>JAKGHH010000001.1:6033868-6187215 GCA_022828595.1 Nelumbo lutea | reverse complement strand
ACAGAGTCAATACACCAGGAAGCAAAAGTTACCAACAAATTGGTTTCTATGACACAAGATTCGAAATTACCTTTATTGGATTCCAGGTATTGAAGAACGAGTTCCTCTTCTAGTGGCGGGTATCTGTTTGCAGAAGTGACAAGCATTTGATGCTCGTTCCTTCTTCTGCTTCTTGGACTTGCGTGTCTTTTCTTCTAGGCCTGTCTTCTTAGCCCTTCCTCTTTTTCTTGCCCAACTTGCCAGCTTCAACAAGCAATGGTAAGAGACTCATCCTTCTTAATCAGTTCTATCGGCCCTCTACATACATATTGCTAAGCTTCTGAATGCTGACATTCAGTGTGATTCATGTTGTAATTCATGATGAACGGATTAAAGGAGGAAGGCAAACAATTCACATGCCATATACTTTAGTGACATGGTCCAACCCGGATAGAAGAGCCTCAAGTTCATTGATATAGCCTATCATCCAAAGACAATGGTCAGGAACTTGCTGCGCCTTAGACATCTGAGTGGTCATCGAACTGTTTCAAGACATTTATGGCGAGTAGAACGGTTCTGCTCTTCATACATTGTCTTTAGACTGTCCAATATGTCCTGTGGACCAGCTCGATCTAAGTGAACTGCATCTGTTATCGGATTCGTCCAGGGAGGCATTGATATAATACCGGGCCAGCGGAATTTTTCTCTTCCAATTGTTGGTAGTCCCTCCTGCGGGCCTCAGAAGCAATATCACCCCGGACGCTCTGCGGTCAGGGTTTTTAGCCACCTTGTCCAACTTCTCAGAAATTAGGGCCAGCATAAGGTTTACAGTACCAGTTAAGCATTGTTAGACAGTTTCTGTGTAATAACCTTAAACTGTACCACTTGAATGAGACTCGTGTTAGTTTTAGGATGTTCACAGCCAGTAGGTCGGTCTGGGGAGATCTATCCTGGAACAAGGCTGACACTATGGTGCCACCAAGGTTCGGTTGGGCTGGCCTGTCTCAGCTACCAGGGGTAGACCCTAGGCACATACAGTGTAGGATTAATTGAATCTTTGAACTGGACCAGATTTTCAGTATTGCCCTGGACCTTGGAGATTGATGGGCAAAATTGGAAAGTTACACCCGACCCCTAGACTCGATTATGCTACTGCCATACGGTGACGGAATTGGCTGCCTGTTGATATACCAATCAGTGAGATCCTTAGCCGGGGGTCAAAACCTGGGTATTGTTGGGACGTGTCTGGAGAATTCATCTGAGTGGAGTGATCATAGTGACAGGATCAGCCCCATTTGTCGGACAAAAGGTACATTGATCGGGGATGCACTCTCACTGATGGAATCCAAGACGTACCGACCAGCCGATTTCAATCGTTGAGCATTTGTTGTTTTCAAAATATATTATTATATGAGATATAAAAGTATCTATATACTATGGTTTCTAAAATGTTTGCAAAGAAGGTTTTAATTCCCGGGATCCACTAATAAGTAAAGAGTGCAACACTGTTCCTTGTTGCCGAGGGAGAGGTCCTCTCTTATCGGGCAGTGTATGATTCATTAATGGGCTGAGGGGGAGGTTAAGTGTAAGACCATTGAGGATAATACCTGATGGATTAATATTGCATCTGCCCACAGTCCCTGGGTGTTACAAGGTGGCTTGGCGCCCAGGGACCACTTAGGTTAAGTGTTGGGCCCATAGAGCCCTTCGATGCGTTTCAGGGGGGTGCACGTGTCCCTTAACCAATGTATTCGGCCAGGCCTTGTAACAAAGGCTGGGCCAAACCCATGTGGCTGATGTGTACATCAATGCTTGGGTCCCATGCCATACAAGGAAGCCCAACTGAGCAGCAGTTTAGGAAGCGTTAAGAGAGCACATAGCCTTATAGCGCATAGAGCCCATTTCGAACTGAGCTATTTTATTAGTTAATTGATGGGGCGAATTCTGAGATGGAGTTAGTGATAGGATAGGTGTCTTGACCCTATCCATTCAGAGGGTCTAGATCTGAATGTGATTAAGATCTAGAAACCTCCTAATGAGATTAGGAGAAGGCTAATCTAATCTGTAGATAAGATAAGCGTATATCCCTTATCACCTAAAGAGAGGTCTTATCCAAAAATGATTTAGGATAAGCAGCTCCTAATTGGATTTAAGAGCTGATCTTTTAGGAAGAAAGGGGCAGCAGCCTAAGAATACACAAACAGATTCAGATAGTCTTGTGTGCTGAAATCAGAGAAGAAGGAATTAATCAACCCTATAGAAATCTTTTCTTGGCTGCCTTCTGGTTCTTGCCGCCCTGTTTGTCAGTGTTGATCTCCAGCTGTGAGAGAAGTCAAGATTCGATCTTGCATTAGTTCTTTGAGAAAGAATTGATAGGAAGCTGTGATCACGAGCAATCCTGTTGTTTATTGCGAAGAACAGAGTTCTTGGAGTAAGAACACTGTTGATTTTTGCTCCATCTTGCATTGCGCCAGGTTCAGTGGGAGGCAGGTCTTTGGATCCTTCCTTGGGCATGAACACCTTCGTGGGGGTCTATTTTTTATCCCCCTTTTAATGTATCAGGAATAATCCTCTCCTACTCCTTTTGGTTCAGATCTGGTTCAGTTTTATGGTCTCAAAGAATGATTCCTTGGAAATATGATTTTCTTAATAGCGAATGCGATTCCCAGTTGAAGGGAGAGAAAATTTTTTGAAATTCGCCCCCTTATTCTGACAATCTTTGGGCGTCCATACGATGGATCTCTCATTGCCTTCAGTGGTATGCAGAGCCATGGTTCACATCTTGAACCAATTCTGTTTCAGATCTGATGCAGCGCAATTTTAGGGAAGAAGGTGTTCTTACCCGATTTTGCGCAGATATTGGGTTTTGGGAAATCTGTTCCCAAAATTAATGGGCGAATAATATGAAATTAATTTTAATTAAATCTGATTATTTATTTTAGAACTGTTCTTTATTGATTTTCTTGATTTATGGGCGGTTCGTACAAGAGGAAATCGAATTCGTTGGGATTGCGTAGGGAACCTGCAAGATTTGCCAGTTTTTTGATTGTTTCATTTGACATTTGGTCTGTAAATAAATTTTATTTTATTTTTAGACACAATGTATTAGGTATTTGATCTGATGTAATTATTAATACTGAAATAGGATTTCTATTTTATTTTATTTTGGATCGAAGATGGCAGCGCAGAAAAGGAGATTTCGTAGAGGAGATTTCACAGATGGGAGAACTACAATCTGCGATTCTGTAGTTTGTGAAACTGCAAACTGTGATCTAACCGTCTGTTTTGCAGGGGGATTGTTGCGAACAGCAGATTGACTGATTCTTGATTTTATGTTATCAGTATTTAATTTCAGATTATATTCTTGAGTTAAAGATTTAATTAAAGTTCAAACCGCTAGACCCATTGAAACCAAAAATTGGTTCATAATTGTATGGACCCGAATCTAGGGTTTAATCAAGGCTGGAAAGTCAGGCCCTAATTTTCCCACTAATGCGCCTGAAGGATATGATGTTTAATATAAGATGGTTAATTCGGCCCAACCTGTAGAAGGCCCAGCTTTTAAAAGGTTAAAACTGCTAAAAGCCAACTTACGATTTGAAGCTATATGGGCTGAACCATCTCGGCCCACTATACCTAGATAATATTATCAGGTTAATATTTTGGATTTAAAATGGGCTTCAAATGGGCCTTACAGAGTGATTAAATTGATTGGATCAATTTATCCCTAACATGTGTATGTATGGATGCTGTGATGTGCCTTACGTTACATGGGCTATAGGCACTTGGCCCATGCTCAATCGACAGTGGCTCTTGCACGGCACCATGGACTGAATGCACATCATTGCCATGGTGTCCCTTTTGGTCATTGGATGACCTCCCTCAGTGGTGGGCCACACACCTCATCAAGAGGTTACGTGCAGAACCCTAGACGATTGGAGGCCCACTGAATACTGGCTTTATGAAAGCCAGTGGGAGCCACTTTGGTTTGACCTAAAATTAGAACTTAGGGCGTAATTAACATTCCCTCCAGCTAATATGGAGTGCATGTGATAGAGGGATTCATATGATGAACTCTCTAAAGGACTTCCATCATGTAGCTATGAGGATGGGTCCTTCGAGTAATGAGGAAACGCACCAGAAAATGTGTTATCCATGTGCTGTTGGGCTTGTCTGTGTGTTTCATAAGATGATAGGGGCGTTATAGACCGATGTGGGAGGGATCTTCACCCGAAAATGGGACACTCTCTCACGGTACTTTGGCGTTCACGAAAATTGATGGGTAAGCACTCCACTGGACAGAAAGGTTTACCTAAAAATGGCTCTGAACATTGTGCTGAGAGAGGCCAAAGGGAAAGCTCATGTGATGAGTGGATATGATCATGTCATAAGAAAGGTGGTGGGGTTATGCGAGCTGAAACAGTTGGCTCCATGCACCCTATGTGATTTCGCACATTTCCAGATACAAACATGATGAGACCAAAAAGAACACTATTTCTATCCTCTAAATATTCACTCTTTTATATTTGTTTAGCACTTACCTGGACTCATTACTCTTGTATTTTGATTCAGGGCAATACGAAGGCAATTGGAAGAAAAGGGGCAAATTGTTTTATTTTTTCAGGTATTTGCACAGTATTCGGCGACAGTCAGGTAATCTGGGCCAACACTTTCAATCTCCGGACTCCGAATTTGACCAAATTTCAAGAAGCATTAAAAAGAGTTAAAGGGAAGACCCACAACTTGTGTGTTCTGGGTTTTGATAGATTCGGCCCACTTCAAGTACGAAAATGAGCCCGATTTCGGAGCAAGTTCATAGCCAGGCCCATTTCACAACTTAAGCCCAACTCGCAGAAGTACTTTGAAGCAGCCAAACTCGAACTTCAAGAGTTAAAGCAGTCCGAATTCGGAATGTAATCGTCTAAGGATAGAGTCTTATCAGATTCTAAAGTCTTGAATGTAATCCTAGAGAGATAAGAAGATTGAGATTTTGTGGGTTAGATAAGAGATAGGATAGGATTAGTTCGAAAGAAGATCAAGACTCCCTAAAGATAAGATGATCTCCTAGAAGGAGTTGGAAAACAGCCCTTGCCTTTGGCCATATATATAAGAGGGGGTGAAACCAGCTCTAGCATCACTCATTCCAAGATCCAAGATATCATCAAGAGGCCAAGACAGAGCTCAAGAAAGCAGTTCGGCTATGGAGAGAAAAGGCATGGAGATTGCGCAGATCATGAGTAGCTAAGCTTCTTTTTTCTGGTTCAAGGGAGGAATGTTCGATTATGTCATTGTGAGGTTCTGTAGTTAATTTACTTTCTTGCTTTTTAATTCAAGTATTCATTGATTCTTGTGCATATTTTTATTGGATGTTGATGTTATTTAGTTTGACAAACTGAATTAATGTTGATATTCCTATTGCTATCCATGATTTCGGTGATCCGTAATTGTCACGAAATAATGGTACATGTAGCAATTAGGTTGATATCTTTTTGGGTCAATTATTCATGACAGCCTTTGACCAAGGTTTTAACATGGTTCAACCTAAAGGAATCGATGGAACAAAATTCAGTAATTGTAACTATCTCAATTATTGTTATTTCGTTTTAACTGTTTTCACAAATCTTAACGCTAACATTGTTTAACATGGAACGCTCTCGTATCCAGTTGAGTGGTGATAAGTGTTGATCGAATGCTGGGTTTGGTCAACTGAATTAGGAAAACACAAGGTTTATTATGGCTATCCTAATAAATCTATAGTTAAATGCTTGAATTGCAAGAATGCTGAAATGTACCTAGGATCGATGGCCAATCGATTCAACACGAACCTTGAACCAGAATTCGGTAATATGATTTCCTCTTGTTTAGTTAGTTTGTTATTCATTTAATTTTAGTTATTAAAATTTCCCACACAATTACTTTATCCATTCGGCTAAGAGATTACTGATTTGCTCCCTGTGGGATTCGACCTAGTACCACTTTTACTACAAATATTTTATTGTGGGACTAGTACTAATTTTGAGGGCTTCGACAAACCGTCACAACCCGTAGTCTCCGTCACTGAGAAAGGAAGGAAATCTCATAGATGAATAAATAGAAATGGAACGTAGATTAAAATCCATATCTATGTAATGAACATGAATCAAATTAGGTTGTGGACTGATGTTTGCTCTTTTCAGAAAATGGCAAACGGATCATTTGCAAAACTACTTGATGACAACAAGTTGAAGGGCCCAAACTATGCCGATTGGTACATGAACCTTATGTTGGTCTTAACCTCTGAAAAGTTGGATAAGGTAACCAAGAATCCTGCCCCGGATCGTCCCGGAGATAGGGCTTCCGAATACCCGGAGACGAGAATACCAAGAATGGGAGGAGAAAAACTCCCTTGCCCATTGCTATATCATTGCCTCTTTTAGACAATCCAATCCTTGAGGCAGTTTGATCAGATCGAACTAGCTAAGGACGTACTGGACAATCTGAAGACAATGTACAAAGACCAGAATTGTTCTACTCGGCAGAAGGTCTTGAAACAGTTCATGGCGCGCAGATGTCAAGGGCCAACAAGTTCACGACCATTGTCTTTGGATGATGGGCTATATCAACGAACTGGAGGCTCTTTGATCCGGGCTGGATCTGGTAACACAGGTTGATGCTATTCTCAACTCTCTACCTCCATCCTTTAATCCATTCATCATGAACTACAACATGAACAAGCTGAACATTAGCTTGCAGGAACTCAGCAATATGTTGTAGAGGGCCGAAGAATTAATTAAAAAAGGATGAGCCCATTGCCATGCTTGTTGAAACTGGCAAACAGGGCAAGAAAAGGAAGGCAAAGAGAAAGCCCCAGAAAGAAGGCTGCCAAACCCAAGAAACAGAAGAAGGACAAGGCATCAGATGCCTGTCATTTTTGCAAGAAGACCGGCCACTGGAAAAGGAACTGTCTTGCCTACCTGGAATCCAAGAAAGGTAATTACGAAACATGTGTTATAGAGACCAATTTATTGGTAGCTTCTGCGTCCTGGTGTATTGACTCCGGGGCTTCAACTCATGCGGGTAACTCATTGCAGGGGTTCAAGGTAAGCAGAAGGCTGAGTGAAGGAGAAGTCACACTCTACTTGGGGACTACTGCAACTGTTGTAGCCGCGGCAATAGGAACCATGGAGTTAATTTTTAGAGAAGGAAAAATTATACTAAAAGATTGTCTTCTTGTACAAAATTTAAGAAGAAATTTGATTTCTATTTCAAAACTGTGTGTAGATGGTTATTCTATCTTCTTTAGTAATACGATTACTACTAAAAGAAATAACAGATTCATCACATACAGGGAACTGGAGAACGGTCTCTATGTTCTACATCCTTCTCTAGAAACTAACATAACCGAAACTACGTCGGCTGAAATCCCCAAGAAGAGAGCCCGTGATACAATTAATCCCATGTGTCTATGGCATTACCGACTTGGCCACATTGGTGTTGACCGAATCACAAGGTTGGTAAAGGATGGTCCTTTGAATTTTCTAACTGTAGAAGATCTTCCCACCTGTGAGCCTTGCCTACAAGGCAAGATGACGAAACGGCCATTTGACGGTAAGCCTGAAAGATGTATAGGCACATTTGACCTAATACATACTGATGTATGTGGTCCCTTGAGTGTTGGGACACGGAATCAACACATGTATTTCATCACCTTCATAGATGATTTTTCACAATATGGTTACATGTAACTAATGAGACACAAGTCTGAATCCTTTGAAAAGTTCTAAGAGTTTAGACAAGAGTTCGAGAAATAGTTAGGGAGAGAAATCAAAGCCCTTCGATCAAATCGAGGTGCGAGTATCTCTCTGACGAATTTAGAGACTACTTAAAGACAATGGGATAGTATCACAATTAGCTCATCCTACTACACCACTACTAAATGGTGTTTCAGAGAGGAGGAATAGGACTTATTGAATATGGTCTAGTCACTTCTCATACACTCAGAGTTACCCACATCCTTTTGGGGTTACGCATTAGAGACTACAATTTACGTGCTGAATTGGGTTCCAACCAAATTGATTCCGAATACTCCATATGAACTTAGGACCGGAAAGAAACCAAGTGTCAGACACTTGAAGATTTGGGGTTGTCCAGCACATGTTAAAAGAATGAGTGCAAACAAGTTGGAATCCAAAACCAGTCGTTGCCTATTTGTAGGCTACCCAAAACGCTCTGTAGGTTACCTATTCTATGACCCAAGTGAGCAGAAAGTGTTCTACAGTCAAAATGCACAATTCTTGGAGACCGATTACATCCTAGACACCCATCGTCAAGAAATTGTTCTTGATGAGGAGAGCTCAAGAGCAGTGTGAGATGTCCCACAAGTTCCAGGTAGTGACCAACCTAGAAGATCCACTCGGGTATCCAGACCACCGGTCCGTTATGGTTATGACTAGGATAGTTACTTGGTGGAAACCTTGACTAGTGAGGAGGATCCCGTGACTTACGTGGAAGCTATGTTGGACATAGATTCCCAGAAGTGGGTGGAGGCCATGAGTGTAGAGATGGACTCAATGGATACCAATGGAGTCTGGACTCTAGTAGATCCACCCTCCGGGGTAAAAGCAATCGATTGCAAATGGATTTACAAGAGGAAGAAGGGCCCCGATAGTAGAGTTGAGACCTTCAGAGCTCATCTGGTGGCGAAAGGGTACACTCAGAAAGAGGGCATCGATTATGAGGAAACATTTTCACCTATGGCCATGCTTAAATCCATTAGGATCCTGCTAGCTGTAGCAGCATACCATGATTATGAGATTTGGTAGATGGATGTCAAAACTGCATTCCTGAAGAAGATTTACTGAAGATATCTATATGCATCAACCACAAGGCTTCATTACTGTAGGTTAGGAAAACCTAGTATGTAAACTTAATAGATCCATTTATGGACTTAAGCAAACTTCTAGAAGTTGGAAACTCCATTTTGACTCTGCTGTCAAATCGTTTGATTTCGAGCATAATCTGGATGAACCCTGTGTTTATAGGAAGTATAGTGGAGATAAGGTTACCTTCTTGGTTCTGTATGTAGATGACCTTCTACTCATTGGGAATGATGTAGGAATGTTAACTAAGGTGAAAGTATGTCTTTTCACAGCAATTCTCCATGAAAGATCTTGGAAAAGCCTCATATATACTAGGTCTTCGACTCTATAGAGATAGATCGAAGTGGATAATAGGATTATCCCAATCTGCATACATTGACAAAATAGTCAAAAGATATAGCATGGAAAACTCCAAGAAAGAAAATGTTCCTTTCAGGCACGTAGTCACTCTCTCCAAGAAGATGTCTCTTAAGACTTCTGAGGAAATTGATGGCATGAAAGACGTTCCCTATGCCTCTGCCGTAGGAAGCATCATGTATGCCATGCTATGCACTCGTCCTGACATTGCTTAGGCAGTGAGTGTAGTAAGCAGATTTCAGGCCAACCCAGGGTAGGAGCACTGGACTGCTGTGAAAAACATACTTAAGTACCTTCGAAGGACAAAAGAGTTTTGTCTAGTATTCGATGGCAGCTCACTACAGATCCATGGGTACACAGATGCCGATTTCCAATCGGATCCAGATGATAGAAAGTTTACATCTGGATATGTTTTCATGTTGGGATCGTGTGTTGTTTCCTGAATGTCAGCAAATAGGATTAATTGAATCTTTGAACTGGACCAGATTTTCAGTATTGCCCTGGACCTTGGAGATTGATGGGCAAAACTGGAAAGTTGCACCCGACCCCGAGACTCCGGTTATGATACTGCACTATGTGTTGGATTGGGCTATCTTTGATTTGTCAATCAGTGAGATCCTTAGCGGGGTCAAAACCTGGGTTTGTTGGGACTGTCTGAGAATTCATGTGAGTGGGTGATCATAGTGACAGGATCAGCCCCTTTGTTAGACAAAGTTAATGATCGGGGATGCACTCTCACTGATGGAAACAAAGACTGCCAGCAGCCTATTTCAATCGTTGAGATTTGTTTTTCAAAATATATTTTATATGAGAGGTAAAAGTATATATACTATGGTTTCTAAAATGTTTGCAAAAGGTTTTAATTCACGGGATCCATGTAGTAGAGAGTGCAACACTATTCCTTGTAGCCAAGGGAGAGGTCATCTCTTGTCGGGCAGTGTTTGATCATTATGGGCTGAGAGGTTAAGTGTAAGACCATTGAGGGTAATACCTGATGGACTAATCTTGCATCTGCCCACAGTCCCTGGGTGTTACAAGGTGGTTTGGCCCAGGGACCACTTAGGGTAAGTGTTGGGCCCATAGAGCCCATCTGATGGGTTTTCAGGGGGTACACTGTCTTCAGCAGTGCATTCGGCCAGGCCTTGTAACAAAGACTGGGCTGAACCCATGTGGCTTGGGTCCCACGCCATACAAGGAAGCCCAACTGGAAAGCAGTTTGGAAGGCTTTTTGAGTAGATAACCTTAAATGGGCCTTAAGCCCATTTCGAACTGGGCTGATTTCATCAGTCATTTAAAGGGGGCGAATTCTGAAGTGGGTCAGCTAAAAAGGATTGGGCTTAGACCCTATCCACTCGGAGAGTCCAAGATGTAAATATGATAAGGATTATCCCTTATCACTAAGGGACTTCTAACCCAAATATGATTTGGATTAGCAACTCCTAATTTGATTAGGAGCTGATCCCTTTGAGATTATAAAAGGGGAAGGGGGCGGCAGCCTTTTATCATCATGAACAGCATTCTTCTCTTAAAGAAAGAGAGATTGAGAGATTTCCTGCATACTGCGAATTCTCTCCTGTCGCCACCTTCCTGCCATTGCCATTCCTTCAGTTCGATCTCCAGTTCTTGGGAGCAATCAAGATTTTGATCTTGATCTCAATCTTTTGGGAAAAGATTGGTTGGAACTGTACTCACAAGCCGTCTAGTTGATTCTTGTGAAGGGTCAAGTTCTTTTGAAGAACATTGTTGATTCTGCTCCATCCTTCACTGCGCCATCTTCAATGGGAGCAGATTTTGGATCCTTCCTTAGGCGTGAACACCTCCATTGGGAGATAGTATTTCTCCGTATCAGGTATAATCCTCTCCCACTCTTTTTTGGTTCAGATCTGGTTCAGTTTATGGTTCAAGATTGATCCTTGAAAATATGATTTTCTAAATAGGGAATACGATTCCCAGTTTGAAGGGAGAGATAAATTTTTGGAATTCGCCCCTTATTTCCGCAATCTTTGGGCGTCCATAGGATGGATCTCTCATCCCTTCACCACCTTGTAACACCCAAGGACTGTGGGCATATGCAAGATTAGCCCATCATGTATTACCCTCAATGGTCTTACACTTAGCCTCTTAGCCCATAATGGTCAAGCACTGCCCGACAAGAGAGGACCTCTCCCTCGGCTGCAAGGAACAGTGCTGCACTCTTTACTCACATGGATCCCGGGAATTAAAACCTTTTGCAAATGTTTGAAAACCATAATATATATACTTTTATATATCATATAAAATATATTTTGCAAAACAAATCTCAATGATTGAAGTCGGTTGCTGGCAATCTTGGTTTCCATCAGAGAGAGTGCACCCCCGAGCAATACCTTTGTCCAACAAAGGGGCTGATCCTATCACTATCATCACCCAATCATAAGAATACTCAGACTGTACCAACATACCTAGGTTTTGACCCCCACCAAGGATCTCACTAATTGGCATATCAAAGGCAGCCCAATCTGACACCTAGTGCAATATCATAATCAAGTCTAAGGGTCAGGTGTAACATTCCAGTTTTGCCCATCAATCAGCAAGGTCCAGGGCAATACTGGATATCTGATCCGGTTCAAAGATTCAATTAATCGTACACTGCATGTGCCTTGGGTCTCACCCGGGTGGCGGAGACAGGCCACTCCAACATTTGGCATCACACCAGTGTCAACCTTGGCAGGATAAATATCCCAGACTTATGCAACGGCTGTGAACATTCTAAACTAACACGAGCCTCATAAGTGTCCAGTTTAAGGGTATTACATAGAAACACACCACAGGAACATGAATCAAATTTGTACTTTATTCATTTATAATAAATTCATAATGTACATTATTCTGATTGGCGCTAAGGGTATACAACTGTCTAACACCCTCCCACATTGGTCTATGACGCCCCTATCATCTTATGAAACATTCAAACAAGTCCAACAGCAAATGGATAACCCAATTTTATGGTGAGTTTCCTCATTACCGAAGGACCCATATTCATGCTAATGATGGAAGGCCTTTAGAAAGTTCATCATATGAATCTCCCTATCACATGCACTCATATTTCAAGAGGGAACAAAAGTTATGCCCTATTTTGATTTATATCAAACCAAAGTGGCTCCCACTGACTTTCATAAAGCCATATTTAGATGGCCCCTAAACGGCTAGGATTCCACAGGGATCTTCTTTAGGGAGGTGTGGGGTCCACCACGAAGGGAGATCATCTACTGATCTTTAGGAACACCATGGCAATGATGTGCATTCAGCCATGGTGTGCGTAAGAGCCACTATGGTATCTGCATAGGCCAAGTGCTTATGGCCCATGTACGTTGCACATCACACATTCATATTATCTAGGTATATGAGCTCAATAGCACTAAGTAGTTCGGCCCATATATCTTGTCTACAGTTGGTGAGCTTTAGCAGTTTTAACTCCTTAAAACTGGGCCTTACAAGTGTGGGCCGAATTAAGTCTCACAATTAAACATCAATCCCTTGACCCAAAAGTGGGAAATTAGGGCTAAGAACAGCCATCATCGAACGACAAATTCGATCCAACCAGTTTGGTCCAATCTGGTTCAAATGGGTCTAGGGTTTGATTTTTAATTCAAGAAAACGATCTAAAATTAATTACTGATCAAAGACAAACAGAAATCAGTACAGGGTTGTTCGCACATCTCCTAACCTACAAAATAGATGTTAGATCACAGTTTGCAATTTCATAAACTGTAAATCGCATATAACGATTTCCTTATCTGCAAATTCTCCTTCTCTTGTGCAGCCACCTTCTATCATGAAATAAAATAAATAGAAAACCCTAATTTTTCTATTAATATTACATCAGATCGAATTCCTATACCTTTAGTCTAGAAATAAAAAAAATTAATTACAGACCAAAATTAATAGAACTGCAAAATCGCAGATATCCTATGCCAATAAAGAATTTGATCTCCTTTGTATGAACAACCCACAAATCAAGAAAATTATAAAGAACAATTCTACATAAATTTCATATTCATAAAGAATTAATTTCAGATCATTTGCCCTTGATCTGGGAAACAATTCCCTAGAAAAACCAAAATCTACGCAAATCGGGTAGAACACCTTCTGCCTATTTGCGCAGGTTCAAATCTGATTTATTTCGGTTCAAGATTTGAACCTGGCTCTCTCCCATGTGGGAATCACATTCCCTATTTTAGAAAATTTGTATTTTCAAAGATCAATCTTGAACCAAGAACCGAACCAGATCTGAAACCAAAAGGTAGGAGAGGGATATACTTGATACGGAGTAACAATAAATCCCAACGAAGGTGTTCACACCCAAGGAAAACTCCAAAGACTGCTCCCACTGAAAATGACACAACGTAGGGTGGAGCAGAATCAACAGGTTCTTCACAAGAACCGAATCCTTTAGCAAGAATTCGATGGAGGGTGTGTGAGCACGACTTCAGATCAGCTTTTCTCCAAAATTTGATATCAAGAACACTTCTTGATTGCTCCTACAGTGGAGATTGAACTGAAAATAGCGGCAGCAAGAGGAGGGCGCAAGAGCAGAAGATGGCACAGTCTTACTGTAGTTGTCTTCTCTCTTTCTGTGATCTAGGATCTGATCTAATGGGATGAATGGAGGTTCGCCCTCCTCCTCCTTTTATATCCTTAAAGATATTTCCTAATCTCATTAGGAGTTTCCTAATCCAAATATGTATTTGGATCAGGACTTCTCTTTAAGAGATAAGGATAAGCCCTTATCTCCGTATTAGGTATATCCCTCTCCTACTTTTTGGTTTCAGATCTGGTCTGGTTTAGGGTTCAAGATTGATCCTTGAAAATGTAATTTTCTAAAATAGGGAATGTGATTCCCACATGGAGAGAGAGAAAGTTTTGAAATTTTGCCCTACCTACCTGTAGTGTTCGGCTATCCATATGATGGATCTCTTATCCCTACATCTTTAGTATGCATGTTGATGACAAAGGTGATATGGGCTTGAAATCAATGCTTGCTAGCGAGGAGGGTATGATTTACTCGGAGTTATGAACAAATATTTGCATGTGATGGTGTGTTTTCTTAAACTAATTAATAAGCATTCTCAAGTCATATTAATCCTTTATTAATCCAATTCTACCATCAAATTTTTAAGTGGTTGTCAGAAGGAAAATTAAGCATTAATTTCTTTGGAAACCTCTAATCGTAGAAGGGGATTTGACTCACTAAGCTTCCTTGATACCCACACATGTGCTAATGATCTTTCGATATAATAGTCTATCATACGATTTTTATTGACTAGGGATCTAATTCATAACAATCCTTTGGTCAATCATGCTTAAATCATCAAATCATTGAAAGATTGGCCAATTATTTTAAAGCATTAAGCATAGCAATAAAAATTCCTCATGCAAATGATAAAGGTCTTGAATTCAATTAAACAAATAACTATATAATCTTAAGATCAAAATCCATCTAAACTCTAGCTAAGAGAATTTAGCTAGACATCATTAAATTCAACATACTCAAGAAAATTAAAGGGGAAACACAGCAAGAACACATCAAAGAATGAATAGAATAACAAGAACACTTTAGCATTTGAAAGACAAGTGCAACAACTAACCCTTTCTCCATCTTGAATTTGAATTCTTTCTCTCCTTCTATAGCGTGCTGAAATTGCTTCCTCTTATCTTTTGATGTGTTGAGACTGCTTCCTATTCTCTTCTCTTGTGAATTCTCTCTAAAGATGTACCTCCTTGCCTTGAGTCTATGTTCCTTTTTTATAGTGCAGCCTCCTCTCAATTACTTCTCAATGCAGACTCCTAATTCAACACAAATTAGGTCTCTTAGTCTTTATCTCTCTTGAATTCCTATCTCTTCTGCATTGCCAACTGCCAGATCCGAAATTTGTAGCTCGAAATTCACTTGGTTGACAACAGAATTAGGTTGAGTGATAAACAAAAGAGTTTTAGCCCTATCTCTTATCTTTAATTAGCCATTTGAATCACTTCAATCTGAGTTGTAGGCAAAAAGTTATGTCCAAAATACGGGAACTATATCAAACCAAGAAATTTCCCGATTTTTGTGTGTTAGACAGTATATGCCCTTAGCTCCAATCAGATTGATGTACATTATGACATTTATTGTAAATGAATAAAGTACATATTTGATTCATGTTATTATTGTGTATTTTTGTGTAATACCCTTAAGTTGGACACATATGAGATTCATGTTATTTTAGAATCTTCATAGTCATTGGAAGATCTGAGGAGATTTATCCTGCCAAGATTGACACTATTGTACTGCCAAGTTGGTTGTAATGGCTTGTCTCAGCTACTAGGGTGAGGCCAGAGGTACAAGCAATGTGTGTTTTCTTGAAACCCTGAATTGGGCCAGAATTCCAGTATTGCCTTGGATCGTGGAGATTGATGGGCAAAACTGGAATGTTACACCTGACCCCTAGACTCGATTATGATACTGCACTAGGTGTTGGATTGGGCTATCTTTGATATGCCAATTAGTGAGATCCTTAGAGGGTGTCAAAACCTGGTTATATTGGGACAATCCGAGAATTCATCTGAGTGGGTGATCATAGTGACAAGATTAGCCCCTTTGTCAGACAAAGGTAATGATCGGGGATGCACTCTCTTTGATGGAAACCAAATCTGCCACCAGCCGATTTCAATCATTGAAATTTGTTTTTGCAAAATATATTTATATAAATATATACATATATATATATATATATTTTGGTTTCAAAATATTTGCAAAAGGTTTTAATTCCCGGGATCCATGTGAATAGAGAGTGCAGCACTATTCGTTGCAGCCGAGGGAGAGGTCCTCTCTTGTCGAGCAGTGTTTGATCATTATGGGCTGAAAGGTTAAGTGTGAGACAATTACGAGTAATACCTGATGGGCTAATCCTGCATCTGCCCATAGTTGTTAGGTTTTTATAAGGTGGCTTGACCCAGGGACCACGTAGTGTAAGTGTTGGACCCATTAAGAGCCCATGGTGATGGGCTCAGGGGTTCACTATGTCCTACAATGAATTCGGCAAGACCTTGTAACAGAGGCTGGGCTGAACCTGTTAGACAGTTTTGAATGCCCTTAGCTTCAATCAGAATGATGTACTTTATGAGTTTATTGTAAAAGAATAAAAGTGCATATTTGATTCATGTTCCCTTGGTTTGTTTCTGTGCAATACCCTTAAACTGGACACTTAATGAGACTCATGTTAGTTTAGAATGTTCACAACCAGTGGGTCGATCTGGGGAGACACTGTGGTGCCACCAAGTCGGTTGGGGTGGTCTATCTCAGCTGCCAGGGTGAGACCCTAGGCACATACAGTGTAGGATTAATTGAATCCATGAATTGGACCAAATTTCTAGTATTGCCCTGGACCTTGGAGATTGATGGGCAAAACTGGAAAGTTACACCCGACCCCTAGACTCGATTATGATACTGCACTAGGTGTCGGATTGGGTTGTCTTTGATGTACCAATTAGTGAGATCCTTAGTGGGTGTAAAAAACTATGTATTTTGGGACATTTTGAGAATTAATCTGAGTGTGTGATAATAGTGACAGGATCAGCCCCTTTCTCGGACAAATGTAATGATCGGGCAGGCACTCACTGATGGAAACCAACACTACCGGCAACCGATTTCAATCGTTGAGATTTGTTCAAATCTGAATGTGGTTCAGATCTAGAAACCTCCTAATGAGATTAGGAGAAAGCTAATCCAATCTACATATAAGATAAGGGTTTATCCCTATTAGCTAAAGAAAGTTCTGATCCAAATATGATTTGGATAAGCAGTTCCTAATTGGATTAGGAGATGATCCTTGGAATTAACAAAAGAAGGAGGGGCCGATAGCTTTTAGATGAATGAGATATTCACATCTTCTTGAGTGCTGAAATCACAGAAGGAAGAATTAAGCATCCCTGCAGAATTCTTTCTTGCCGCCTCCCTGTTCTTGCCGCCCCTGTTTTCCAGTTCGATCTCCAGTTGTGGGAGAAGTCAAGATTCGATCTTAACATCAGTTCTTTGAGAAAGAATTGATAGGAAGCTGTGCTCACGTTCCATCCTACTGTTTCTTGCGAATAACAGTTCTTGGAGAAGAACATTGCTAAATCTGCTCCATTCTGCACTGCGCCATCTTCAGTGGGAGCAGTCTTTGGATCCTTCCTTGGGCGTGAACACCTTCGCTGGGGGATACTATTTCTCCGTATCAGGTATAATCCTCTCCTACTCCTTTTGGTTCAGATATGGTTCAGTTTATGGTTCAAGAATGATCCTTGAAAATATGATTTTCTAAATAGGGAATGTGATTCCCAGTTGAAGGGAGAGAAAAATTTTTGAAATTCACTCCCTTATTCCGTAATCTTTGGGCATCCATACGATGGATCTCTCATCTCCTTCATAACCCATGAGGCTGATGTGTAGATAAATGTTTCAGTCCCACGCTAAACAAATAAATCCAATGGGGCAGTAGTTTGGAAGGTTAGTGAGCACATGGACTTAATGAGCCTAAAGTCCAATTCAAATTGGTTTAATCTGATTAATTAAAGAGGAGCGGTTCTGGGTTTTGGATCAGCAGATAGGATAGGGAGTTATTCCTATCCACTCAGAGAGTCCAGATCCAATTAATGATTTGGATTAGGAAACTCCTAATTAGATTAGGAGGGTTGATCCTAATCTACAGATAAGGTAAGGGTTTATCCTTATCTCTTAAAGAGAGTCCAGATTCAAATAAGGATTTGAATTAGGATACTCCTAATGAGATTAGGAGCTGCTCCCTTTAAGACTATAAATGGAGGAGGAGGGCGAACCTCCAAACACAACAATCTGATCTCAGATACAAGAGAAAAAGAAAGCAACAGTAAGGTTGTGCCATCTTCTACTCTTGTCTTCTCGTCTTGCTGCTGCCATTGTCAGTTCATTCTCCACCTGTAAGAGCGATCAAGAAAGGTTCTTGATATCAGTTTTTGGTGAAAAACTGATCTGAAGTCGTACTCACATACCCACCATTAAATTCTTGTTGAAGGATTCGGCTCTTGTGAAGAACCACCTGCTGATTCTGCTTCACCCTACACTGTGTCATCTTCAGTGGAAGCAGTCTTTGGAGATCTCCTTGGTCGTGAACTCCTTCATTGGGAGTTATTATTTCTCCATATCAGGTATCTCCCTCTCCTTGGTTTTAGATCTGGTTCGGTTTTGGGTTCAAGACTGATCCTTGAAAATGCAGTTTTCTAAAACAGGGAATATGATTCCCACATGGAAGAGAGAAATTTTTGAAATTTCGCCCTACCTTCCTGCAGTGTTCGGCCATCCATATGATATATCTCTCATCCCTTTAGTGGTATTAGAGCCAGGTTCAAGTCTGGAATCAGAAATAGATCAAATCTAAACCTGCGCAAATGGGCAAATAATTGATTTTCTAAGAAATTGGTTCCCAGATTAAGGGTTGTTGATCTGAAATTAAATCTTTATGAATCTAAAATATATTTAGAATAGTTCTTTATATTTTTCTTGATTTATGGGTTGTTCATACGGTGGAGATCGAAATCTTTATCGGCGCAGCAAATCTGTGATTTGCAGTTCTTTTACTTTTGGTCTATAATTATTTATTTTTAATTTTCTAGACTGAATGTATATGATTTTGATTTGATGTAATATTAATAGAAAATTAGGGTTTTTTCTATTTATTTTATTTCAAGATCGAAGCTGGATGCGCAGGAGAAAGAGATTTCGTAGATTAGGATTTCGCTATCTGCGATTTGTAGTTTGTGAAACTGCAAACTGAGATCTAACAAATGTTTTGTAGGTATCAGATGTGCGAACAGCCCTGGTACTGATTTTTTATTGTCTTTAATCAGTAATTTAATTTCAGATCAATTTTTTGAATTAAAAATCAAACCCTAGACCCATTTGAACAAGATTGGACCAAACCAGTTGGACCAAATCTGTGGTTCGATGGGGGTTGTTCTCAGCCTTAATTTCCCAGTTTTAAGGAGTTAAAACTGCTAAAGCCCACTAACTGCAGAAAAGCTATATGGGCCGAACTTCTTAATGCTATTCAGCCCATATACCTAGATGATATTAATCAGTAATGGACTTTACAGATATTAATTGATTGGATCAATTCTATCATTGCATGTGATGTATGGATGTGTGATGTGCAACGTACATGGGCCATAAGTACTTGGCTCATACAGATACGATAGTGGCTCTTGCGCACACCATGGCTAAATGCACATCATTGCCATGGTGTCCTAAAGATCATTAGATGATCTCCCTTCATGGTGGGCCCCACACCTCCCTAAAGAGGAACCGTGCGGAACCCTATCCATTCAGAGCCCACCTAAATCTGGCTTTATGAAAGTCAGTGGGAGCCACTTTGGTTTGACCTAAATTAAATTAGGGCATAACTTTTGTTCCCTCCTGAAATATGAGTGCATGTGATAGGGAGATTCATATGATGAACTCTCTAAAGGCCTTCCATCATTAGCATGAAGACGAATCCTTCAGTAATGAGGAAACGCACCATAAAATTGGGCTATCCATTTGTTGCTGGATTTGTCGGAGTGTTTCATAAGATGATAGGGGCGTCATAGACCGATGTGGGAGGGGGCTATTCTAAAATGGAAGACTTTCTCATGGTACCTTGGTGTTCACGAATATGATGGGTGAGCACTCACTGGACAGAAAGGTTTAACCTAAAATGGCAATGAACCTTGTCTGACAGAGGCCAAAGGGAAAACTCATACGGTGAGTGGATATGATCCTTCACAGAAAGGTGGTGGGGTTATGTAGCTGAAACAGTTGGCTCCATATACCCTATGTGATTTCCCGCATTTCCATTGACATAATCCGCAGTCTCCGTCACTAATATAGGAGGGAAATCATGGAGATGGGAATAGAACATAGATTAAAAGCCATATCTATGTAGATAACATGAATGAAATTAGATTGTGGACTAATGTTTGCTTTTTATCAGAAATGGCAAGCAGACAATTCACAAGGCTATTGGATGAAAACAAACTAAAGGGACCTAACTATGTTGACTGGTACCGTAATCTTATGTTGGTCCTGACCTCTGAAAAAGTAGATAAGGTAGCTAAGAACCCTGCCCCAGGGCATCTGGGTCATAGGTCTTCTGAGTCCTGCAAGAGGGACTACCAAGAATGGGAAGAGAAAATTTTCTTAGCCCGGTGTTACATCATTGCCTCCCTGGGCAATCCGACACTGAGTCAGTTTGATCAGATCAAGCAGGCCAAGGACATATGGGACAATCTAAAGACAATGCATGAGCAAAACCATTCTACTTGCCAAAAGGTCTTGAAACAGTTCATGACCGCACAAATGAAGGGATGAGAGATCCATCCCATGGACTCCCAAAGATTGCGGTATAAGGGGCGAATTTCAAAAATTTTTCTCTCCCTTCAACTGGGAATCACATTCCCTATTTAGAAAATCATATTTTCAAGGATCATTCTTGAACCTTAAACTGAATCAGATCTGAACCAAAAGGAATATGAGAGATTTATACCTGATACGGAGAAGTAATATCTCCCAATGGAGGTGTTCACGCCCAAGGAAGAATCCAAAATCTGTTCCCACTGAAGATGGCGCAGTGAAGGATGGAGCAGAATCAGCAACGTTCTTCAAAAGAACTTGACCCTTCGCAAGAATCAACTAGATGGCTTGTGGGTACAGCTCCAAACAACTTTTTCCCAAAAGATTGGAATCAAGATCAAATCTTGATTCCTCCCAAGAACTGGAGATCGAACTAAAAGGAATGGCAATGACAGGAAGGAGGCGGCAGGAGAGAATTCGCAGTTTGCAGGAAATCTCTCTTTCTCTCTTTCTTTGCTCTAAAGAGAAAATATGTTCTATGTTTCTCTAAAAGGGCTGCCGCCCCTTTCTTCTTTTGTAATCTTAAAGGGATCAGCTCCTAATCAGATTAGGAGTTGCTAATCCAAATCATATTTGGGTTAGAAGTCCCTTTAAGTGATAAGGGATAGTCCTTATCTTATCTGCAGATCAGATCAGCCATCTCCTAATCTAATTAGGAGGTTTCCAGATCTAAATCTCATTTAGATCTTGGATTCTCTAAGTGGATAGAGTCTAAGCCCAATCCCATTAGCTGATCCACTTCAGAATTCGCCCCCTTTAATTGACTAATCAAATCAGCCCAGTTCAAAATGGGCTTAAGACCCATTTAAGGTTATGTACTCAAAAAGCCTTCCAAACTGCTGCCCAGTTGGGCTTCCTTGTATGGCATGGGACCCAAACATTGATCCACACATTAGCCACATGGGTTCAGCCCAACCTTTGTTACAAGGCCTGGCCGAATACACTGTTAAAGACAGTGCACCCCCTGAAACCCATCAAATGGGTTCTAAGGGCCCAACACCCAGGGACTGTGGGCAGATGCAAGATTAGCCATCAGGTATTATCCTCAATGGTCTTACACTTAACCTCTCAGCCCATAATGATCAAACACTGCCCAGCAAGAGAGGACCTCTCCCTCGGCTACAAGGAACAGTGCTGCACTCTCCACTTATATGGATCCCGGGAATTAAAACCTTTTGCAAACATTTTAGAAACCATAATATATATACTTTTATATCCCATATAAAATATACTTTGCAAAGACAAATCTCAACGATTGAAATCGGCTACCGACAGTCTTGGTTTCCATTAGAGAGAGTGCATCCCCGATCATTACCTTTGTCCGACAAAGGGGCTGATCCTGTCACTTTGATCACCCACTCAGATGAATTCTCAGACTGTCCCAACATACCCAGGTTTTGACCCCTGCTAAGGATCTCACTGATTGGTAAATCAAAGACAGCCCAATCCGACACCCATGTTAGACAGTTTTGTATGCCCTTAGCTTCAATCAGAAAGATGTACTTTATGAGTTTATTGTAAATGAATAAAGGTGCATATTTGATTCATGTTCCCTTAGTACGTTTCTGTGTAATACCCTTAAACTGGACACTTAATGAGACTCGTGTTAGTTTAGAACATTCGCAGCCAGTGGGTCGGTTTGGGGAGCCTATCCTGACAAGACTGACACTGTGGTGCCACCAAGTCGGTTGGGGTGACCTGTCTCAGCTGCTAGGGTGAGACCCTAGGCACATACAGTGTAGGATTAATTGAACCTTTGAACTGGACCACATTTCCAGTATTGCTTTGGACCATGGAGATTAATGGGCAAAACTAGAAAGTTACACCCGACCCCAAGACTTGATTATGATACTACACTAGGTGTCGGATTGGGCTATCTTTGATGTACCAATCAATGAGATCCTTAGCAGGGGTCAAAACCTGGGTATGTTGGGACAGTCTGAGAATTCATCTGAGTGGGTGATCATAGTGACAGGATCAGCCCCTTTGTCAAACAAAGGTAATAATCGGGGATGCACTCTCACTGATGGAAACAAAGACTGCCGGCATCTGATTTCAACCGTTGAGATTTGTTTTGCAAAATATATTTTATATAAGATATAAAAGATATAAAAGTATATATATTATGGTTTCTAAAATGTTTGCAAGAAGGTTTTAATTCCCGGGATCCATATGAGTGGAGAGTGCAACATTGTTCCTTGCAGCCGAGGGAGAGGTCCTCTCTTGTCGGGCAGTGTATGATCATTATGGGTTGAGAGGTTAAGTGTAAGACCATTGAGGATAATACCTGATGGGCTAATCTTGCATCTGCCCACAGTCCCTGGGTGTTACAAGGTGGCTTGGCCCAGGGACCTCTTAGGGTAAGCGTTGGGCCCGTAGAGCCCATTTGATGGGTTTCAGGGGGTGCACTATTTTTAACAGTGCATTCGTACAGGCATTGTAACAAAGGCTGGGCCGATCCCATGTGGCTGATGTGTAGATCAATGCTTGGGTCCCATGCCATACAAGGAAGCCCAACTAGGCAGCAGTTAAGAGGGTTAAGTGAGCACATAAGCTTAATGGTGCTAAAGCCCAATTCGAACTGGGCTGTTTATTTAGTTAATAAAGGGGCGAATTCTGAAGTGGATCAGCTAATAGGATTGGGCTTAGACCCTATCCACTTAGAGAGTCCAAGATCTGAATAAGATTTAGATCTGGAAACTCCTAATTAGATTAGGAGATGACTGATCTGATCTCTAGATATGATAAGGATTATCCCTTATCACTTAAAGGGACATCTAACCCAAATGTGATTTGGATTAGTAACTCCTGGTCTGATTAGGAGCTGATACCTTTAAGATTATAAAAGAAGAAGGGGGCGGTAGCCTTTAGACACAGATTATCAAGTTTTCTTTAGTGCTGAAAAGAAGAGAGAATTCTGCTCCCTGCAAATACTCTCTTGCCGCCTCCCTGTTCTTGCTGCCCTGTTTGCCAGTTCGATCTCCAGTTGTGGGAGAAGTCAAGATTGGATCTTGACATCAGTTCTTTGAGAAAGGATTGAAAAGAAGCTGTGCTCACGTACCATCTTGCTGATTCTTGCGAAGTACAGAGTTCTTGGAGAAGAACACTGCTGATTCTGCTCCACCTGCACTGCGCCATCTTTAGTGGGGGCAGTCTTTGGATCCTTCCTTGGGCGTGAACACCTTCGTTGGGAGATTCTACTTCTCCTTATCAGGTATAATTCTCTCCTACTCCTTTTGGTTCAGATCTGGTTCAGTTTAAGGTCCAAGAATGATCCTTGAAAATATGATTTTCTAAATAGGGAATATGATTCCCAGTTGAAGGGAGAGAAAATTTTTGAAATTTGCCCCTTATTCCGCAATCTTTGGGCATCCATGGGATGGATCTCTCATCCTTTCAGTGGTATCAGAGCCATGGTTCAAATCTTGAACCATCTTGTTTCAGATCTGAACCTGCGCAAATGGGCAGAAGGTGTTCTACCCGATTTGCGCAGATATGGGTTTTGGGAAATTTGTTCCCAAAATTAATGGGCGAATAATCTGAAATTAATTTTATATAAATCTGATTATTATTTAGAATTATTCTTTATGATTTTCTTGATTTATAGGATGTTCTTACAAGAGGAGATCGAATTCTTCGTTTGCGTAGGGAACCTGCAAGATTTGCAGTTTCTGGATTTATTAATTACATTTGGTTTGTAAATAATTATTTTTATTTTTATGCTGAATGTATAGGTATTCAATCTGATGTAATCATTAATAGAAATAGGATTTCTATTTGTTTTATTTTTGGATCAAGGATGGCAGTGCAGAAAAGGGAGATTTCGCAGAGAAGAAGATTTCGTAGATAGGAGAAATACAATCTGTGATTTGTAGTTTGTGAAACTGCAAACTGTGATCTAACATCTGTTTTGTAGGATGGATTGTGCAAAAGCCCTATTTAACTGATTCTTGATTTTCCTTTATTAGTAATTAATTTCAGATTATTTTCTTGAATTAAAGATTCAATTAAAGATCAAACCCTAGACCCATTCGAACCAAGATTGGTTCAAACTGTTTGGACCGAATCTAGGGTTTAAATCAAGGCTGAAAGTCAGCCCTAATTTTCCCACTAATGGGCTTAAGGATTGATATTTAATTAAATGGTTAATTCGGCCCAACCTGTAAAGGCCCAGTTTTAAATAGTTAAAACTAATAAAAGCCAACTTAACACATAAAGCTATATGGGTTGAACCGTTCGGCCCATATACCCACATAATACTAATGGTTAATATTGTGGATTTAAAACGGGCTTCCAATGGGCCTTACAGATGATTAATTGATTGGATCTATTTATCCCCGCATGAGATGTATGGATGTCTGATGTGCTGTGTACATGGGCCATAAGAGCTTGGCCCATGCTCAATCGGCAGTGGCTCTAACGCACACCATGGCTGAATGCACATCATTGCCATGGTGTCCCTTTTGGTCATTGGATGACCTCCCTCAGTGGTGGGCCCCACACCTCATCATGAGGTCTCGTGCAGAACCCTAGCCATTTTAGGCCCACCAAAATCTGGCTTTATGAAAGTCAGTGGGAGCCACTTTGGTTTGACCTAAAGATAGAACTCGGGCGTAATTATCTGGTCCCTCCAGCTAATATGAGTGTATGTGATAGGGAGATTCATATGATGAACTCTCTAAAGGCCATCCATCATTAGCACGAAGATGGGTCCTTCAGTAATGAGGAAACGGACCAGAAAATGGGCTATCCCTTTGCTGTTGGGCTTGTCTAAGTGTTTCATAAGATGATCGGGGCGTCATAGACCGATGTGGGCGGGGCTACACCATAAATTGGCACCTCTCTCACGGTACCTTGGCATTAAAAAATTTGTTGGGTAAGCACTCACTGAAATTAATGGTTTACCTGAAAACGGCTCTGAACCTTGTCTGACAGAGGCCAAAGGGAAAACTCATATGATGAGTGGATATGATCTTTCACGGAAAGGTGGTGGGGTTATGCAGCCGAAACAGTTGGCCTCATGCACCTTATGTGATTTCCCACATTTCCAGAGACAACCTGTAGTCTCCGTCACTGAGAAAGGAGGGAAATCTCAGAGATGAATAAATGGAAATGGATCGTAGATTAAAATCCATATCTATGAAATGAACATGAATCAAATTAGGTTGTGGACTGATGTTTGCTCTTTTATCAGAAAATGGCAAACGGATCATTTGCAAAGCTACTTGATGACAACAAGTTGAAAGGCCCAAACTATGCTGACTGGTACAGGAACCTTATGTTGGTCTTAACCTCTGAGAAATTGGACAAAGTAGCCAAGAATCCTACCCCGGATCGTCCGGGAGATAGGGTTTCTGAGGCCTGAAGGAGAGAATACCAAGAATGGTAGGAGAAAAACTCCCTTGCCCGCTGCTATATCATTGCTTCCTTAGACAATCCGATTCAGAGGCAGTTCGATCAGATCAAACTTGCTAAGGACGTATTGGACAGTCTTAGGACAATGTACGAAGAGCAGAATCGTTCTACTCGGCAGAAGGTCTTGAAACAGTTCATGACCGCGCAAATGACCAAGGGCCAACAAGTTCACGACCATTGTCTCCGGATGATGGGCTATATCAACGAACTAGAGGCTCTTGGATCCGGGCTGGATCTGGTAACTCAAATTGATGCTATTCTCAACTCTCTGCCTCCATCCTTTAATCCATTCATCATGAACAAGCTGAACGTCAGCTTGCAGGAACTCAACAATATGTTGCGGAGGGCCAAAGAATTGATTAAAAAGGATGAGCCCATTTCCATGCTTGTTGAAACTAGCAAATCGGGCAAGAAAAGGTAGGCAAAGAGAAAGCCCAGAAGAAGGCTGCCAAACCCAAGCAACAGAAGAAAGACAAAGCATCGGATGCCTGTTACTTTAGCAAGAAGACCAGCCATTGGAAAATGAACTGTCCTGCCTACCTGGAATACAAGAAAGGTAATTTCGAATCTTGTGTTATAGAAACCAATTTGTTGGTAGCTTCTTAAGGCAAAATGGGATAGTATCACAATTGGCTCCTCCTGCTACACCACAACTTAACGGTGTTTCAGAGAGGAGGAATAGGACCTTATTAGATATGGTCCGGTCGCTTCTCATACACTCAGAGTTACCCACATCCTTTTGGGGTTACGCATTAGAGACTGCGATTTATGTGCTGAATAGGGTTCCAACCAAATCCGTTCCGAATACTCCATATGAACTTTGGACCGAAAAGAAACCAAGTGTCAGACACTTGAAGATTTGGGGTTGTCCAACACACGTTAAAAGAACGAGTGCAAACAAGTTGGAATCCAAGACCAGTCGTTGCCTATTTGTAGGCTACCCAAAAGGCTCTGTGGGTTACCTATTCTATTACCCAGGTGAGCAGAAAGTGTTCTGCAGTCGAAATGCACAATTCTTGGAAATTGATTACATCCTTGACACCCATCGTCAGGAAGTTGTTCTAGATGAGGAGAGCTCAGGAGCAGTGGGAGATGTCCCACAAGTTCCAAGTAGTGACCAACTTAGAAGATCAACTCGGGTATCCAGGCCACCAGTCCGTTATGGTTATGACCAGGATAGTTACCTGGTGGAAACCTTGACTAGTGAGGAGGATCCCGTGACTTACGCGGAAGCTATGTTGGACATAGATTCCCAGAAGTGGGTGGAGGCCATGAGAGCAGAGATGGACTCAATGGAGACCAATGGAGTTTTGACTCTAGTACATCTGCCCTCCGGGGTAAAAGCAATCAGTTGCAAATGGATTTACAAGAGGAAGAAGGGTCCCGATGGTAAGGTTGAGACCTTCAAGGCTCGTTTGGTGGCGAAAGGGTACACTCAGAAAGAGGGCATTGATTATGAAGAAACCTTTTTGCCTGTGGCCATGCTTAAATCCATCAGGATCCTGCTAGCTGTAACAACATACCATGATTATGAGATTTGGCAGATGGATGTCAAAACTGCATTCCTGAATGGAGATTTTATTGAAGATATCTATATGCAGCAGCCGCAAGGCTTCATTACTGCAGGTCAGGAAAACATGGTATGTAAACTTAATAGATCCATTTATGGACTTAAGCAAGCTTCTAGAAGTTGGAACATCCGTTTTGTCTCTACTATCAAATCGTTTGACTTTGAGCAGAATTCGGATGAACCCTGTGTTTACAAGAAGTACAGTGGAGATAAGGTTACCTTCTAGGTTCTGTATGTAGATGACATTCTACTCATTGAGAATGATGTAGGAATGTTAACTACGGTGAAAGTATGGCTTTCACAGCAATTCTCCATGAAAGATCTTGGAGAAGCCTCCTTTATACTGGGTTTTCGACTCAATAGAGATAGATCGAAGTGAAAAATAGGAATATCTCAATCTGCCTACATTGACAAAATAGTCAAAAGATACAACATGGAGAACTCCAAGAAAGGAAATGTTCCTTTCAGGCACGGAGTCACTCTCTCCAAGAAGATGTCTCCCAAGACTTCTGAGGAGATTGATGGCATGAAAGACGTTCCCTATGCCTCTACCGTAGGGAGCATCATGTATGCCATGCTATGCATTCGTCCTGACATAACTTAGGTAGTGCGTGTAGTAAGCAGATTTCAGGCCAACCCAGGGCAGGAGCATTGGACTGCTGTGAAAAACATACTTAAGTACCTTCGAAGGACAAAAGAGTTTTGTCTAATATTCGATGGTAATTCACTACAGATCCAAGGGTATACTGATGCCGATTTCCAGTCGGATCCAGATGATAGAAAGTCTATATTTGGATATGTTTTCACGATAGGATCGTGTGATATTTTTGGAAAAGCAGCAAACAGGAGTCCACTGCAGACTCCACGACCGATGACGAGTACATTGCCACAAGTGAGGCTGCCAAAGAAGCCATGTGGATGAAAAAGTTCATTCACGAGTTGGGAGTAGTTCCGTCCAGCACATCACCCATCCCATTGTTGTGTGACAACCATGGAGCCGTTGATCAGGCTAAGGAGCCACGAGCCCATTCGAAGTCGAAGCACATCGAGAGGAAGTACCACGTACTGTGGGAGATTGTTGATAGAGGGACATCCTAATTCAAAAGGTAGCGTCAGCGAAAAATGTAGCAGACCCATTGACAAAGCCACTATCACAGAAAGTGTTTAAGAAACACGTGGAAAGCATGGGACTCCGGCTTGTACCTGATTGGACCTAAGTGCAAGTGGGAGCTGTTAGACAGTTTTGTATGCCCTTAGCTTCAATCAGAATGATGTACTTTATGAGTTTATTGTAAATGAATAAAAGTGCATATTTGATTCATGTTCCCTTGGTATGTTTCTGTGTAATACCCTTAAACTGGACACTTAATGAGACTCGTGTTAGTTTAGAATGTTCACAGCCAGTGGGTCAGTCTGGGGAGACCTATCCTGACAAGGCTGACACTATGGTGCCACCAAGTCGGTTGGGGTGGCCTGTCTCAGCTGCCAGGGTGAGACCCTAGGCACATACAGTGTAGGATTAATTGAATCTTTGAACTGGACCAGATTTCCAGTATTGCCCTGGACCTTGGAGATTGATGGGCAAAACTTGAAAGTTACACCCGACCCCTAGACTCGATTATGATACTGCACTAGATGTCGGATTGGGTTGTCTTTGATATACCAATTAGTGAGATCCTTAGCGGGGCTCAAAACCTGGGTATGTTGGGACAGTCTGAGAATTCATCTGAGTGGGTAATCATAGTGACAGGATCAGCCCCTTTGTTAGACAAAGGTAATGATCGGGGATGCACTCTCACTGATGGAAACCGAGACTGCCGACAGCCGATTTCAATCATTGAGATTTGTTTTGCAAAATATATTTTATAAAAGTATATATATTATTGTTTTGAAATGATTTGCAAAAGGGTTTTAATTCTCGGGATCAATATAAGTAGAGAGTGCAACACTATTCCTTGCAGCCGAGGGAGAGGTCCTCTCTTGTCGGGCAGTGCATGATCATTATGGGTTCAGAGGTTAAGTGTAAGACCATTGAGGATAATACATGATGGGCTAATCTTGCATCTGCCCACAGTCCCTGGGTGTTACAAAGCGACTTGGCCCAGGGACCACTTAGGGTAAGTGTTGGGCCCATAGAGCCCATAAGATGGGTTTCAGGGGTGCACTGTCCATAACAGTGTATTCGGCCAGGCCTTGTAACAAAGGCTGGGCTGAACCCATGTAGCTGATGTGTAGATCAATGCTTGGGTCCCACGCCATACAAGGAAGCCCAACTAGGCAGCAGTTAAGAGGGTTAAGTGAGCACATAAGCTTAATGGTGCTAAAGCCCAATTCGAACTGGGCTGTTTATTTAGTTAATAAAGGGGCGAATTCTGAAGTGGATCAGCTAATAGGATTGGGCTTAGACCCTATCCACTTAGAGAGTCCAAGATCTGAATAAGATTTAGATCTAGAAACCTCCTAATTAGATTAGGAGATGACTGATCTGATCTCCAGATATGATAAGGATTATCCCTTATCACTTAAAGGGACATCTAACCCAAATGTGATTTGGATTAGTAACTCCTGGTCTGATTAGGAGCTGATACCTTTAAGATTATAAAAGAAGAAGGGGGCGGTAGCCTTTAGATACAGACACAGATTATCAGGTTTTCTTTAGTGCTGAAAAGAAGAGAGAATTCTACTCCCTGCAAATACTCTCTTGCCGCCTCCCTGTTCTTACTGCCCTGTTTGCCAGTTCGATCTCCAGTTGTGGGAGAAGTCAAGATTGGATCTTGACATCAGTTCTTTGAGAAAGGATTGAAAGGAAGCTATGCTCACGTACTATCTTGCTGATTCTTGCGAAGGATAGAGTTCTTAGAGAAGAACACTGCTGATTCTGCTCCACCTGCACTGCGTCATCTTCAATGGGAGCAGTCTTTGGATCCTTCCTTGGGCGTGAACACCTTCGTTGGGAGATTCTACTTCTCCATATCAGGTATAATTCTCTCCTTTTCTTTTTGGTTCAGATCTGGTTCAGTTTAAGGTCCAAGAATGATCCTTGAAAATATGATTTTCTAAATAGGGAATATGATTCCCAGTTGAAGGGAGAGAAAAATTTTTGAAATTCGCCCCTTATTACACAATCTTTGGGCGTCCATGGGATGGACCTCTCACCCCTTAAAGAAAGTCATATTTTCAAGGATCAGTCTTGAACCTTAAACTGAATCAGATCTGAACCAAAAGGAATAGGAGAGATTTATACCTGATACGGAGAAGTAATATCTCCCAATGGAGGTGTTTTAGAGAGGAAGAATATGACCTTATTGGATATGGTCCGGTCACTTCTCGTGCACTCAGAGTTGCCTACATCCTTTTGGGGTTTTGCATTGGAAATTGCAATATACATGTTGAACCGGGTTCCAACCAAATCAGTTCCGAAGACTCCCTATGGGCTTTGTACCAAAAAGAAACCAAGTATGAGACACTTGAAGATTTGGGATTGTCTAGCACACGTTAATAGAATGAGTACGGAAAAATTAGAATCCAAGACTAGTTGTTGCCTATTCGTAGGCTACCCCAAAGGCTCTATGGGTTACCTATTCTATGACCCAGGAGAACAGAAAGTGTTCTGTAGCCGAAATTCCCATTTCTTGGAGGATGATTACATCCTGAACAATCATTGTCAAGAAGTTGTTCTTGATGATGAGAGCTCAGGGTCAATGGGAGATGTCCCACAAGTTCTAGGTAATGACCAACCTAGAAGATCTACCTAAGTTTCCAAGTCTCCAGTTCGTTTCGGCTATGACCAGGATAGTTACTTGGTGGAAGCTACGACCAATAAGGAGGATCCCGTGACTTATACGGAAGCTATAATGGACATAGATTCCTTGAAGTGGGTAGATACCATGAGAGCGAAGATGGACTCAATGGAGACCAATGAAGTTTGGACTCTACTAGATCCGCCCCCTGGTGTAAAAGCAATTGGTTACAAATGGATCTACAAGAGGAAGAAGGGCCCCGATAGTAAGGTTGAGACCTACAAAGCTCATTTGGTGGCGAAAGAGTATACTTAGAAAAATGGCATCGATTATGAGGAAACCTTTTCGCCGATGGCCATGCTTATATCCATTAGGATCCTACAAGCTCTAGTAGCATACCATGACTACGAGATTTGGAAAATGAATGTCAAAATTGCATTCCTGAATGGAGATCTTACTGAAGATATCTATATGCAGCAACCGCAAGGTTTCATAGCTGTGGGTCAGGAACACATAGTATGTAAACTAAATAGATCTATATATGGACTTAAGCAAGCTTCTAGGAGTTGGAACATCTAGTTTGACTCTACTATCAAAAAGTCTGACTTTGAGCAGAACCCGGATGAGCCCTGTGTTTACTGGAATTCCAGTGGTGATAAGATTATGTTTCTGGTTCTGTATGTACACGATATTCTACTCATTGAGAATGATGTAGGAATGTTGACTATGGTGAAAGTGTGGCTTTCGCAGCAATTCCCCATGAAAGATCTTAGAGAAGCCTCCTAAATACTGGGTCTTTGACTCTATAGAGATAGATCGAAGAGCATAATAGGATTATCCCAATCTGCTTACATTGACAAAATAGTCAAGAGATATAGCATGGAGAACTCCAAGAAAGAAAATGTTCATTTCAGGCATGGAGTCACTCTCTCAAAGGGCATGTCTCCCAAGACACTCGAGGAGATTGAGGGAATGAAGGACGTTCCCTATGCCTCAGCCGTAGGGAGCATCATGTATGCCATGCTGTGCACTCGTCCTGACATCGCTCTAGTAGTGGGTGTGGTAAGCAGATTCCAGGCCAACCCAGGGAAGAAGCATTGAACTACTGTGAAGAACATACTTAAGTACCTTCGAAGGACAAAAGAGTTTTGTCTGGTATTCGATGGTAGTTCACTACAGATCTAGGGGTATACTGATGCCGACTTCCAGTCAGATCCAGATGATAGAAAGTCTACATTTGGGTATATTTTCACGATAGGATTGTATGCTGCCAGCAAACAGGGGTCCACGATGGACTCCATAATCGAAGCCAAATACATTGCCGCAAGTGAAGCTGCCAAAGAAGCCGTATGGATGAAGAAGTTCATTCATGAATTGGGAGTAGTTTCATCCAACATATCACTCATTCCACTGTTGTGTGACAACACTAGAGCCATTGCTCAGGCTAAGGGGCCACGAGCCCACTCGAACTCGAAGTACATCGAGAGGAAGTACAATGTACTACGGGAGATAGTTGGAAGAGGTGACATCCTGATTCAGAAGGTAGCATCAGTGAAGAATGTAAAAGACTCATTGACTAACCCACTGACACAAAAAGTGTTTGAGAAATACGTGGAAAGTATGGGACTCCGGCTTATACCAGATTGGACATAAGTGCAAGTGGGAGCTATTAGACAGTGTATGACTTTAGCTTTGATCAGATTGGTGTACATTATACATTTATTGTAAATAAATAAAAGTACATAATTGATTCATATTATATTCGGTTTGTTTTTATGTAATTACCCTTAAATTGGACACTTATGAGATTCGTGTTAGTTTAGAATCTTCACAGTCGTTGGATAGATCTGGGGAGATTTATCCTATCAGGGTTGATACTAATGTACCACTAAGTTGGTTAGGGTGACTTGTCTCAGTTGCCAGGGTGAGACCTGATGTACATGCAGTGTGAGTTTTCTTGAAACCCTGAACTGGACCAGAATTCCAATATTGCCTTAGACCTTGGAGATAGATGGGCAAAACTAAAATGTTACACCTGACCCCTAGACTTGATTATGATACTGCACTACGTATCGGATTGGGCTGTCTTTGATATGACAATCAGTGAGATCCTTAGAGGGGGTCAAAACCTAGGCATGTTTGAAAGAATGGTAGGATCCCTCTAATGGACGCCATAAAGGTTGCGGAATGGGTGGGGCGAATTTCAAAAATTTCCTACCTTCTCCCAACTGGGAATCATATTCCCTAGATTTAGAATACAATATTCAAGGATCCTACTTGAACCATAATCAAACCAGATCTGAACCAAAAGATAAATGGGAGGAATATACCTGATCTGGAGAAGCAGTATCTCCCAAAGTTGGTGTTCATGCCCAAAGAATGCACCAAGATCCGTTCTTGTTGAAGATGACACAGTTGTGGATGGAACAGAACCAGTAGGGTGCATCCTATACACTGGATCCTTCGCAAGAACCCTCTGGAAGCACTAAACACTGAGTCTTTTTCAGTCTTTCTTGCAAGACTGATGTCAAGAACAGATTTCTTGACTTCCTATTTCTGCAAAGATCGAATCTTGCAAAGAAAGATGGCGGCGGCAGGAGGAGAACTCCAAGGGCAAGAAAGGCTGAACTGCTTTTCTTCTCTCTCTCGAGTGTGAATGAGATCTGATCTCAATTCGCAGGGAGATTTCTCTTTACCAAAACCCTAGTTCGAATTCTGATGTATTTCCTCTTGTTTTTCTCCTCTTTCTTCTTGATTAAGAAACCTCCTAATCAGAAGTTATCCCAATCCAAAATCTGTATTTGGATAGGGGATTATCTTAATCCTATCTGCAGATTAAGTTAGTTTACTCCTGATCTTATCAGGAGGTTACCAGATTCAAATCTAATCTGAATTTGGTCTCCTGGAGTGGATAAGGTTAAAGGTCCAATCCTTTTACTAACATTAATCATATCAGCCCAGCTCAAAATGGGCTTTTGGCCCATTAGATGTTCAGTGTTTAACTAGTTTCCAACCTGCTGCCCAGTTGGGCTTCTTTGTATGGCGTGCACCCAAGCATTGATCTACACACCAGCCACATGAGTTCAGCCCAGCCGAATTCACTGAAAGAGCTCAGTGAACCCCTGAGCCCATCACATGGACCCTATGGGCCCAACACTTACATTAAGTGGTCCCTGGGCCAAGCCATCTTATAAAAGCCCAGGGACTATGGGCAGGTGCAAGATTAGCACATCAGGTACTATCCTAAATGGTCTTACACTTAACCTCTTAGCCCTTAATGATCAAGCACTACTCGACAAGAGAGGACCTCTCCCTCGCTCGGCTGCAAGGAACAGTGCCGCACTCTCCACTCACATGGATCCCGAGAATTAAAACCATTTGCAAACACTTTGAAACTGTACATATATATATATATATATCATATATAAATTTTGCAAAACAAAATTCCAACGATTGAAATCAATTTCTGGCAGTTTGGTTTCCATCAGAGAGAGTGCATTCCCGATCATTATCTTTGTCCAACAAAGGGGCTGATCCTGTCACTATGATCACCCACTCAGATGAATTCTCAGACTGTCCCAACATACCCAGGTTTTGATCCCCATCTAAAGATCTCACTGATTGGCATATCAAAGATAGCCCGATCTGACACCTAGTGAAAAGTCATAATCGAGTCTAGGGGTCAGGTGTAACTTTCCAATTTTGCCCATCTGTCTCCAAGGTCCAGGGCAACACTGGAAATCTGGTCCGGTACAAGGATTCAAGTAATCCCATACTGCATGTGCCTCGGGTCTTACCCTGGCGGCTGAGACAGGCCATCCCAACACTTGGTGGCACACCAGTATCAGCCTTGGCAGGATAAATCTCCCCAGACTTATCCAACGGCTGTGAATATTTAAAACTAACACCAGTCTCTGTAAGTGTCCAGTTTTACGGTCTTACACAGAATTAAACCAAACAACATGAATCAAACATGCACTTTATTCATTTCCACTAAATAACAAAAGTACATCAAATTGGATTGAAGCTAAGGGCATACAAGACTGTCTAACAATGTTGGGACAGTCCGAGAATTCATCTGAGTGAGTGATCATAGTGACAGGATCAGCCCCTTTGTCGGACAAAGGTAATGATCGGAATGCACTCTCTCTGATGGAAACCAAAGCTGCCGATAGCCGATTTCAATCGTTGAAATTCATTTTTGCAAAATATATTTATATAAAGATATACATATATATTACGGTTTCAAAATATTTGCAAAAGGTTTTAATTCCCAGGATCCATGTGAGTAGAGAGTGCAGCAATGTTCCTTGCAGCCGAGGGAGAGGTCCTCTCTTGTCGGGTAGTGTTTGATCATTATGGGCTGAAAGGTTAAGTGTAAGACCCTTGAGGGTAATACTTGATGGGCTAATCTTGCATCTGCCCACAGTCCTTGGGTTTTGATAATGTGGCTTGACCCAAGGACAACTTAGTGTAAGTGTTGGGCCCATTAAGAGCCCATGGTGATGGGCTTAGGGGTTCAATGTGTCTTACAGTGAATTCGACTAGGCCTTGTAACAGAGGCTGGGCTGAACTCATGAGGCTGATGTGTAGATAAATGTTTCAGTCCCACGCTAAACAAATAAATCCAATGGGGCAGTAGTTTGGAAGGTTAGTGAGCACATGGACTTAATGAGCCTAAAGTCCAATTCAAATTGGTTTAATCTGATTAATTAAAGAGGAGCGGTTCTGGGTTTTGGATCAGCAGATAGGATAGGGAGTTATTCCTATCCACTCAGAGAGTCCAGATCCAATTAATGATTTGGATTAGGAAACTCCTAATTAGATTAGGAGGGTTGATCCTAATCTACAGATAAGGTAAGGGTTTATCCTTATCTCTTAAAGAGAGTCCAGATTCAAATAAGGATTTGAATTAGGATACTCCTAATGAGATTAGGAGCTGCTCCCTTTAAGACTATAAATGGAGGAGGAGGGCGAACCTCCAAACACAACAATCTGATCTCAGATACAAGAGAAAAAGAAAGCAACAGTAAGGTTGTGCCATCTTCTACTCTTGTCTTCTCGTCTTGCTGCTGCCATTGTCAGTTCATTCTCCACCTGTAAGAGCGATCAAGAAAGGTTCTTGATATCAGTTTTTGGTGAAAAACTGATCTAATGTCATGCTCACATACCCTCCATGGAATTCTTGCTGAAGGATTCGGTTCTTGTGAAGAACCACCTGCTAATTCTACTCCACCCTACACTGTGTCATCTTCAGTGGGATCAGTCTTTGGAGATCTCCTTGGGCGTGAACACCTTCATTGGGAGTTATTATTTCTCCGTATCAGGTATCTCCCTTTCCTACCCTTTTGGTTTTAGATCTAGTTTGGTTTAGGGTTCAAGAGTGATCATTGAAAATGCAGTTTTCTAAAATAAGGAATATGATTCCCACATGAGAGAGAGAGAGAGAGAGAGAGAAATTTTTGAAATTTCACCCTACCTTTCTGTAGGGTTCGGCCATCCATATGATGGATCTTTCATCCCTTCATTTTTTGGATACATATCAAATCCGATTTCAATGGATCATCTCCTTTATGGCTACATCATGGAGCATCATTGCTACATGGTCATTCTTCTATGATTATCTTCATCAATTAAATCGAACTCCTCCTTAAAATTTCACAATTAAGCTCCAAATCATCTTGTAAGACAATTTCATCATAATTAGTGCAATACCGTGCAAATTTCAAAAACATTATTACCAAAATTATCAAGTTAGAGGTATGAAAATATGTACAAATATTGGCTTATCAAATACAGTGAACCCCTAAGTCCATTACTATGGTCTTTTAATGGGCCTGACATTTTGATGAGACCAAAAAGAACCATATTTTTATCCTCTAATATTCACTTTTATATTTATTTATCACTTAAATGGACTCATTACTCTTGTATTTCGATTTAGGGCAATAAAGAAGGCAATTGGAAGAAAACATGGCAAATCGGGTGATTTTGCACAGTTTCGGCGACAATCATTAATCTGGGCCTAACTCTCAATTCTGGACACCGAATTGGACAATTCAAAAAGCATTAGAAAGATAAAAGGAAGGCCCACAACTTTTATGTTTTGGGTTTTGACAGATTCGGCTCGCATCAAGTACGAAAATGAGCCTGAAGTCGGAGCAAGTTCGCAGCCAGGCCCATTTCACAACTTAAGCCCAATTCGCAGAAGTACCTTTAAGCAGCCAAAGTTTTAAAGCAGCCCAACTCGAACTCAAGGGTTAAGAGTCCGAATTTCGAATGTAATCTCCAAGGAGAGAGTTTTATCAGATCTAAATTCTTGAATGTAATCCGAGAGAGATAAGAAGATTGAGATTATAGCATTAGATAAGAGATAGGATATGATTAGTTCAAAGAAGATCAAGACTCCCTAAAGATAAGATGATCTCCTAGAAGGAGTTGGAAAACAGTCCTCTCCTTAGGCTATATCAAGAGGGGGGCGAACCAGCTCTAGCATCACTCATTCCAAGATCCAAGAGATCATCAAGAAGCATCAAGCAACTCAAGAAGATCAGTTCGGCCATGGAGAAGCAAAGCATGGAGATTGCGCAGATCATGAGCAGCTAAGCTTCTTTTTCTGGTTCAAGGGGGGAGGTTCGATTGTGTCATTGTGAAGTTCTGTTGTTAATTTATTTTTTTGCTTTTTAATTCAAGTATTCATTGATTCTTGAGCATATTTTTTATTGGATGTTAATGTTAATTAGTTTGACAAACTGAATTAATGTTGATTTTCCTACTGCTATCCATGATTTCGGTGATGCGTAATTATCACGAATAATGGTACAAGTAGCAATTAGGTTGATATCTTTTTGGGTCAATTGTTCATGACAGCCTTTGACCAATGTTTTAACATGGTTCAACCTAAAGGAATCGATGGAACAAGATTCAATAATTACAGCTATCTCAATTATTGTTATTTTGGTTTAACTGTTTTCACAAATCATAATGCTATCACTGTTTAACATGGAACACTATCGTACCCAGTTGAGTGGTGATAAGTGTTGATCAAATGTTGGGCTTGGTCAACTAAATTAGGAAAACATATGGTTTATTATGGCTATCCTAATAAATCTAAGGTTAAATGCTTGAATTGCAAGAATGCTGAAATTTACCTAGGATCAATGGCCACTCGATCCAACCCGGACCCTTGAACCAGAATTCAGTAAAACTGATTTTCTCTTGTTTAAGTTGCTATTTATTTTCTTTTCTTTTAATTTCAGTATTTAAATTCTCTCACTCAATTACTTTATCCATTCGGCTAAGAGATTACTGAATTGCTCCCTATGGGTTCGACCTATTACGACTTTTACTGCAAATATTTTATTGTGGGACTAGTATTAATTTTGAGGGCTTCGACAACCCGTCAAAATTTTGGCGCCGTTGCCAGGGAGCAACTTTAATTTCTTAGCTATTACCTTCTCTTTGTTAACCTCTTTTGTTTTATGACTCATGCTTCTCAATGAGGTGAACTCGAGTACTAATAGTTACTTGAAGGGATGAGAGATCCATCATATGGATGGCCGAACCCTGCAAGTAGGTTGGGCGAAATTTCAAAATTTTTTCTCATCCTTCTGCTTACTTCTCCATAACTCAGCCTTCTGCTTACCCTGAACCCCTGCAGTGAGCTACACGCATGAGTTGATGCCCCGGAGTCAATACACTAGGAAGCAGAAGTTACCAACAAATTGGTTTCTACGATACAGAATTCAAAATTACCTTGTTTCTTGGATTCCAGGTATTGAGGACAGATCCTCTTCCAATGGCCAATCTGTTTGTAGAAGTAACATGCATCAGATGCCCTATCCTTCTTCTGCTTCTTGCACTTCATGGCTTTCTTCTGTGGCTTCTTCTTTGCCTTCCTCTTTTTCTTACCTGACTTGCTAGCTTCAACTAGCATAGCAATAGGCTCATCCTTCTTAATCAGTTTCTCTGCACTCTGCAACATATTGCTGTGTTCCTGAATGCTGAATTCAGCTTATTCATGTTGTAATTCATGATGAACGGATTGAAGGAAGGAAGCAAAGAATTCAGGATGGCATTTATCTAGGTTGCATGATCCAGCCTGGATCCAAGAGCCTCAAGCTCATTAATATAACCCATTATCCAAATACAATGGTCATGAACTTTCTGCCCCTTGGACATCTTTCGGTCATGAACAACTTCAAAACCTTCTGCCGAGTAGAACGATTCTACTCTTCGTACTTCGTCTTTAAACTATCCAATATGTCCTTGGCGAGTTCGATCTGAACGAACTGCCTCTATATTGGATTCTCCAGGGAGGCAATGATATAGCAGTGGGCTAGGGAGTTTTTATCCTCCCAATCCTGATAGTCCCTCCTACGGGCATCAGAAGCCTGATCACCCGAACGCTCCGGGGCAGGTTTTTAGCCACCTTGTCCAACTTCTCAGAATTTAGGACCAGCATAAGGTTACGGTACCAATTGGCATAGTTTGGGCCTTTAAGTTTGTTGTCGTCCAACAGCTTTGCATATTGTTCATTTGTCATTTCTGGCAAAAAGCAAACATCATTCCACAACCTAATTTGATTCATTTTATCTACATAGATATGGCTTTTAATCTATGTTCCATTCCCATTTATTCATCTCTAGGATTTCCCTCCTATCTCAGTGACGAAGAATGCGAATTGTCTCAGGAAATGTAGGAAATCACATAGGGTGCATGGAGCCAACTATTTCAGCTGCATAACCCCACCACCTTTTTGTGAATGATCATTTCCTCTCATCATATTAGCTTTTCATTTGAACTGTCAAACAAGGTTTATTGCCATTTTAGGTTAAACCTTTCTATCTAGTGAGTGCTCACCCATCATATTCGTGAACACCAAGGTACCGTGAGAGAGTTTTCCATTTTCTGGTAAGCCCCTCCCACATCAGTCTATGACGCCCCTATCATCTTATGAAACATTCCAACAAATCCAATAGCAAATGGATAGCCCAATTTTATGATGTGTTTCCTCATTACTGAAGGACTCATTGATGAGAATAAAATTTATCATATTTTTATCCCCAAATATTCAGTCTTTTATACTGAATTAGTACTTATTTGGACTCATATTTCTTATATTTCGGTTCAGGGCATGAAAGAAGGCATTAGGAGAAAAGCAAGGCAAATCGGATGATTTTTCACAGTTTCAGTACTGTTCAGTAATCTGGGCCTAACTCTCGTATTTAAGATCCGATTGGACTGATTCAAGACTCATTGGAAAGATAAGAGAGAAAGCTACAACTTTCATGTTTTATGATTTTACATATTCGGCCTGCACCAAAGTCAAATCCGGCCCCGAAATTGGGGCAAACTCGTAGGAAGGCTCAATTCGCAACTGAAGCCCAACCTGCAGAAAAGCGTTGCAGCAGCCCAATTCGTAGAGGAAGCCTAATACGAACGAAAGAACAAGAAACTGAGAAGAGTCCTACCAGATTTAAATTTTTTATGTAATCCTAGAAAGATAAAGAGATAAGAGTAGGATTAGACTAGGACTTTCTATTTTTTAAAGATAAAAATCCAGGAAGGAGTTGGAGACCACCCCCTCCCCTTTAAGTTATATAAAGGGATGGGGGGGGGGGACAACTAGAGAGGTATCAAGGAGCAGAGGAGCAACCAATCTATCAAGCAAGAAGACTGGAAGAAGGAGGTGGCGGCAAGGAGAAGAGGAAATCTCAGCTCCAAGGGCGACACCATGAGTTCTTTCTTTCCTCTTGTTTGCTTTATTTCCTCTAATATGAACTGATTTATTTAGAGCTAGGGCTGTGGAAAGCCTAATCATAACAATGAATATATTTTTGTTCTGATTTTTCCAGAATCGTGATTTCCATATAGTCTATGAGTTATCTTGCTTAATGCTATTAGGAGTGACCATCTCTTAATTGATTAGGTTTATGTTAATCGAGAGAGGAATTCATATAGCAGACCAAATAATTCATGGTGTGAATTGAATGGTACATAGGGGTATATACACATGATTCACCTGAATGTAATAGTTTTTCCTTGAACTTAATGCATTTCTATCTTGAGAACTCTAGGTGAGAGATCGAGGGGTTACCTGATAGAAGTAGTTTTGATATATCTTGAGAAAGAATATTGAATAAAATTGGAAAAACTTCAGCTTATGGGAATGATAAATTATCTTGGATAATCTCATCTATTACTATTCATTGGAATGGTTAGGCAGATCAAAGGTCCTAGCGAATTCAGTCAATCGTTCCATACTTCAGTATTGGTACTCGTGCTCTTGTTTTCTTTTTCTACTTTTCAGTAGCTTTTACTCTTAAATCTGAAATTTGATTGTCCAAATAATTAGGGAAGGCTGTAGTTCTAATACTTATTTTGTTAAATCCTTGTGGGAACGATATTTTTATACTACTTGATAACTAGTGCACTTGTTAGGGTTATAATCATAATTATCACCCATCTTCATGCTAATGATGGAAGGCCTTTAGAGAGTTCATCATATGAATCTCCCTATCACATGCATTCATATTTCAGGAGGGAACAAAAGTTATGCCCTAGTTTGTTTTAGGTCAAACCAAAGTGGCTCCCACTGACTTTCAGGGGTGTGGGGCTCACCTCTGAGGGAGGTCATCCAATGACCCATAGGGACACCATGGCAATGATGTGCATTCAGCCATGGTGTGCGCAAGAGCCAATATCGTATTTGCATGGGCCAAGTACTTATGGCCCATGTGCGTTGCACATCACACATCCATACATCACATGCAAGGATAGAATTGATACAATCAATTAATATCTGTAAAGCCCATTATTAAAGCCCATTTTTATCCATAATATTACTAATTAATATTATCAAGGTATATGGGCCAAATAGGGTTAGACAGTTTGGCCCATATAGCTCATCTGCAATTAGTGGGCTTTTAGCAGTTTTAACTCTTTAAAATTGGGCTTTATAGGTGTGGGCCGAATTAAATCTCTCAATTTAATATCAATCCCTTGGCCCAAAAGTGGGAAATTAGGGCTGACATCAGCCCCCATCGAACCATAGATTCGGTCCAACCAGTTTGGACCAATCTGGTTTAAATGAGTCTAGGGTTTGATTTTTAATTAAAGAATTAATTCAAGAAATCGATATGAAATTAAATTTACTGATCAAAGACAATCAGAAATCAGTAACAGGGCTGGTCGCACATCTCAAACCTACAAAACAAATTTCAGATCACAGTTTGCAGTTTCATAAACTACAAATCGCAGATAGCGATTTTCCCATCTGTGAATACTACTTCTCCTGTGCATGCAGCTTCAATCTTGAATAAAATAAAATAGAAAAACCCTAATTTTCTATTAATATTACATCAGATCGAATACCTATACATTCAATCTAAAAATTAAAAAAAAAATAATTAATTACATACCATAATGAGTGAATTCTCCTTCTCCTGTGCATGCAGCTTCAATCTTGAACAAAATAAAATAGAAAAACCCTAATTTTCTATTAATATTACATCAAATCGAATACCTATACATTCTATCTAAAAATTAAAAAAAATAATTAATTACAGACCATAATGAATAGAACTGCGAAATCGCAGATTTCCTGCGCCATTAAAGATTTTGATCTCCTTTGTACAAACATCCTATAAATCAAGAAAATCATAAAGAACAATTCTAAATATATTCCAGAATTATAGAAATTAATTTTAGATCATTCGCCTTTTAACTAGGAACCGATTTCCCAAAAAAACCCTAATCTATGCAAATCAGGTAGAACGCCTTCTGCCCATTTGCGCAGGTTCAGATCTAGTCTATTTCGATTCAAAATTTGAACCATGGCTCTGATACCACTGAAGGGATGAGAGATCCATCATATGGATGGCCGAACCCTGTAGATGGGTTGGGCAAAATTTCAAAAATTTCTTTCTCTCCCATCTGGGAATCACATTCCCTGTTTTAGAAAATCTGCATTTTCAATGATCAATTTTGAACCAAGAACTGGACCAGATCTAAAACCAAAAGGTAGGATCCTGATACAAAGAAACAGTATCCTCTAATGAAGGTGTTCACGCCCAAAGAAGTCTCCAAAGACTGCTCCCACTGAAGATGGCACAGTGTAGGCCCATTAAGTCTATGTGCTCACTAGCCTTCCAAATTGCTGCCCAGTTGGGTTTCCTTGTATGGCGTGGGACCCAAACATTGATCTACACATCAGCCACATGGGTTCAGCCTAACCTTTGTTACAAGGCTTGGCCGAATTCATTGTTATGGGTAATGAACCCTTGAGCCCATCACTATGGGCTCTTAATGGGCCCAATACTTACACTAAGTGGTCCCTGAAAGGGATGGTAGAATCCATCGTATGGATGCTAAAACAATTGCGGAATGGGTGGGCGAATTTCAAAAATTTTCTACCTACCTTTCAACTGGGAATCTAATTCCCTTATTTTAGAATCAAGATTCAAGGATCCTACTTGAACCAGAACCAAACCAGATCTGAACCAAAAGAGAAGGGAGTAATTATACCTGATCCAAAGAAAAAATATCTCCCAAAGTTGGTGCTCACACCCAAAGAAGGTGCCAAGATCTGCTCCTGCTGAAGATGACACAGCAACTGTGGAACAGAACTAGCAGAGTGCGTCCTACACACTGAATCCTTCATAAGAATCCTTTGGATGACAATGAGCACCAAAAAGAATCAGCCTTTCAACAAAGACTGATATCAAGAACTTTCCTTGATCTTTCTCTGACAAAGAAAATGAACTGCAATGGATAGTGGCGGCTGCAACGGGAGGGAGCTAGAGAAGAAGATGGCGAACTGCTTTTTCTTCTCTAGGGTTTCTGAGATCCTATCTCACAAAGCTGCAGGGTGTGTCCTGTGTAAAATCCCCTAGGGTTTGAATTCTTGTAATTCGAAATAGGGTTTCCTCCAGTTGCTTGATGATTAAGAAAAGATCTCCTGATCATATAAGGAGAATCTGTATTTGGATTAAGACTCTTCTTAATCCTATCTATAGATTAGATAAGCTTTTGGGCTCATCCTAATCTCAGATCTTCCCCTTGTTAATGACTAATCAAATCAGCCCAGTTCAAAATGGACTTTAGGCCCAATAAGGTTATGTGCTGAAATGCCTTCCAAACTGCTGCTCAGTTGGGCTTCTTTGTATGGCATGGGACCCAAGCATTGATCTACACACCAGCCACATGGGTTCGGCCCAGCCTCTGTTATAAGGCTTGGCCGAATTCACTACAGAGCCCAGTGTGTTAGACAGTTTCTGTATGCCCTTAGCTTCAATCCGATTTGATGTACTTTTGTTATTTAGTGGAAATAAATAAAGTACATGTTTGATTCATGTTGTTTGGTTTAATTCTGTGTAAGACCCTAAAACTGGACACTTATAAAGACTCGTGTTAGTTTTAAATATTCACAGCCGTTGGATAAATCTGGGGAGATTTATCCAGCCAAGGCTGACACTGGTGTGCAACCAAGTGTTGGGATGGCCTGTCTCGGCCACCAGGGTTGGACCCGAGGCACATGCAGTGTGGGATTGCTTGAATCCTTGAACCGGACCATATTTCCAGTGTTGCCCTGGACCTTGGAGACAGATGGGCAAAACTAGAAAGTTACACCTGACCCCTAGACTCGATTATGACATTTCACTAGGTGTCGGATCGGGCTGTCTTTGATATGCCAATCAGTGAGATCCTTAGATGGGGATCAAAATCTGGGTATGTTGGGATAGTCTGAGAAGTCATCTGAGTGGGTGATCATAGAGACAGTATCAGCCCCATTGTCGGACAAAGGGAAATGATCGGGAATGCACTCTCTCTGAAGGAAACCAAATTGCCGGCAGTTGATTTCAATCGTTGGAATTTTGGTTTTGCAAAATTAATATAAACACACACACACACACACACACACACATATATATATTTCAAAATGTTTGCAAATGGTTTTAATTCCTAGGATCCATGTGAGTGGAGAGTGCGGCACTGTTCCTTGCAGCCGAGGGGGAGGTCCTCTCTTTTCGGGCAGTGCTTGATCATTAAGGGTTGAGATATTAAGTGTAAAACCATTTAGGATAATACCTGATGGGTTAATCTTGCACCTACCCACAATCCCTAGGTTTTTATAAGATGGCTTGGCCTAGGGACCACTTAATGTAAGTGTTGGGCCCATAGGGTCCATATGATGGGCTCAGGGGTTTGCTGAGTCTTTCAGTGAATTCGGCTGGGCCTTGTATTAAAGGCTGGGCCGAACGCATGTGGCTGGTGTGTAGATCAATGCTTGGGTCCCACGCCATACAAAGAAGCCCAACTGGGCAGCAGGTTGGAAACTAGTTAAACATTGAACATCTAATGGGCCAAAAGCCCATTTCGAGCTGGGCTGATATGATCACCCATCTATGGGGCGAATCTGAGATTAATGTTAGTAAAAGGATTGGGCCTTTAACCTTATCCACTGCAGGAGACCAAATTCAAATTGGATTTGAATCTGGTAACCTCCTGATAAAATCAGGAGTAAACTAACTCAATCTACAGATAGGATTAAGATAATCCCCTATCCAAATACAGATTTGGATTGGGATAACTCCTAATTAGGAGGTTTCTTATTAAAGAAGAAAAGAGGAGAAAAACAAGGGGAAATACATCAGAATTCAAACCGGTTTTTTGGTGAAAAGAACTCACCCTTGCGAATTGAGATTGGATCTCATTCATACTCCAACATACCCAAGTTTTGACCCCCGCTAAGGATCTCACTGATTGGTACATCAAAGACAACCCAATCCGACACCTAGTGCAGTATCATAATCGAGTCTAGGGGTCGGGTGTAACTTTCCAGTTTTGCCCATCAATCTCCAAGGTCCAGGGCAATACTGGAAATCTGGTCCAGTTCAAAGATTCAATTAATCCTACACTGTATGTGCCTAGGGTCTCACCCCGGTAGCTGAGACAAGCCACCCCAACCGACTTGGTGGCACCACAGTGTCAGCCTTGTCAGGATAGGTCTCCCCAGATCGACCCACTGGCTGTGAACATTCTAAACTAACACGAGTCTCATTAAGTGTCCAGTTTAAGGGTATTACACAGAAACATACCAAGGGAACATGAATCAAATATGCACTTTTATTCATTTACAATAAACTCATAAAGTACATCATTTTGATTGAAGCTAAGGGCATACAAAACTGTCTAACAGCTCCCACTTGCACTTAGGTCCAATCAGGCACTAGCCGGAGTCCCATGCTTTCCACATGTTTCTCAAACACTTTCTATGATAGTGGCTTTGTCAATGGGTTTGCTACATTTTCCGCTGATGCTACCTCTTACTATCATCCTCCCGTAGGTCCAGTGTTGTCATACAACAGTGGAATGGGTGATGTGCTGAATTCCAAATTCAGGAATGAACACCTTCATTCATAAGGCAGCCTCACTTACGGCAATGTGTTCGGCTTGGGTTGTGGACTATTAATTTGCTACTTAGGACCCCTGTTTGCTGACATTCAGGAAACAGCACACGATCCTATCGTGAAAACATATCCAGATGTAGACTTTCCATCATCTGGATCCGACTGGAAATCGACATCTGTATACCCTTGGATCTGTAGTGAGCTACCATCGAATACTAGACAAAACTCTTTTGTCCTTCGAAGGTATTTAAGTATGTTTTTCACAGCAGTCCAATGCTCCTGTCCTGGGTTGGCCTGAAATCTACTTACTACACTCACTGCCTGAGCTATGTCAGGACGAGTGCACAACATGGCATACATGATACTCCCCATGGCAGAGGCATAGGGAATGTCTTTCATGCCATCAATCTCCTCAGAAGTCTTGGGAGACATCTTCTTGGAGAGAGTGACTCCGTGCCTGAAAGGAACATTTCCTTTCTTGGAGTTTTCCATGCTGTATCTTTTGACTATTTTGTCAATGTAGGCAGATTGGGATAATCCTATTATCCGCTTCGATCTATCTCTATAGAGTTGAAGACCCAGTATATAGGAGGCTTCTCCAAGATCTTTCATGGAGAATTGCTGTGAAAGCCATACTTTCACCGTAGTTAACATTCTTACATCATTCCCAATGAGTAGAATGTCATCTACATACAGAACCAAGAAGGTAACCTTATCTCCACTGTACTTCCTTTAGACACAGGGTTCATCCGGATTCTGCTCGAAGTCAAACGATTTGACAGCAGAGTCAAAACGGATGTTCTAACTTCTAGAAGCTTGCTTAAGTCCATAAATGGATCTATTAAGTTTACATACCAAGTTTTCCTGACCTGCAGCAATGAAGCCTTGCGGCTGCTGCAAATAGATATCTTCAGTAAGATCTCCATTCAGGAATGCAGTTTTGACATCCATTTGCCAAATCTCATAATCATGATATGCTGCTACAGCTAGTAGGATCCTAATGGATTTAAGCATGGCCACAGGCGAAAAGGTTTCCTCATAATCGATGCCCTCTTTCTGAGTGTACCCTTTCGCCACCAGACGAGCCTTGAAGGTCTCAACTTTACGATCGGGGCCCTTCTTCCTCTTGTAAATCCATTTGCAACCGATTGCCTTTACCCCGGAGGGCGGATCAACTAGAGTCCAGACTCCATTGGTCTCTATTGAGTCCATCTCCGCTCTCATGGCCTCCACCTACTTCTGGGAATCTATGTCCAACATAGCTTCTGCGTAAGTCACGGGATCCTCCTCACTAGTCAAGGTTTCCACCAGGTAACTATCCTGGTCATAACCATAATGGACTGGGGGCCTGGATACCCGAGTGGATCTTCTAGGTTGGTCACTACCTGGAATTTGTGGAACATCTCCCACTGCTCCTGAGCTCTCCTCATCAAGAACAATTTCCTGATGATGGGTGTCCAGGACGTAATTGGCCTCCGAGAACTGGGCATTTCGACTGCAAAACACTTTCTGCTCACTTGGGTCATAGAAAAGGTAACCTACAGATCCTTTTGGGTAGTTTATAAATAGGCAACGGCTGGTCTTGAACTCCAACTTGTCTGCACTCATTCTTTTAATGTGTGCTGGACAACCCCAAATCTTCAACTATCTAACACTTGGTTTCTTTCCGGTCCAAAGTTCATATGGAGTATTCGGAATCGATTTGGTTGGAACCCGATTCAGCACTTAAATCGCAGTCTCTAATGCGTAACCCCAAATGGATGTGGGTAACTCTGAGTGTATGAGAAGCGACCGGACCATATCCAATAAGGTCCTATTCCTCCTCTCTGAAACACCGTTAAGTTGTGGTGTAGCAGGAGGAGCTAACTGTGATACTATCCCATTGTCCTTTAAGTAGTCCCTGAATTCGTCAGAGAGATACTCGCCACCTCGATCTGATCGAAGGGCTTTAATTTCTCTCCCTAACTGTTTCTCGACCTCTTGTCTAAACTCTTTGAACTTTTTAAAGGATTCAGACTTGTGTCTCATTAGGTACACATAACCATATCATGAATAATCATCTATGAAGGTGATGAAATAAACGTGTTGATTTCGTGTCCTAACACTCAGGGGACCACATACATCAGTATGTATTAGGTCAAGTGTGCCTGTACATCTTTCAGGCTTACCGTTAAATGGCCGTTTCGTCATCTTGCCTTGTAGGCAAGGCTCACAGGTGGGAAGATCTTCTACAGTTAGAAAATTCAAAGGACCATCCTTTACCAACCTTGTGATTCGGTCAACACTAATGTGTCCAAGTCGGTAATGCCACAGACACGTGGGATTAACTGTATCACGGGCTCTCTTCTTGGGGTTTTCAGCCGATGTAATTTTGGTTATCTTAGTTTCTAGAGAAGGATATAGAACATAGAGACCGTTCTCCAGTTCTCCGTATGTGATGAATCTGTTATTTCTTTTAATAGTAATCGTATTACTAAAGAAAAGAGAAGAACCATCTGCACATAGTTTTGAGATAGAAATCAAATTTCTCCTTAAAATTTGTACATAAAGACAATGTATCAGTACAAATTTACATACTCTAAAAATTAACTCAACGTTTCCTATGGCCGCGGCTGCAACAGTTGCAGTAGTCCCCAAGTAGAGTGTGACTTCTCCTTCACTCAGCCTTCTGCTTACCTTGAACCCCTGCAGTGAGTTACACGCATGAGTTGAAGCCCCGGAGTCAATACACCAGGACGCAGAAGCTACCAATAAATTGGTTTCTATAACACAAGTTTCGAAGTTACCTTTCTTGGATTCCAGGTAGGTAGGACAATTCCTTTTCCAGTGGCCGGTCTTTTTGCAAAAATGAAAGGCATATGATGCCTTGTCCTTCCTGTGCTTCTTGCTTTTGGCAGCCTTTTTCTGAGGCTTTCTTCTGCCTTCCTCTTTCTTGCTTGACTTGCCAGTTTCAACAAGCATGGCAATAGGCTCATCCTTTTTAATCAGTTCTTCAGCTCTCTGCAACATATTGCTGAGCTCTTGTAAGCTGACGTTCAGCTTGTTCATGTTGTAGTTCATGATGAACGGATTAAAGGATGGAGGCAAAGAGTTGAGGATAGCATCTATCTGGGTTGCAGATCCAGCCCGGATCCAAGAGCCTCTAGTTCGTTGATATACCCCATCATCCGGAGACAATGGTCGTGAACTTGTTGGCCCTTGGACATTTGTGTGGTCATGAACTGTATCAAGACCTTCTGTCGAGTAGAACGATTCTGCTCTTCATACATCGTCCTAAGACTGTCCAATATGTCTTTAGCAAGTTCGATCGGATCGAACTGCCTCTGAATTGGATTGTCCAAGGAGGCAATGATATAGCAATGGGCAAGGGAGTTTTTCTCCTCCTATTCTTGGTATTCTCTTCTTCGGGCCTCAGAAGCCCTATCTCCCGGACGGTCCGGGGCAGGATTCTTGGCTACCTTGTCCAATCTCTCAGAGTCAAGACCAACATAAGGTTCCTGTACCAGTCAGCATAGTTTGGGCCTTTCAACTTGTTATCATCAAGAAGCTTTGCAAATGATCCGTTTGCCATTTTCTGATAAAAGAGCAAACATCAGTCCACAACCTAATTTGATTCATGTTCATTTCATAGATATGGATTTTAATCTACGATCCATTTCCATTTATTCATCTCTGAGATTTCCCTCCTTTCTCAGTGACGGAGACTACGGGTTGTCTCTGGAAATGTGGGAAATCACATAGGGTGCATGGAGCCAACTGTTTCAGCTGCATAACCCCACCACCTTTCTGTAAAGGATCATATCCACTCATCATATGAGTTTTCCCTTTGGCCTCTGTCAGACAAGGTTTAGAGCCATTTTCAGGTAAACCTTTCTGTCCAGTGAGTGCTTACCCATCATATTCATGAACGCCAAGGTACCGTGAGAGAGTTCCCATTTTCTGGTGAAGCCCCTCCCACATCGGTCTATGATGCCCCTATCATCTTATGAAACACTTAGACAAGCCCAACAGCAAATGGATAGCCCATTTTCTAGTGCGTTTCCTCATTACTGAAGGACCCATCTTCGTGCTAATGATGGATGGCCTTTAGAGAGTTCATCATATGAATCTCCCTATCACATACACTCATATTAGCTGGAGGGAACAGATAATTACGCCCTAGTTCTTATTTTAGGTCAAACCAAAGTGGCTCCCACTGACTTTCATAAAGCCAGATTTTGGTGGGCCTAAACCGGCTAGGGTTCCGCACGAGACCTCATGATGAGGTGTGGGGCTCACCACTGAGGGAGGTCATCCAATGACCAAAAGGGACACCATGGCAATGATGTGCATTCAGCCATGGTGTGCGAAAGAGCCACTGTCGATTGAGCATGGGCCAAGTACTTATGGCCCATGTACGTAGCACATCACACATCCATACATCACATGTAGGGATAAATTGATCCAATCAATTTATTATCTGTAAAGCCCATTTGAAGCCCATTTTAAATCCATAATATTAACCATTAACATTATCTAGGTATGGGCCGAACGGTTCAACCCATATAGCTTTAAGGGTTAAGTGGGCTTTTGGCAGTTTTAACTATTTAAATCTAGGCCTTTACAGGTTGGGCCGAATTAACCATTTAATTAAATATCAATCCTTAGGCCCATTAATGGGAAAATTAGGGCTGACTTTCAGCTTGATTAAACCCTAGATTTGGTCCAAATAGTTTGAACCAATCTTGGTTCGAATGGGTCTAGGGTTTGATCTTTAATTAAATCTTTAATTCAAGAAAATAATCTGAAATTAAATACTGATAAAAGAAAATCAAGAATCAGTCAATCAGGGCTATTCGCACAATCCATCCTGCAAAGCATAGGTTAGATCACAGAATGCAGTTTCACAAACTACAAATCGCAGATAGCGATTCTCCCATCTGCGAAATCTTCTTTTCTGCGAAATCTCCCTTTCTGCGCCGCCATCTTCGATCCAAAATTAAATTAAATAGAAATCCTATTTCTATTAATTATTACATCAGATCGAATACCTATACATTGTGTCTAGAAAATAAAAAAAAATTATCTACTGACCAAATGTAATAAATAAATCAAGAAACTGCAAATCTTGCAGGTTCCCTGCGCAAACCAAGATTTCGATCTCCTCTTGTAAGAAGATCCCATAAATCAACAAAAACAGAAAGAACAGTTCTAAACCATAATCAGATTTATATAAATTAATTTCAGATTATTTGCCCATCAATTTTGGGAACAAATTTTCCAAAACCCATATCTGCGCAAATCGGGTAGAACGCCTTCTGCCCATTTGCGCAGGTTCAGATCTGAAACAAATTGGTTCAAGATTTGAACCTGACTCTGATACCACTGGAGGGATAGGATATCCATCACATGGATGTCCAAAGATTGCGGAATAAGGGGGGCGAATTTCAAAAATTTTTCTCTCCCTTCAATTGGGAATCGCATTCCCTATTTAGAAAATCATATTTCCAATGATCATTCATGAAATATAAACTAAACTAGATCCGAACCAAAAGGAGTAGGGAGGGATTATACCTGACACGGAGAAACAATATCTCCCAGTGGAGGTGTTCACGCCCAAGGAAGGATCCAAAATCTGCTCCCACTGAAGATGGCTCAGTGCAGGATGGAGCAGAATCAGCAGTGTTCTTCCAAAAGAACTTGACCCTTCGTAAGGATCAACTGGACGACTTGAGTACAGCTCCAACCAATCTTTTCACAAAAGATTGAAATCAAGATCCAATCTTGATTGCTCCCAAGAACTGGAGATCGAACTGAAGGAATGGCAATGGCAGGAAGGTGGCGGCAGGATAGAATTCGCAGTATGTAGGAAATCTCTCAATCTCTCTTTCTTTAAGAGAAGAATGCTTTTTATGATGTAAAAGGCTGCCGCCCCCTTCCCCTTTTATAATCTCAAAGGGATCAGCTCCTAATCAGATTAGGAGTTGCTAATCCAAATCATATTTGGGTTAGAAGTCCCTTAGTGATAAGGGATAATCCTTATCTTATCTGCAAATCAGATCAGCTGTCTCCTAATCTAATTAGGAGGTTTCCAGATCTAAATCTTATTTAGATCTTGGACTCTCTGAGTGGATAGGGTCTAAGCTTAATTCTTTTAGCTGACCCACTTCAGAATTCACCCCCTTTAAATAACTGATCAAATCAGCCCAGTTCGAAATGGGCTTAAGGCCCATTAAGGTTATGTACTCAAAAACCTTCCAAATTGCTGCCCAGTTGGGCTTCCTTGTATGGCGTGGGACCCAAGCATTGATCTACACATCAGCCACATGGGTTCAGCCCAGCCTTTGTTACAAGGTCTGGCCGAATGCACTGCTGAAGACAGTGTACCCCCTGAAACCCACAAAATGAGCTCTATGGGCCCAACACTTACACTAAGTGGTCCCTGGGCCAAGCCACCTTGTAACACCCAAGGACTGTGGGCAGATGCAAGATTAGCCCATCAAGCATTATCCTCAATGGTCTTACACTTAACCTCTCAGCCCATAATGATCATACACTGCCCGACAAGAGAGGACCTCTCCCTCGGCTGCAAGGAACAGTGTTGCACTCTCTGCTTATATGGATCCCGGGAATTAAAACCTTCTTGCAAACATTTTTGAAACCATATATATACTTTTATATCTCATATAAAATATATTTTGCAAAACAAATCTCAATGATTGAAATCGGCTGTCGGCAGTCTTGGTTTCCATCAGTGAGAGTGCATCCCCGATCATTACCTTTGTCCGACAAAGGGGCTGATCCTGTCACTATGATCACCCACTCAGATGAATTCTCAGACTTTCCCAACATACCCAGGTTTTGACCCCCGCTAAGGATCTCACTGAGTGGTACATCAAAGACAGCCCAATCCGACACATAGTGTAGTATCATAATCGAGTCTAGGGGTTGGGTGTAACTTTCCTGTTTTGCCCATAAATCTCCAAGGTCCAGGGCAATACTAGAAATCTGGTCCAGTTCAAAGATTCAATTAATCCTATACTGTATGTGCCTAGGGTCTCACCCTGGCAACTAAGACAGGCCACCCCAACCGACTTGGTGGCACCACAGTGTCAGCCTTGTCAGGATATGTCTCCCCAGACCGACCCCCTGGCTGTGAATATTCTAAACTAACACGAGTTTCATTAAGTGTCCAGTTTAAGGGTATTACACAAAAACATACCAAGGGAATATGAATCAAATATGTAATTTTATTCATTTACGATAAACTCATAAAGTACATCATCTTGATTGAAGCTAAGGGCATACAAAACTGTCTAACATATTCGTGACAATTATGGATCACCGAATCATGGATAGCAGTAGGAAAATCAATATTAATTAATTTGTCAGACTAATTAACATTAACATCCATAGAGGATAAGCACAAGAATCAATGAATACTTGAACTAAAAAGCAAGAACTTCAATTAAATACTGAACCAGAAAAGAAAAGCTTAACTGCTCATGATTTTCGAATCCTCCCTGCTCTGCTTCTCAGAAGGCCGAACTGATCTTTCTTGATTGATTGAGTTGCTTGATGCTTGATGATGGATATTTTTGATTGATGCTTAAAGCTAGTCCGTCCCCCCCCCCCCTATATAGCTGAGGGAGATGGCTGTTTTCCAACTCCTTTTAGGAGATTAACCTCAATTAAGAAAGTCCTGATCTGTTTTGAACTAATCCTATCCTATCTTTTATTTAGTGATCTAATCTCAATCTTCTTATCTTTCTAGGATTACATTCAAAACTTAAATCTGATAAGACTCTATTTCTGGAGATTACATTCGAAATTGGGACTCTTGGCTCTTGAATTCGAGTTGGGCTACTTTAATAACTTGGGCTGTTACAAGGCTCTTTTACGAATTGGGCTTCAGCTGTGAAATGGGCTTTGCTGTGAACTTACTCCGACTTCGGGCCCGATTTCGTCTTTGATGCGAACCTAATCAGTCAAAACCCAAAACATAAAAGTTGTGGGTCTATCCCTAATCTTTCCAGTGCATCTTGAATTTTCCAAATCAAAGTCCGGAATTGAGAGTTATGCCCAGATTACTAACTGTTTCCAAAACTGTGCAAAATCATCTGATTAGCCTTGTTTACTTCCAATCGCCTTCTTTCTTGCCCTGAATCAAAATACAAGAGTAATGAGTCCAATTAAGTGCTAAAATAATGAAAGAGAGTGAATATTTGGGGATATAAATGGGGTACTTTTTAGTCTCATCAAATCCCCCCACACTTAAACTTTGCCCGTCCTTGGGCAAGGCAAAACTCAAGCTAAACAAAAGAAACTACCTACTGATTTTGAATCTCTCTTTCTCTCAACATAAGGCTTGATCCATTGCATGCTTCAGTCCAGACTTGGTAATCTTCCCATTTTCATTTCTTTCTCCCTTTTAACTTGTCAAAGAGTGATCCCAAATCACCACTCCTCATGATCCCAAGTTAAATCAACAGTATAGAAAACAAGCCTTTCACCGACTAAACATTCTTGGACTAAACAAGCACTCATTGTTTTAACAAACCAATGCAGATAGATTCAAATACCTTCCTTTGTTTCTTAGGTCAAAACAAGGTATGTTATTGCCATAAGCTTGCTTATGTATCACATCTCCACCACTTAGCATGAATTCCAAGGATCTGAAAGTGAGAATGGGGTTGGGGTCCTAGGGTGAGCGCATTTTATGCTCCATCTCACCCTTTCCTTTTGCTTTTATATGTGAGCGCATTTTATGCTCCATCTCACATTAGTCACAAAAAAATTTTATATTATATATATATATATATATATAGATATATATTGCACAAGAATCACAAGGGCATCACCATTCTGATTCATGAACTCATTAACGTGGTCTCAACATGTTTAACATAGAAAGTTCTAGAATAATCAGGCTGTGTTTAATCGACATTTAGGTGAAAATTAAGCACACACTCGTGCGGGTTAAATTTGTATGCATCTTGCCTATTGATCATTTAAAATAATGAGGTACCTTATGCAGCCAAAAATTCCAGTTAGTCATGCTTGCATTCTATCTTGTCTATACAACCTAAGCACATAATTCCTAATAGTTTGAAATCATTCAAGGATAAGTTTCTAGGGAGCAGAAACTTCAAAAGGCAAGGTTAAGAAGTGATGAACGAAGCATGCTAGAGTTACCCTAGAAATTATGAGTTTCCCCTAATCCCCCCACACTTAAGGTATACATTGTCCCCAATGTATATGGTTATGCATACGATAGAAGGATTTAAGGGAACTTCCCTGAACATCTTGTTGAGATTCTTCAAATGTGAAATCAGTTGCTAAACACGACCATGTTCCTAAAATTGAAAACAATAATTGGACAAAAAATAACCACACACAGTGGGTTGCCTCCCACAAGCGTAATTTTTTAACGTTGTTATGCTCGACGTCCTCCTTTGCTTCCTTAATTCAATGAATAATGAGGAAGGTCCAATGAGATGTCTACCATAGAGGAGACATTTGCATCCTCATGGAACAACTTCAATCGATGCCTATTCACCTTAAAAACATTGTCTATCTCGAGACTTTTGATCTCTACTGCATCATAAGGAAATGCATTAGTAACAACAAAAGGGCCCATCCACCTAGAACGCAACTTACCTGGCATGAATTATAATAAAACTTTTTGTCCAATTATAAATTGTTTTCTTAGAAGCAAATTATCATGGAACAATTTGGTCTTCTCTTTGTAGATTCTCAAATTCTCATATGGTTCTAACCGCAACTTCTCCAATTCTTGCAATTGGAGCTTTCTTGCCTTGCTAGCTTCTTCCATGTCCATATTGCAGCGTTTGATTGCCCAATAGGCCTTATGCTCGATTTTGATTGGTAAGTGACAAGATTTGCCAAAAATTAACCTATAAGGAGACATCCCTATTGGTGTTTTGTATGCGGTTCGGTATGCCCAAAGTGCGTCATCTAGACATAGGCTCCAATCCTTTCTACCTGGGTTCACCGTCTTCTCTAAAATAGACTTGACCTCTCGATTGGAAACCTCAGCTTGTCCATTTGTCTGAGGGTGATAGGCAGTGGCGATTCAGTGATTCACCCCATACTTTTTTAGCAAGACTTCAACGGCTCTATTGCAGAAGTGGGTCCCTTGACCACTAATGATGGCTCGAGGAATACCAAACCTACTGAAAATGTTAGATTTGAGAAAACCTACTACACACTTAGAATCATCAGTTCTAGTGGCTTTTGCTTCCACCCATTTTGAGACATAATCAACTGCCAAAAGTATGTAAACAAAACCACAAGAGGGAGGAAAGGGTCCCATAAAATCAATACCCCAAACATCAAAGATTTCACAAATAAGAATGGGGGTTTGGGGCATCTCGTTTCTGCGAGACAATGCACCTGTTTGTTGGCATCTTTCACAATTTTTACAAAACAAGTATGCATCCCTAAATAAGGTTGCCCAATACAACCCACTATCTAAGACCTTTCAAGCAGTTCTTTTTGGCCCAAAATGACCACCACAAGCATAATTATGACAAAAATTTAAAATCGGTATATGCTCATTTTTAGGGACACATCTCCTAATCACTTGATCGGAGCAGAATTTCCACAGATAGGATTCATCCCAAATATAATATTTTGCCTCATAGCTGATTTTATTCTTCATTGACTTGCTGAGATAATTAGGAAAAATTCCGGTGACCAAGTAATTCACGATATCAGCATACCAAGGGACCATACCTTTACGTGGAACAATTGCTCATCCAAAAAAAAACTCAGAGATGGGTGGGGAGTCTTCATCTTTTACCAACTTGCTTAGATGGTCTGCCACTGAGTTTTCAGCGCCCCTTCGATCCTTGATTTCCAAATCGAACTCTTGGAGCAAAAGTATCCACCTTATCAGCCTCGGTTTTGACTCCTTTTTCGCCAGTAAGTATTTCAAAGCTGCATGATCAGAAAATACAATCACTTTAGAGCTAAGCAAATATGATCAAAATTTATCTAAAGCAAAAACAATTGCTAATATCTCCTTTTCGGCGATCGTGTAGTTGCATTGTGTAGCATTCAGTGTTCTTAAAGCATAGTAGATGACACGGCTCCTCCCATCAATTCGTTGACCTAAAACAGCCCCTACCGCATAGTTGCTTGCATCGCTCATGATCTCAAAGGGCAAGTTCCAGTTAGGTGGTTGAATAATGGGTGCAATTGCCAATAGATTCTTGAGCTTGTCAAATGCTTCCTTGCACTCATCTCCAAAGTCGAAAGGCACATCCTTCTGAAGCAATTTGGACAATGGTAGGGCGATTTTTAAGAAGTCTTTGATAAACTTGCGATAGAAACCTGCATGTCCAAGAAAGGCACGTACTTCCCTAACATTTGTAGGGTAAGGTAAGCTCACAATGAAATCAACTTTTTCCTTATCGACCTCTATTCCTCTAGCAGAGATAACATGTCCGAACACAATGCCCTCCTTTACCATAAAGTGGCATTTTTTATAATTTAAAACGAGATTAGTCTCGACACATCGATTCAGAATTTTACTCAAATTATTTAAGCAATCATCAAACGAATCACCGGAAACAGTACAATCATCCATGAACACTTCAATGCACTTCTTAATAAAATCAGAAAATATACTAATCATGCATCTTTGAAAAGAGCCTGGAGCATTGCACAGACCAAAAGGCATCCGTCTGTAGGTGAAGGTGCTGAATGGGCAAGTGAAGATTGTTTTCTCTTGGTCCTCTTGGGCAATAACGATTTGATAATAACCTGAAAATCCATCAAGAAAACAAAAGAAGGCCTTGCCTGCTAATCTCTCTAACATTTGATCTATGAAGGGCAATGGGAAGTGGTCCTTTTGAGTGGCCAAATTAAGTTTTCGAAAATCAATTACCATACGCCAGCCACTTTGTATCCTCATTGGGACTTGTTCATTATTTTGATTTCTTACCACAGTTATCCCAGTTTTCTTGGGTACAACATGTATAGGACTTACACACTTACTATCCGTAATTGGGTAGATTATCCCTTCATCCAGCAACTTAAGTATTTCTTTCATCACCACTTCTTTCATTACCGGGTTGAGCTTTCTTTGCGATTCTCTGATTGGTTTGACACCATCTTCCAAAAGAATCCTATGCATGCAAATTGAGGGGCTGACCCCCTTTTATGTCGGCCAAGGTCCAACCAATCACCATTTCAAAACCTTGATGAGTCATTCCTCTTGTTCTTTAGTCAACCCTTTCGCAATGATCACCGGTAATGTTTCTTTGTCACCCAAATATGCATACTTAAGGTGATCTGGCAAAGTCTTTAATTCCAACTTCGTAGCTTGCAAAATAGAAGGCAGCAATTTCTTATGAGAAAATGACAATGGAATATCAGAGTTTGTTACCTTTTGTTTCAGTATCCGTTCCGAAGTTTCGCAGGGTGTATCGAACTCCTCCTCTATGTCCAATTGTGCACTTAATTCGAATTTCTCATTCATATCATATTCTCCAAAAACTTCCTGCACAATTGAATCAACAGTGTCAATAGAACAGATCAAATGGCATTCATTTGGATATCTCATAGCTTAAAAAATATTAAATTTAACAATCTCCCCATTGAACTTGACGGAGAAGGTGCCCTCATCCACATCTATTTTGGTCTTGGCCGTTTTCATGAATGGCCTGCCTAATAGAAGTGGGGTTAAGCTTGTGACTGTATCCTCCTCCATCTTCAGAATGTAAAGGTCGGCTAGAAAGATTAGATCATTAACCTGCACCAACACATTCTCAACAATCCCTTCTGGATAGGCGTTAGAATGATCAACTAGCTGAATGACTACCCTAGTTTCCTTTAAGGGACCTAAAGCACAATAAATCGAGTATGGCATGACATTGATGGATGCACCTAAATCTAGCATGGCATGCTCGATTTTTTTATTGCCAATCAAACAAGATAAGGTGAACATACCTAGATCAGCACATTTTTCCAGAAGGTCCTCTTAATGACAGCTGAAATGTTTTCTCTAACCCTTACCTTCTCATCGATTCGCAGCCTCCTCTTGTTAGTGCACAATTCTTTCAGAAAATTCGCATATTTTGGAATTTGTTTGATGGAGTCTAGCAAGGGTATATTTATCTCCACCTTCTTGAAGGTCTCCAAGACTTCTTGCTCATATTCTTCCTTCCTGGATTTTTCCAACCTACTAGGAAATGAAGGCACAATGGCATTAGTAATCTTTGGGAGAGGGGGGTCGGATATTACCTTAATGGGGTTCTCATTTGAATCTTGTTTCTCCTCTTCCTTCTGTACCTTATCTATCTTCTTTGGTGAGGTAGGTTGTGGCTGCAATTCCTTCCCGCTTCTCAGCACCACTACACTAGCATTTTCCTTGGGATTAACTACCATCTGCGATGGTAGCCTTCCAGAGTTTTGCGCCTCCAACTTGCTAATAGAAGTAGCAAGCTGACTGATTTGGTTCCCTAAGTTCTGGATGATGGCCCTTGTTTCTTGTTGAAATTGTTGAGTGTTAGAAGCAAGAGCATTAACGATTTCATCTAATGACATACTTGAACTTGAGGGTTGACTTTGCGCTGAGATAGGTGCTGAAATTAGGGGCTGTCTATTGAAAGCTTGGGGCTAATATCCCTCCACCTAGGATTGTAGTAATTGGAATAGGGATCATACTTGCATTGGGGTTGGCCCGAAAATCCTCCTACTGCACTAACTTGCTACACCGAACCATCCTGCAATGATGGACACATATCCGTAGGATGCCCAGGAATCGAACAGACACCACATACCCTTGCCGTTTGCAATTGCCTTGTAGCCAATTGTCGAACCAAGGCAATTAGATCAGAAATTTGATTTTCTAAATTAGATTGACTTACCTCATTAACACACCTGATAGTACCATCTGTTCTTGCTCTGAATTGTTGTGAATTTTTTGCCCTATTGGAAATCAATTCCCTAGCCACTTCGGATGTTTCATTGACCAAGGCTCCTCCACTAGTTGTGTCTACCATACTTCTATCCATAGGTTGGAGTCCTTCATAGAAGTATTGGATCAAGAGCTGTTTGGATAATTGGTGGTGGGGACAGCTAGCACAAAACTATTTAAATCTTTCCCAATATTCGTATAGTGTCTCACCACCAAACTGTCGAACTCCACAGATTTCCTTCTTAATATTTGCAGCTCAGGATGTAGGAAAGTATTTATCTAAAAACATTCTATTCATCTCATCCCGTGTACGTATGAAATTGGGAGGAAGAATGTATAACCAATCCTTTGCTTTATCTCGTAAAGTAAAAGGAAAATCTATAAGTTTTATCTAATCCTTAGTCATACCCTGGGGTTTCATGCTTGAACATACAACATGGAATTACTTGAGATGCTTATAAGCGTCCTCACCTGGAAAGCCATGAAAAATAGGAAGCAGTTGAATCAATACAGATTTTAGTTCAAAGGCTACCTCGAGAGTGGGGTATGTTATGCACAGGGGCTGTTGGTTCATGATTGGTGCAGCCAACTCCCTTAGCGTTCTCTCCTTATCAGCATCATTTCTTATTCTTCGAAAATAGGTGGATCACAAGTTGGCAAGTCGAATTCAGAATTGACCCTTGGAGGTGAATGGTCCTTCCTTTGCTTCGCCTCCTTCCTTAAATGATGGGTAGTCTTCTCAATTTGGGGTTGTACTCTAGTTCAGCTTTTTGAGAAGCACGAGTCATAAAACAAAGAAGGTTAACACAAATAGAAGGTAACAAGCTAAGAAATTAAAGTAGCTCCCCAGCAACGGTGCCAAAATTTTGATGGGTTGTCGAAGCCCTCAAAATTAATGCTAGTCCCACAATAAAGTTGTAGTAGTAGTTGTACTAGGTCAAATCCCATAGGAAGCTAGGGAAATAATTTCTCAGCTGAGTGTGCAATATAAAGAATGGGAAAATTAAATTATTAAGATTCCAAAAGAATCAAGAGAGCAATATCACCTTAAGAGAAATTAGTCTTACCGAATTCTGATTCAAGGGTTCGGATTTTATCAATTGGTCATCGATCCTAGGTAGCTTTGGCAGTCTTGCAATTTAAGCATTTAACCTTAAATTTATTAGGATAACCATAATAAACCTTGTGTTTGCCTAAATCAACTGACCAAACCTAGGATTCGATCAACACTTATCACTAATCGACTGGGTACGATAGCGCTCCATATTAACTAGTGATAGCATTAAACTTTGTGAAAATAGTTAAACCAAAATAACAATAATTGAGATAGCTACAATTATTGAATCTTGTTCCATTGACTCCCTTTAGGTTAAACATGTCAATACATTGGTCGAAGGTTGTCACAAACAATTGACCCAGAAAGATATTAACCTAATTGCTATTTGTACCACTATTCGTGATAATTATGGATTACCGAATCATGGATAGCAGTAGGAAAATCAATATTAATTAATTTATCAGACTAATTAACATTAACATTCATAGAGAATAAGCACAAGAATAAATGAATACTTGAATTAAAAGGCAAGAACTTGAATTAAATACTGAACCTCATGATGACACAATTGAACATCCCCCCTTGAACCAGAAAAGAAAAGCTTAACTGCTCATGATTTTCGAATCCTCCATGCTCTGCTTTTCAAAAGGCCGAACTGGTCTTTCTTGATTAATCGAGTTGCTTGATGCTTGATTGATGGGTTTTTTTGATTAATTGCTTGATGCCTAAAGCTAGTCCACCCCCACCCTCCCCCTTATATAGTTGAGGGAGAGGGCTGTTTTGCAACTCCTTTTAGGAGATTAACCTCGATTAAGAAAGTCCTGATCTGTTTTGAACTATTCCTATCCTATCTCCTATCTAGTGATCTAATCTCAATCATCTTATCCTTTTAGGATTACATTCAAAATTTAAATCTGATAAGACTCTCTTTTTGGAGATTAAATTCAAAATTGGGACTCTTGGCTCTTGAATTCTAGTTGGGCTACTTTAATAACTTGGCTGCTACAAGGCTCTTCTGCGAATTGGGCTTCAGATGTGGAATGGGCTTTTCTGCGAACTTGCTCCGACTTCGAGCCCGATTTCGTCTTTGATGCGGACCGAGTCTATCAAAACCGAAAATATAAAAGTTGTGGGCCTATCCCTCATATTTCTAGTGCATATTGAATTATCCAAATCAGAATCCGGAATAGAGAGTTATGCCCAGATTACTGAATAGTGCCGAAATTGTTCAAAAACATCCGATTTGCCTTGTTTTCTTCCAATTGCCTTCTTGCTAGCCCTAAATCAAAATAGAAGAGTAATGAGTCCAATTAAGTGATAAATTAATGAAAAAGATTTTATATTTGGGAATAAAAATAGGGTACTTTTTAGTCTCATCACCCACTTTATTAAAGAAGCCCAACTCAAATTCAAGAATAAAGAGTCCTATCAGATTTATATTTCAAATGTAATCCTAAAATGATAAAGAAGATTGAGATTACTAGATAAGAGGTAGGATAGGATTAGATCAAAACTAATTAGGACTTTATATTTTTGAGGATAATCTCCTAAGAGGAGTTGGAGAGAGCCCCTCCTCCTAAAGCTATATAAAGGGGGGGGGGATCAGCTTTAGGCATCAATCAAGTAATCCATATTGGAAGCAAAGCAAGAAGGAGAAAAAGAGGAAGGTGGCGGCAAGGAGATGGCAACCATGAGTGTCTCAGCTTCTCTTTTCTGATTCAAGGGGAATTTTTGGTTCAATTGTGTCACTGTGAGGTTATGTGCTTAATTTAATTTCTTGCTTTTAATTCAAGTATTCGTTTATTTTTGTGCATATTTTTATGGAAGTTGATGTTGATTAATTTGACAAATTAATTAGTATTGATTTTCCTATGGCTATCCATGATTCAGTGATCCGTAATTGTCACGGATAGTGGTACAAGTAGCAATTAGGTCAATATCTTTGTGGGTCAATTGTCCATGACAGCCTTTGACCAATGTGTTTGCATGTTTTAACCTAAAGGGAATAAATGGAACAAAATTTAATAATTGTAACTATCTCAATTATTTTTTATTTTGGTTTAACTACTTTCAGAAAATTTATTGCTATCTTTAAGTGATATGGAACGCTATCGTGCCCAGTCGGTTAATGATAAGTGTTGATTGAATGCTGGGTTTGGTCAACTAAACTAAGAAGGTATAAGATTTATTATGGCTATCCTAATAAATCTAAAAGTTAAATGCTTGAATTGTAAGATTGCTATTTTTAGCCTAAGATCGGTGATCAATTGACTCAAATTGAACCTTTGGATCAGAGTTTGGTAAGATTGAAATTTTCCTTGTTAATTGTTATTTGCTATTTTGTTTTAATTGTTTACAAATTTAATTATTTGAAATTCCCACTCTTTAAATTGTGCACTTGGCTGAGAAATTAATTACTTGATCCCTATGGGATTTGACATGGTACCACTGTTACTACAAGTTTACTCGTAGAGTGGGACTATAATTAAATCTGAGGGCTTTGACAACCAGCCAGAATTTTTGGCGCCATTTCCGGGGAGCTATTTTAACTTTTTAGCTTCATGCCTTCGGTTTGTGCTAACCTGTTTTGTTTTATGACTCGTTCTTCTCAAAAAGGTGAAGTAGAATATATTCCTGAAATTGAGAAGACAACCCGTCATTTGAGAAGGGAGGCTAAGCAAAGGAAGGATCATTCACCTCCAAAGGTGAATTTTGATATTGACTTGACAACTTGTGATAGAGCTATTTTTGAAGAAGAAGAAGAGATGGCTGATAGAGAAAGAATACTAAGGGAGTTAGCTGCACCAATCCTGAATCAATAGCCTCTGTGAATAGTATATCCCACTTTTGAGGTAGCTTTTGAACTTAAATCTGGTTTAATTCAATTGCTTCCTGTTTTTCATGGTTTTCCAAGCGAGGACTCTCACAAGCATCTTAAAGAGTTCCATGTTGTCTGTTGAAGCATGAAACCACAGGGTATGACTGAGGAACAGGTAAAACTGATAGCTTTTCCTTTTACTTTATGAGATAAGGCAAAGGACTGGTTATACATTCTTCCTCCTGGTTTAATACGTACATGGGATGAGATGAATAGGATGCTTTTAGATAAATACTTTCCCTACATCACGAGCTGCAAATATTATAAAAGAGATTTGTGGGGTAAGGCAGTTTAGTGGTGAGACACTATACGAGTATTGGGAAAGGTTTAAACAACTCTGTGCTAGCTGTCCACACCACCAAATACCTGAGCAGCTCTTAATCCAATACTTCTACGAAGGACTCCAACCTAATGGTAGATGCAGCTAGTGGAGGAGCCTTGGTCAATAAAACACCTAAGGCGACTAGGGAATTGATTTCCAACATGGCTGAGAACTCTCAACAATTTGGAGCAAGAATAGATGGAGCTATCAGATGTGTTAATGAGGTAAGCCATTCTAATCTGGAAAGTCAAATTTCTGATCTAACTGCTTTGGTTCATCAATTGGCTGTGGGGCAATTACAAGCGGCTAAGGTTTGTGGCATACACTCGATTCTTGGGCATCCTACGGATATGTGCCCATCATTATAAGATGGTTCGATGCAGCAAGTCAATGCCGTAGGAGGATTTCCGAGCCAACCTCAATGCAAGTATGATCCCTATTCTAACTATTACAATCCTGGGTGGAGGGATCATCCCAATCTGAGCTACGGAAATCAAGGAGGGCCACAAAGATTCCAGCCTCAAGCTTTCAACAGACAACCTCCAATTCCAGCACCTGCCCAAGCTCAAAATCAACCCTCGAGTTTAGGTATGTCTTTAGATGAGATAGTTAAGGCTCTAGCGACTAACACTCAACAATTCCAACAGGAAACAAGGGCCAGCATCCAGAACTTAGGGAACCAAATCAGTCAACTTGCTACTTCTATTAGCAAGTTGGAGGCGCAAAACTCTGGAAAATTACCATCACAGGCAGTGGTCAATTCCAAGGAAAATATGAATGCAGTGGTGTTGAGAAGTGGGAAGGAATTGCAGCCACAACCTACTTCACCAAGGAAAGTGGATAAATAGGAGGAACAAGAATCACATGAGAATTCCCATAAGGTAAAACCTGATCCCCCTTTACCTAAGATTTCTAATGCCATTGTGCCACCTTTTCCTAGTAGGTTGGAAAAATCTAAGAAAGAAGAATACGAACAAGAGGTTCTGGAGACCTTTAGGAAGGTGGAGATAAATATTCCCTTGTTAGATGCCATCAAGCAAAATCCTGAAATATGCAAAAGTTTGAAGGAGTTGTGCACTAACAAAAGGAAGCTGAGAGGTGATGAGAAGGTAAGGGTTGGGGAGAATGTGTCAGCTGTCATCAAGAGAACCTTGCCAGAAAAAGCATGCTGATCCAAGTATGTGCACTTTACCTTGCGTGATTAGCAAGAAAAGAATTGAGCGTGCCATGCTAGATTTAGGTGCATCTATCAATGTCATGCCCATACTCAATCTATTGTGCTTTGAATTTGGGTCCACTGAAGGAGACTAGGGTAGTCATTCAATTAGCTGACCGTTCTAACGCTTACCCTGAGGAGATTGTTGAAGATGTTTTGGTGCAGGTTAATGACCTAATATTTCCAACTGACTTTACATCTTGAAGATGGAGGAAGACACTATCACAAATTCAGCTCCACTTCTATTAGGCAGGCCATTTATGAAAACAGCCAAAACCAAAATATATGTGGATGAGGGTACTCTTCTCTGTCGAGTTTGATGGCGAGATTGTTAAATTTAACATTTTTGAAGCAATGAAGTACCCCAATGAAAGTCATTCGATTTGTTCAATTGACATTTTTCATTCAATTGTGCAGAAAATTTTTGGGGAAGAAGATATGAATGAGGAGTTCGAATTGAGTGCACAATTGGATATGAAGGAAAGATTCATCCTGTGAAGCTTCGGAGCCGATATTGGAGCAAAGGTTAACAAATTTTAATATTCCATCATCATTTGCTCATAAGAACTTGTTGCCTTCTGTTTGCAGGCTCCTAAGTTAGAGTTGAAGACCTTGCTAGATCACCTTAAGTATGCTACTTGGGGGACGAAGAAACATTACCAGTGATCATTGCGAAAGGGTTGACTAATGATCAAGAGGCATGGCTCATCAAGGTTCTGAAGGGGCACAAGGCGGCAATTGGTTGGATCTTAGCCGATATAAAAGGAGTCAGCCCATCAATTTGCGTGCACAGAATTTCTTTTGGAAGATGGTGCCAAGCTTGTTAGAGAATCGCAAAGGAAACTCAACCTGGCGATGAAGGAAGTGGTAATGAAAGAAATTCTTAAGTTATTAGATGAAGGGATAATCTATCTGATTTTGGATAGTAAGTGGGTGAGTCCAATACATGTTGTACCCAAGAAAATTGGGATCACTGTGGTAAGAAATCAAAATAACGAACTGGTCCCCATGAGGATACAAAGTGGCTGGCGTATGGTGATTGATTTTCGGAAACTTAATTTAGCCAGTAAAAAAGACCATTTCCCCTTACCCTTCATAGATCAAATGTTAGAAAGGTTAGCTAGCAAGGCATTCTTTTGTTTTCTTGATGGATTTTCAGGCTATTATCAAATCATTATTGCTCAAGAAGACCAAGAGAAGACGACTTTTATTTGCCCATTCGAACTTTCGCCTATAGACGGATGCCTTTTCGTCTGTGCAACGCTCTAGGTACTTTTCAAAGGTGCATGATTAGTATATTTTCTGACTTTATTGAGAAGTGCATTGAAGTATTCATGGATGACTTTACTGTCTATGGTGATTCATTTGATGATTGTTTAGATAATTTGAGTAAAATTTTGGATAGATGCGTTGAAGCTAATTTAGTTTTGAATTATGAAAAATGCCACTTTATGGTAAGGGAAAGCATTGTGTTGGGACATGTTATCTCTGCTAGAGGCATAGAGGTCAATAAGGCAAAGGTTGATTTGCATTGTGAGCTTACCTTACCCTACAAATGTTAGGGAAGTGCGTGCTTTTCTTGGGAATGCAGGTTTTTATCGTAGGTTTGTCAAGGACTTTTCAAAAATTGCCCTGCCATTGTCCAAACTACTTCAAAAAGATGTGCCTTTCGACTTTGGGGATGAATGCAAGGAAGCATTTGATAAGCTCAAGAATTTGCTGACGATTGCACCCATTATTCGACCACCTGACTGGAACTTGCCCTTTGAAATCATGAGCGATGCGAGCAATTATGTTGTAGGAGCAGTTCTAGGTCAACGGATTGATGGGAAGAGTCATGTCATTTACTATGCTCTGAGGACGGGCAAGGTTTAAGTGTGGGGGGATTATAAAAATTATCATATTTTTATCCCTCAATATTCAGTCTGTTATACTTACTTGGTACTTAATTGGACTCATTAGTCTTGTATTTTGATTCAAGGCAAGCAAGAAGGCGACAGGAGGAAAACAAAGCTAATCGGACGATTTTGCACAATTTCAGCACTGTTCAGTAATCTGGGCATAACTCTCACATCCGGACTCTGACAGGGATGATTCAAGATGCATTGGAAAAATACGGGATAACTCCACAATTTTCATGTTCTGGGTTTTGACAGATTCAGTGTGCATCGAGGTAAAAATTGGGTCCAAAGTCGAGCAAATTCGTTAGAGAAGCCTAGTTCACAGCTGAAACCCAATTCGCAAGAAAGCCTTGTAGTAGCCCACTTTATTAAAGAAGCCCAACTCGAATTCAAGAATAAAGGGTCTTATCAGATTTAAATTTCAAATGTAATCCTAGAAATATAAGAAGATTGAGATTACTAGATAAGAGATATGATAGGATTAGATCAAAACTAATTAGGACTTTTTATTTTTGAGAATGAACTCCTAAAAGGAGTTTGAAAACAGCCTTCCTCCTAAAGCTATATAAAGGGGGGGGGGGTGGACTAGATTTAGGCATCAATTAATCAATCAATCCATCTTGGAAGCAAAGCAAGAAGGAGAAAAAGAGGAAGGCGGCGGCAAGGAGATGACAACCATGAGTGGCTAAGCTTTTCTTTTCTGATTCAAGGGGAACTTTTGGTTCAATTGTGTCACCGTGAGGTTATGTGCTTAATTTAAACTTCTTGCCTTTAATTTAAGTATTCATTTATTCTTGTGCATATTTTTATGGAAGTTGATGTTGATTAGTCTGATAAATTAATTAATATTGATCTTCCTACAGCTATCCATGATTCGGTGATCCATAATTGTCATGAATAGTGGTACAAGTAGCAATTAGGTCAATATCTTTGTGGGTCGATTGTTTGTGACAGCCTTTAACCAATGTGTTGGCATGTTTTAACCTAAAGGGAATAAACGGAACAAAATCTAATAATTGCAGCTATCTCAATTCCTTTTATTTTGGTTTAACGGCTTTTCATAAAATTTATTGTTGTCATTAATTGATATGGAACGCTATCGTGCCCAGTCGGTTAATGATAAGTGTTGATTGAATGCTGGGTTTGGTCAACTAAACTAAGAAGGTATAAGATTTATTATGGCTATCCTAATAAATCTAAAAGTTAAATGCTTGAATTGTAAGATTGCTATTTTTAGCCTAGGATCGTGATCAATTGACTCAAATTGAACCTTTGGATCAGAGTTTGGTAAGATTGAAATTTTCCTTGTTAATTGTTATTTGCTATTTTGTTTTAATTGTTTAGAAATTTAATTATTTGAAATTCCCACTCTTTAAATTGTGCACTTGGCTGAGAAATTAATTACTTGCTCCCTGTGGGATTCGACTTGGTACCACTATTACTACAAGTTTACTCGTAGAGTGGGACTAAAATTAAATTTGAGGGCTTCGACAAGGATACCCAACTGGGCAGCAATTTGGAGAATGAATGAGCACATGGATTTAATGGGCCTAAATCCCAATTTGAACTGGTTTAATATGATTAATTAAAGAGGGGCGGTTCTAGGATTTAGATCAGTAGACTGGATAAGGGATTATCCCTATCCACTCAGAGAGTCCAGATCCATATAGATATTTGGTTTAGGGTTCAAGATTGATCCTTGAAAAATGTAGTTTTTCTAAAACATAAAATGTGATTCCCACATGGGAGAGAGAAATTTTTTGAAATTTCTCCCAACCTACCTGCAAGGTTCAGCCATCCATATGATGGATCTCTCATTCCTTCACCGAGCCAATTATATTGTTTATAATATATAAAGATCTCTTCATTTTTTTTATAATTTTGTATATTTTGTCTAAAGGAATAAATTTCATAGATGGTACATAAGATAATATATATAGTGAAAAACAAATTTTATCAATACCTTGTCCTGAGCTGGACCCGACCCACTGACAGTTATATTTCTTGCTTTTTTTTTGTTAATGCTCCATTGATAGAAGAAAAAAATTGAAACCCTTGTTACTCAAAGTACCTCACTCTCTTGTTAAACCTCTCTTTCACCTTCCCCTTTTTCTCTATCTCTTTCGTTGTGGTTTGTTTACCCCCTGGTTCAGTATGGGATTCGAACCAATTGAGTAAACATTTACAAAGTTGGATTTTGAAGACCTATCTTAGTACGTATAAGGGGAGGATGATGCAGTGCAGAAGGAAGCTAATAAGTTCTATGCAAGTTGAGACCACTACATGACACATAAGAAGCAGAGATGATGTCGCCCACCCAACTTAGTAAATATTTATCGAGATAGCATCATCACAGAATTTCTATCTTAGTTTCGTTTTCACCGAGTTAGCATTATTTTGAATTTATATTCAATTAGGACTTTCCTTTTGAAGGATTTTAGTAGGATTCTATTATGGAGTGTTTCCTTATATTATGATTGCTCAATTAAGACTTTCTTTTTGAGGAGTTTTAGTAGGATTCTATTATGAAGTGTTTTCAGATTAGAAATAGCAGCCATAAGGGTATATGTCTATATAAAGAGTAGCTAGGGGAAGGCTAAGACAATTTTTGATATTGAATTTTCTCTTAACTATTCAGTGAAGAACTCTTTCTTCCTGGTAGTTCAACTTCTACTCTTTTCTTTGAAGCATTACTCAACTTATTTCATTTTTTGTACTCATCATTTGGTATCAGAGCTCATGTTTGGTCCTTCTTTGGATTACGGCTCCTAAGAAGAAACAAGTAGTTCACATCATGGAGCAAAAACCCAACAACAAAATGCAAGGAGAGATAGCAAAGCTAAGAAGACAAGTCGAGGCACTTGCTCAGGAGTTGAAATCATTGCAAGGGGACAGCGACTCCAATGCAAGTGTTTCCACTCATTTATTTTCATCATCAAGGCAAGTATCCATGTCGATTGTAGTTGCGGGTAGTGACCAATAATAGTAGGAAATGGGTTTCAATATTTAAGATCCCAAAGTTTCATGGAGGTTTCTCTATTTGGTAAGCAAACAAACTAGTTGTAGTTGCAAGTGGTGAACAAAAGCGGTGGGAAATAGATCTCAAGTTTGAGTTCCTAGAGTTCAATGGAGGTATATCCTCAAATGGAATTCATGGACTGGAATTCTATCGAGGAGTTATTAGTTTTAGAGTCAGAAGGTAAAATCAAATCTTATAACTTTGTCAATTGTTTTAATATTGTTGAGGATTGTTACGAAAATCTTGTGTAACCATTTTCCTCAACAACATCTATTGAAGAACTACATGTTGATTGGAACAAACCTCCAATCTATGATGAAGAATTCATTGCTCAACAAGAATATGTTATCCTTCACCATGATTTTCAAGAAGATGGAGACAATATTTATCATTTTGGAGGTTTTGATAGCATTGTCTTCATACAAGTCTATGAGGATCCATATTGGAAATCATTTTTAAAAAGTTCAAAATGATCAGTAAAGTGAGAACTAAATTATTTAAAGATCAATAACCGTGTTTTAGAAGTTAAGAGATGTAATGAAGACAATCCAATTCGTATTAGAGGGTTACACCACTAATTATCTCTTAGAAAGTTGGAAACAGAGAATCACAAACGAAGCACAACACATAATGTTGGAGGACTGATAACCATGCATTTTGATGCCTTAAGGGCATCAATTCAGGGTATTTTTGGCCTTAGATTAGTCAATGTGCACCCTTTTCCAAGTTAAAATCAATTATGTGATCTTTGAGGGTCTCTGTGCAAATTAGGTAGAAAACTGGGTAGATTTCATGGATGAAATGCAATTTTTTAGAAGCTGGTGTGAAGTCCAGTTGAAAGAGGGGGTGTTTTTGAAAAAAGTAAGAATAGGAGGGTGCCTCCTATCTGCTAAACCAAGTTGGTGCCCATACTATTGTATTACCATGCTCCCCTTCCATTAGCAAACCCTAGGGAGCCTTTTTAACCTAATCCTTTCCTCCTTAGCTAACCGTAGCCACCCCATATGTGAAACCTCCATCATCTACTCCTTCTAATCTCTACCATGTCAAGGATATGTGGATGGTAGGTTTTTTGATCGAGAAGTGTTGTAGTGTGAAATGTATCAAAATGGAATCTATGATGGATAAACGGCGAGATCAAGGAATTTATTTCTAGAATTTGGTGTGATTGATTGTTTGATGGTTTGGTTTTATGTAATGGGGTCTGATCGAGTAACAGGTATTGTGATGTGGCATAATCCATTGAAAGGGAATCTCATGGATTTAACAGTGGATTTGAGGGTGTTTGAGTTAAAATTTGGTTACTTTGGGTTTTGACATATTCTAAAGAAGTTGGCAAGGTCTGATCGAGCATTTGGAGTATGAGAAGTGGGTTAAAAAGGGATGAGGGGCATTTTGGTCACCCCACACAGTTATAAAAACGTGGACGTTGTCAACAGCACAACCTCTAACTCATCAAAATAGCAAGAAAAATCAACACATGGCAATCAGTATCAGGTATGTGGCTAAGCTGAGGCAAGCTCGGCCCACTGACAATGATAGCTTGCCTTGAAACCATCCTCTGCGCTGCATCCGCTCAAACACTGTTACCGCAAATACAGGAACAACATGCTGAACCATGTGCCAAAGGATTCATGGGAGGCCTGTAACTACTGCGCGAATCTAGCAACTAAAAGCCCAACATACCCCAAACTACGGAAAAAGCTCTGCGGAAGACTTAGAAGTGTTACCTGATGGCACCTGAACCTTAGATAGCTATAAAAGGAACCCAAGGTCACTCTGAAAGGTATGCGCACCTAAGCTCTCACACCCTCTGACATACTTTCATCTAGACTAACTTACTAACTTAAGCATCGGAGTGTCTTCCTGGGTAAAACCTACCTAAGCACTCTAACTCTTCCTTCTTTATAGATCTTCTCAGCTCGGACTTGCAGCTTACAACTCGGCATCACCAAGTTTTGAACCCAGTTTGGGCCACATCACCAGACACGAGGGAGTGAGCAGATTGTGCATTATCAGCCTCGGTTTCACGTTCAAGAAGTTAATTGCTAATTTAACAAATTTAACAAATCTGGATTCTACAGGTGAAGATTAGTAATGAAAATCAAGGAATCATTTTTCTATTTATTCTACTCTAGTTCTCTTAGGGTTTTGATAGGTTTGAAACATCTTTGTCAAATTCTATCCTTACTGTTTACATCTTCATCAACGTCTGCTTCTGCAAAGAGAAGTAGTAGTAAGCATAAATGTTGTACTCCTCCACCACTCAAGTCCTTGCTTTGTCAACCATGAAGGAAGATTTAATGGAAGTCGTGCTTGAAATTTGTTTTGATGGGTAAAATAGGTACTTAGAAAAAATTATCATCGGTTTAACATTTTTCATCTTGGTCGTTGACGGAAGGGAGGTTTTTGTTAATTTTTTTGAAAATAGAAGGTAGGTTTTTGCTAAAGTTAAACTATAGGGGAGGTTTTTATGATTGTCAGAAACTTTAGGGGAGGTTTTTGTATTTTACCCTTTATATTTTTTTTCTATGGAAACTAGCCTTAGTAGTAATTATATGGGTATTTTGGATATTTTCGAGCCTTTTGTGAGAATATTATAAAGGAGGGTATCTACTTGCAATTGTGTAAAAAGGTTCAAGGAAAATGATTACAATTATCAAACTTCAAGGGGAGGTTTTAGCAATTTACACATTTTTTAAGTATACAAAATTAGGGGTGTCTCACAGCACATCCCAACCATGGATTGGGAATATCTCCCAATAGCAAGTACGGGAGATATTCCCAATGACCACTCTAATATTGTAAGACTAAGGCTGCAAGTTGGGCTGGGTTAGGTCGGATTGAGGCCAACCCTAGCCCAACCCTAAGTTCTAAATCCCAATCCTAACCCTAACCCTAACCCAACCCAACCTTAAACCTGACCAACCCAACCCTAACTAAATTCCTTCAACCCTAACCCAACCGGAAGTCAATTTCAGGTTGGGTTGGGCTCGGGTTGGGCCCAAACCAAACCTTCTTCATCCCTTAAAATCTCATAGAATTTCTCGATTTTAAATGTTAACTCCACTTTCACTTTATATATCAATCCTATGTTTCATTAGTATTTGTTTGTTGATGTTTTTTTTGCTCTTTTGGTACAAAATTCAGAAAAACAAGTGTTACAAATGACTATAGTTTATTATGAGTTATGACTTACGATAGATCTTTCTTGGGCGGCAAACAACATAGAGGAGATGAAGAATAAAATTTTCAAAAAAACATCAAACAATGTTATTAAGGTTTTAGTCTTTATGATTAGGATTAAGTGAAGTGATTATCTTAAAAGAAATACATGATACTATGTGCTGGGGGCTATACAAATATCAAGCATCTAAACAAATCAATGTTTGTTATATATTACATATAACAAATATTTATATATGAGATGTACTATAGAGTCGAGTTCGAGTTGGGTCGGGTTAGCTAAGGGGTCAACCCTAACCCATCCCGAAGTAAAATCAGGTTCATGAATTTCAACCCTAACCCTAACCCAAACATCAATGCAACCCGACCCAACCTAATTTTTTCGGGTTGGGTTCTGGCCAACCCGGCCCAAGTTGCAGCCTTATGTAAGACATTCTTTTCCCATGGAAACAAGGAATAAATAAGAAAGTTATATAGTTACCCACCAAAATCAAATGTCTGTCATTCCGCCCGAACTGGGAGGCATTATCTTTGGTGTGGTTGAGGGGAACATCTAGTACATCACTGTTGTCATTGTGCGTGGGAGAAGTAAGCGATTCTCTCAGCTAATCATTCCATAAAAAATCTCAAATAACCTTGTTTAACAGCTAATCATGCAACGCTTTATGGCTGGGGGCTTGGAGGTCTATCCATCTGAACACTGGAAAATAGTCTGCCAAGTTTGGTCTTCCAACCTCTTCCATCATTGCCCAAACTATAACCTTGAATACTTCTTGGGCAGAATCAGAACCGAGATGGACCATGTCCATAGAGAATAAGGTGTTTGATAACAAATTAAGAGAGGTGAGAAATACTGCTGAAAGTCTAACTGATCTAAATCTGATAAGGATTCATTGGATTTTCAAAAGTATGATTCGACTTCGAATTTGAATATATCCTTTGATTAGAATTATATCTATATTATGTAGTATAAATAATATAAATAATATATTATATTATTTATATATAAGATTTAAAATTTTGATACAATATATCCGATACGGGGTATATCATATCGTATATTTGAAAAATAGTACACATGAAAATCGGATGTTTCATCTTTTTTCATGCGTATCGAAATCATATCAGACACATTGAAATTGTATTGTCTTTTTTCATGGAACCCGCTTTTCCCATTATCCAAGTAACCTGTATCACATGAAAATTTGGAACCTATCTTATTTCTGCTAGTTTTACGTAGGAAACACTTGCTTGAATAAACTCATATACCCAGGTAAATCAAAACAAACAGGGCCTTAAGAGCAAGGCCTACTGATGCATTCACTCTCTAGGAGTTGTTGGCCAGAAATTTCGTTGGTTTCTGAGCTTTTCCTTGTCCCTATGCTATTCAATTCCATATACAATTCCCCTCTTATTCTTTAAAATGTTTTCCAATTATATTTTCTTTTACTTTTCTAGTTGATAATCTTTTTACCAAAAATAATATAAAAATTTCAGTGAAATCAGAAGCTGTCTTTACAAGGTGTAATAGGAGAGATTGTGTTACTGTGGTGAGAAAAGAGAGGGGGTAAACAAACCACAACGGAAGAGATAGAGAAAAAGGGAAGGCGAGAGAGAGGTTAAACGAGAGAGTGAGGTATTTTTGAGTAACAGGGATTTCGATTTTTTTTTCTTCTATCAAAGGACTATTAACAGAAAAAAAAGGAAAGAAATGTAACTGTGAATGGGTCGGGTCGGGCTCAGGACAAGGTATTAATATGTTTTTGACTATATTATCTTATTTATTAGGGCTGTTAACGGGTCGGGTTGGGTCGGTTTACCTAGAAATGAAACCGAAACTAACCCAATACTAAGTAAAATTGACCTGGTCGGTTTGAATCGGATTGGGTCGGTTTCGATCAGTTTTGTGAATGATTCTCTCGATGTGAACGGTAAAAGATTCAAGTCTAAGAAAGCAAATGTTAAATGTCTAAAAAGTAAAAATGATTTGATGGATTAAAACTGATATTTTATATATCAGAAATTTTATATATAATATGTATATTTCTGAAATAAAGCTGATATATATATATATATATATAATATCTGAAATATATATATATGATATATCTGAAATACATTATATATATCTGAAATACATTATATAATATATATCTAAGTTGGTTCGGGTCGGTTTGGTTTCGATTTTCACATATAAAAACTAAAATCTAGCAGAACCACCGATTTATGTTTTTCTGTAACCCAAACCCAATCAGTGTTGAAGAAAAACCAGTCAACTCGGGTTAGATCGGACCGAGCTGGTCGATTTCATCGATTTGGGTCTTGTTATGAACAGTCCTACCATTTATAAAATTTATTCTTTTAAAAAAAATATACAAAATTATAAAAATAATGAAAAGATCTTTATATATTATAAACAATATAATGGGCTCGGGTCTGAGTCAGTTTGAAAACGTTGGCAACAGCAAGGATCAATCCCAACCCAATTATTAATCGTAACAAAATCACATGTATTTGGTTCACTTAATTAGATTTTATCGTTTTGGTAATGTATGGAGACTGTATTTAGTAGGCACAATATAGTAAAGAACGTGATAAATATTCTGATTAGTAGTCTGGCTTCAGTCAAAGCACCGTTCGTGCGATTGGAAGACGCGCCACGCGTCACGCGTCCTCTAATCGTGTAAATGTTTGAAGCACGCAGAGAGGTTGTTTGAAATGTTTTCAAAACCCACTTTTCCGAGTCTCCTCCTCTCGCTCGAGTGTCGCAGGTTCTCTTCTCCCTCTCTTTCTCTCCCATCCATCCAACGGCGATTTAACAATTATTACCGCCGGCGATAAACAGCCATCACCAGTGGCGGGATGGATTAAAAGAGGGTAAGAGAACCCAGACCAGTTGGGTCGGTATTGAGTGCCGCCCCGACCTCCTTGTACACCCCTGGTAGCAGTGACTCGTCTGCTCTCTCGATGATTCCCGCCAGGTTCACCAGTATCAAAGTTAAGGTTTCCAATTTCATCTTTCTCGTCTTCTCCATCACTTCCATCTCAAGCTCAAGCACTTTGTCTCTGTCTCCGTCTCTGCGTGGATCTGCTTTTGCGGCAGAAGTAATATCAGCCCTGTCAGACAGAGATAGAGAGAGAGAGATGGGAGACTAAGGATCTGTGTTCTTGGCTGTTTGGCTTAGGACCTTGGTATGGTGATGGTTGACTCAGCTTCAAGAAGATGAATATGTGTGGACTTTGGACCATCAGTGACGATCTTTCTGTAATCATTCAGTTTTCTCTTGGCAACGCTCACACAAGGAACCAAGCTCTTTTCAAGAAAAGGGAAAATTTTCATTTCAAAATAAGACATTCTAAAGTTCTTATCTTCAGTAACTGAATATATTAAATTGAAAGAGATTCTTGAAAATCAGTATACCTTGAGAAATTTGCAGGCATCGCCACAGGAAGCCGCCGGAATCGGTTCACCGAAACACTTGCACAAGTCAAATTCATCTCGGAGCTATCTTTGCAGTTTCCGTTGAAGCAATTGCATCGGTTTCGTCCTCATTTGGCAATTGAGGAGTGCTTATCATTGTTCTCTTCAATGAATTTCTGAATCATTTTGGCCAAACACATAGAACTCAGCTCCCAATCGTTGTTGTTGTTAGTAGGATCTTTGTTATACTGCTGCTCACCAAGGGCGGACTTCTCAGTCGATGAAAACCTCAGAACACTTGGGAACTTTTGCCTCTAGAAGAGCCTCTTGAGACGCGATTTCACGATAGGTTTAACCGCGATTTCACGACAGACTCTTCAAGCAAATGGCCATCTAAAGGCTGGATCTTCAAAGGAGGCATGTTCTTTAACGAGACTAAAACCAGAGAAATCTATTCTCTTCTACCTTCGACTGCTGCTCTGCATTTTCAGGAACGGTTAAAGCAAGGTTCGTGAAAGACGTGAGGCTAGAAACGGAGATACGGACTTTCAGGCGACCTATAGAAGGATCAATCAACGGAGTTTTCATTTCTCTGGCGACGAATGGAGGTTTCAGGCAAAATGGAATTTCAGTTGACGTGGGTTTTGAAAATTAACGGCGTTAGATGTTTCAAACAACCTCTCCGCATGCTTCAAACGTTTAGACGTTCGGAGGACGCGTGACACCTGGTGCGTCCTCCAATCGCGTGAACAGTATCCTGACTGAAGCAGTGTGGACTGAAGTTGGACTCTCTGAAAAGTGTCAAAAGTGGTTTTTAATTTTTTTTTTTACAACCCTAAAAGGACCCATCTCTCTCTCAATGGTAAGACATAGAGGTGGTATAGAGTAAAAGAGAGATAATATCATCGATCCCGACATTAAAGTTATAAATTCCGCCTATAGGTTATATAGCCAAACATGCAAACAAGATAGTAGTTCATTATAGGCAATGTCCTAATAGTTGAGTTGGTTTCTTGGCATTACTCGCAAGGGCTGGTTCTTTGCATTAAACCAGTGGGTCTCACATGCATCATCTTACTACAGTACTACCACGGTACCAGCTCTAATACAAGGTCCACAATGGGCTTGAAAAAGATGTCTAAACCACCAACTCAAACGTTAGCTCTAGGAAAAAAATTTGGTTTTCGTTTCTGGTTGTCAATAGGGGTCTCCCCTCATGACACATTAGTTCAGACATTCTCATTGTAATAATAATATAGGTGCTGATGGATGACAAGTACAACAATGTGTTTTTCAGAAATCCACACCTAAGATAGGCTCACAAAGGAAAACATCTTCTTCGTTGAATTAATTGAAAAAATGGTAGGATCCATCGTATGGACGTCATAAACATTGCGGAATGGGTGGACGAATTTCAAAAAAAAAAAATTCTTACATTCTTCTAACTGGGAATCATATTCCCTAAATTTAGAATATAATATTCAAGGATCCTACTTGAACCATAATCGAACCAGATCTGAACCAAAAGACAAGGGAGGAAATATACCTGATCAAAAGAAGCAGTATTTCCCAAAGTTGGTGTTCATGCCCAAAGAGGACACCAAGATCCGCTCCTGCTGAAGATGATACAGCAATGTGTGGAACGGAACCAGCAGAATGCATCCTACACACTGAGTCCTTCGCAAGAACCCTCTGGAAACTCCGAGCACCAAATCTTTTCAGTCTTTTCTTTTTCAAAACTAATATCAAGAACAGATTTCTTGATTTCTTTCCTTCAAAGATCCAATCTTGTCTGGAAAATGGCGGCGGCTGGAGGAGAACTCCTAAGATGAAGATGGCTAAAAATTACTTATCTTCTCTCTGGAGTGTGTATGAGATCCAATCTCAATTCGCAGGATCATTTCTTGCACCAAAAACCCTAGGTTCGAATTCTGTTGTATCTCTCTTAGGGTTTCTCCTCTTTTCTTCTTGATTAAGAAACCTCCTAATGAGGAGTTAGTCCAATCCAAATTAGTATATGGATACGGGGTGATCTTAATCCTATCTGTGGATTAGGTTAGCTTACTCCTGATCTTATCAGGAGGTTACCAGATTCAAATCTGATTTGAATTTGGTCTCCCAGAGTGGATTAGATTAAAGGCCCAATCCTTTGGCTAACTTTAATCCTAGATCCGCCCCATAAGTGGGTGATCATATCTGTCCAGTTCGAAATGGGCTTTTGGCCCATTAAGTATTCAGTGCTTAACTAGTTTCCAATCTACTGCCCAGTTGGGCTTCTTTATATGGTGTGGGACCTAAGCATTGATCTACACACCAGCCACATGGGTTCGGCACAGTCTTTATTACAAGGCCTAGCCGAATTCACTGAAAAACTCAGTGAACCCCTGAGCCCATCACATGGACCCTATGGGCCCAACACTTACATTAAGTGGTCCCTAGGCCAAACCATCTTATAAAAACCCAAGGACTGTGGGCAGGTGGAACATTAGCCCATCAGCTATTATCCTAAAAGGCCTTACACTTAACCTCTCAGCCCATAATGATCAAGCAAAGCTCGACAAGATAGGACCTCTCCCTCGGTTGCAAGGAACAGTGCTGCACTCTCCACTCAAATGGATCCTAGGAATTAAAGCCATTTGCAAACATTTTGAAACTATATATATATATATATATATATACATTATAATATATATAAATTTTGTAAAACAAAAATATAATGATTGAAATCAACTGCCGACAGTTTGGTTTCCAACAGAGAGAGTGCATTCCCGATCATTACCTTTGTCCGACAAAGGGGCTGATCCTATCACTATGATCACCCACTCAGATAAATTCTCAGACTGCCCCAACATGCCCAGGTTTTGACCCCCGCTAAGGATCTCACTGATTGGCATATCAAAGATAGCTCGATCTGACACCTAGTGAAGTATCATAATCGAGTGTAGGGGTCAGGTGTAACTTTCCAGTTTTGCCCATCTGTCTCCAAGGTCCAAGGCAACATTGGAAATCTAGTCTGGTTCAAGGATTCAAGTAATCCCATACTGCATGTGCCTTGGGTCTTACCTTGGTGGCCGAGACAGGCCATCCCAACACTTGGTGGCACACTAGTATCAGCCTTGGCGGGATAAATCTCCCCAGACTTATTCAACGGCTATGAACATTCAAAACCAACACAAGCCTCATTAAGTGTCCAATTTTAGGGTCTTACAGAAAAGCATACCATACAACATGAATCAAACATGCACTTTATTTATTTACACTAAATGTCAAAAGTAAATCAAATCAGATTGAAGCTAAGGACATACAAAACTGTCTAACATTAATAATGTAAGTTTCCTTAAAAACACACATTTCTAATTTCACCAATAGGATTTCAGTACAAACAATGGTGTTTGTGTTTCTTCTTGAATTAGTTATTGATGAAAAGTGCTAAACATGAACAGACAGCCACAAGAGGCTCAGCCTGTTGTAAAGTGAGTCCAAACAATCATCCATGTCCATTTGCTCTCTTGTCGTCCCATCTTCAAGCTTCCAATCAAACGAATGAAGAACAGAAGCCAACAACAAATGAACCATCCGAAAAGTTGCAACCCTGGACATTCATGGTCTTGGTACCTAGGCCATTGATTATGGGTCCAACTTGTTTGGATACTAGATGGAGAAGGGATTGGACCTAAGGTTGTTTGGATTTAGGACTAAGTACGCTTTTGGTTAGGATGGGTTTGAGTCTAAGTTTGCTTGGATGATAGGTTAATAAGCTATTTGGACACTAGGTTAAAATGGGCCGGGCCTAACTTGATTTGATGCTGGGCTAAGATAGGTTGGATCCAAGTCATTTGGATGTTAGGTTGAGATGGGCTTGGATCTAAGCTGTTTGGACACTAGGCTGAAATGGACTTAGGATTAAGCTTGCATAGACTCTAGGTTGGAATGGGCTTGAGATTAAGCTTGTTTGGGTTAGGTGCTATGTGGGTTTCTGGGATTGAGGCTAAGTCCACTAGGCTTGCAATAAGTTGGGCTCTATGCTAGGTGGACTTCAGGGTTGGTTTAAGGCTGAAAGGGCTTCGGTCTAGGCCTTTTTGGCATTGGGTTTGGCTTGATTCTAAGCTAAAATGGTTTAGGCATAAGCATGGTTAAGCTTAATTTTAAACTTAAATGGGCTTGGGCTTAGGCTAAACATGGCCTATATGGCCTTGAACAAATTGGGGTTGGGCGGGAGTTGACTTGAACTGGTTTTATTTGGCCCCATATGGCCTTGGCTGCATTGATTTGGGGATTGGACTTGGAAAGGGGTTTGAGTTCTTGCTTGTGCTTGGCCTATGTGGCCTAGCCGAATTGGACTTAAGATGGAAAACGTTATAGTGGGCTTGAGTCTAGACTTAGTTGGATATTAGGGGGGAAATGTGCATTGGCCGGAGCCTATTTGGCCTTGTCCTAGCCTCCGAGGTTAGGCTTGTAGATGTCCAAGGGTTTGGGTCAAAGCTTTGGACACTAAGGCTAAATGGGCTTGGGCCTTAGCCTATTTGGCTTTGGCCTAGGTTTGGCTTATAGGTTACAAAGGGCTTGGACTTAGGCTTTAGTTAGAGACTAAGGGGATATGGGCTTGGCCCTAGGTAGGCTTCTAGTTGTATTGGGTTTGAAACTAGGGTTAATTGGACACTAGAGGGAAATGGGCTTGAGCCTTAGACTATTTGGCTTTAGTCTAAGCTGGGCTTCTAGATGGCTATGGGCATTGGTCAATTGATAGTTGCACACTAAGGGTAATGGGCTTACGCCTAAGCCTATTTGGCCTTGTCATAGGTTAGGATTCTAGTTGACTATGGGATTGGGTTGGAAATGGGTCGTAAACTAATGTGGTTTTGGCCTAGGCCTATTTGGCATTGGCCTTGGTTGGGCTATAGGGTAAAATGGACTTAGGCTTATGCCTTATTAGCCTTGGACGAATTGGGTTTGGATTGCAAATGGGCTTGGGCTTGAGTTCATCCTTATTATTTTCTTTCCTTTACACTTTTCTTCTTTTTTTTAACTTCCTAAGGTGGGCAATTATTACAAATCAAAACAATTCTTAGCTTAGGCAAATTATGCAAATCTCTTTATGATTATTATCATTCTTGCATTTTTTTTAATTCTCTGATTTCTTTTGATTTGTATCCTTATTAAAACTAAAGTTATTTTTCAGCCTAAGGATATCTCTTCCTATACTCCAAAATAGGCCTACAATTTGATCAAAGTTTTCTCTTCCTATACTCCAAAATAGGCCTACAATTTGTATCCATTCTTTAAGAAGCTTGAAATTTTACTTAGTTAAGAAACAATGTCATTAATCTCTAATCCAATGTGATAAAACTGAAAATTCTCCCTATTCTTCTCTAACATTCTTGACCTAAAAGACTAAACCAACCTCAATGGATCAAAACCCAACTAAGGTGAAAATTTTTTTGTGTTTTTATATTCATGCTTTTTTGACATTTTTTTAAAGGATAAAGATAACTCTAATTTCTCAACCTAAGCAAATTATTCCTCTTCAAGAGACACTAAAACTAACATAACTACAACTAAAGCATGCCAAGATTCAATTGAATGTAAGTAAATCACATTTCAGCATAGGAATTCAACACCGAACACTATCAGTTTACATTGCTTCTAAAAAAACTAACATGCAAAGCAAAGTTACAGTATGTGCATTGTCCCAAACCTATCCATGTTCCTAATACAAACAAACTACTATTCATTTCAGCCAAGATATCAACCTCATGAACCTAAGACTTCACAAGAGAAGTGAAACCATAGAAGCTACATTTCAGCACTGAACATGTTTCAACATGGAAGCTAAAAAGGCACATACCTCTCCTTGTGCTAAGCATCAATCCAAAGGAATCTCTCAATGAAGGAACCAAGAAAAAAAAAGAAATTGTAGCAAGGAGAAACAAAAAAAAGAAATAATAGCATGCTAAAATCTCCTAATGGATGTAATATTATTCAAGCATGTACAAGTTCAAATCAGCATATTTAATGGCAAGATAACATCAACACATGCTCAATGCTTTAATTCTCAACAAACGTAAGAAACTAAAGAAAGGGGAAGAAGGGGGTAATTCAATTCAGCCACTTGATTACAACATATGTAACAAAAGAAAAAAAAATCATATGTGAGGCACTTCCAAAATCAAAGCAAGTTTCAAGAAACCATCAATATAACCAATTATACCACTTGAATTAGGACCCCAAACAATCAATTTGAAGGGATGAGAGATCCATCATATGGATGACCAAACCATGCAGGAAGGTTGGGCGAAATTTCAAAAATTTCTCTCTCCCATCTAGGAATCACATTCCCTATTTTAAAAAATAGTATTTTCAAGGATCAATATCGAACCAAACCGGACCAGATCTGAAACCAAAAGGGAGGAGAGGGATATACCTGATACGGAGAAACAGTAACTCCCAATGGAGGTGTTCACGCCCAAGGAGAAAACCAAAAACTACTTCCACTGAATATGACACGTGTGAGGTGAAGCAAGATCAATAGGATGGCTCTTTAGCAACAATGGAGTAGAGGGCTAGTGAGTACGACTTCATATTATTTCTTCTACCAATAAGAAATATCAAGAACAATTCTTGATCACTCTCACAAGTGGAGATCGAACTGGGTAGGGGCGACAAGAACAGGGAAGAAATCTATAGATTGTTGTGTCTTGTCTGGTGTCTTTGCATATCCACCCTGCTCTCTTATTTATAGCCTTAAAGAGACAACCTCCTAATCTGATTAAGAGTTTTCTGATCCAAATCTTTATTTGGATCTAGACTTTTTAAGTGATAAAAATAATCCATTATCTTATCTACAATTTAAGATCAGCTTAATCCTAATTAAATTAGGAGTTTCTTGATCCAAATCTTTATTTGAATTTGAACTTTATAAGTGGATAAGACTTATCCTTTTATCCTTATCTACTGATCCAAACCCAGATTTGCCTCTATTTAATTAATTTAATTAACCCAATTCAAAAATGGGTTTTAAGCCTATTAAGTTTATGTGCTCACTTAACTTCTTAACATATTGCCCAGTTGTCTCTCATTGTATAGCATGAGATCCAAACATTGACCTACACATCAACCACATGGGTTCAGCCCAACCTTTGTTACTAGACCTGGCCGAATTCACTATAGGAGACAATGAACCCTTGAGTCCATCACCATGGGCTCTTAGTGGGCCCAACATTTACACTAAATGTTTCTTGGATCCAGCTACCTTATGAAAACCCAAGAATTGTGAGCAGATGCAAGATTAGTCCATCAGGTATTACCATCAATGGTCTTACACTTAACCTCTCAGCCCATAATGATTAAACACTACCCGACAAGAGATGGCCTCTCCCCTTGGTTGCAAGGTGCAGTGTTGCATTCTCTACTCACATGAATTCCAGGAATTAAAACCTTTTGCAAACATTTTGAAACCATAATATATATGTATGTATATCTTTATATAAACATATTTTGCAAAAACAAATTTCAACGGTTGAAATCAACTGTCGACAGTTTTAGGTTTCCATCAGAGAGAATGCATCCCTGATCATTCACTTCGTCCGACAAAGGGGTTGATCTTATCACTATGATCACCCACTCAGATGAATTCTCGGACTATCCCAACATACTCAGGTTTTGACCCCCTCTAAGGATCTCACTGATTGGCATATCAAAGACAACCCAATCCGACACCTGGTGCAGTACCATAATCGAGTCTAGGGGTCAGGTGTAACATTATAGTTTTACCCATCTATCTCCAAGGTCCAGGGCAATATTGGAATTTTGGTCCAATTCAGGGCTTTAAGAAAACCCAACTGCATGTACCTCAGGTCTCACCTTAGCAGATGAGACAAGCCACCCCAACCAACTTGGCGATACATCAGTGTCAGCCTTGGCAGGATAAATCTCCCTAGATCTATCCAACGGCTGTAAAGATTCTAAACTAACATGAGTCTCATAAGTGTCATGCTTGAGGGTATTAACAAAAACACATCACAATGACATGAATCAATTATGCACTTTATTCATTTACAATAAATGTCAAAAGATACATCAATCTGATTGGAGCTAAGGGCATACACTATCTAACAACTCCCACTTGCACTTAGGTTCAACCGGGTACAAGCCAGAGTCCCATACTTTACAAGTGTTTCTCAAACGCTTTTTGTGTTAGTAGCATATTTAATGGGTCTGCTACATTTTCCGTTGATGCTACCTTCTGAATCAGGACATCCCCTCTTCCAACTATCTCCCGTAGTACATGGTACTTCCCCTCGATGTGCTTTGACTTTGAGTGGGCTCGTGGCTCCTTAGCTTGAGCAATGTCTCCGGTGTTGTCACACAACAGTGGAACGGGTGATGTGCTGGATGGAACTACTCCTAATTCCTGAATGAACTTTTTCATCCAAATGGCTTCCTTGGCAGCTTCACTTGCGACAATGTACTCGGCCTTAGTTGTGGAATCCGCCGTGGATCCCCTGTTTGCTTCTTTTCCAGCAAACAACACATGGACATATTGTGAAAATATAACCAGATGTAGACTTTCTATCATCTAGATCTGACTGGAAATCGGCATCAGTATACCCTTGGATTTGTAGTGAACTACCTTTGAATACCAGACAAAACTCTTTTGTCCTTCGAAGGTATTTTAGTATGTTTTTCACAATGGTCCAATGCTTCTACCCTAGGTTAGATTGGTATCTTCTTACCACACTCACTGCCTGAGAAATGTTAGGATGAGTGCACAGCATGGCATATATGATGCTCCCTACAGCTACGGCATAGGGAACCTCTCTCATGCCCTCAATCTCTTCAGGATTCTTGGGAAACATACCCCGGGGGAGAGTGACTACATGCCTAAAAGAAACATTTCCTTTCTTGGAGTTCTCCATGCTGTATCTCATGACTATTTTGTCAATGTAAGCAAACTGGGATAATCCTATTATCCTTTTCGATCTTGTTAGACAGTTTTGTATGCCCTTAGCTCCAATCAGTTTTAATGTATTTTAGACATTTAGTGTAAATGAATAAAGTGCATGTTTGATTCAAGTTGTGTAGTATGTTTATGTGTAAGACCCTTAAACTGGACACTTAATGAGACTCGTGTTAGTTTAGAATGTTCATAGCCATTGGATAAGTCTGGGGAGATTTATCCTACCAAGGTTGACACTGGTGTGCTGCCAAATGTTGGGGTGGCCTGTCTCAGCTGCCAGGGTGAGACCCAAGGCACATGTAGTGTAGGATTACTTGAATCTTTGAACCGGACTAGATTTCCAGTATTGCCCTGGACCTTGGAGATTGATGGGCAAAACTGGAAAGTTACACCTGACCCCTAGAATCGATTATGATACTACACTATGTGTCGGATTGGACTGTCTTTGATATGCCAATCAGTGAGATCCTTAGCGGGGGTCAAAACCTGTGTATGTTGGGATAGTCTGAGAATTCATCTAAGTGGGTGATCATACTGACAGGATCAGCCCCTTTGTCGGACAAAGGTAATGATCGGGGATGCACTCTCTTTGATGGAAACCAAACTGTCGACAGTTGATTTCAATCATTGAAATTTTGTTTTGCAAAATTTATATATAAGATATATAGATATGTACGGTTTCAAAATGTTTGCAAATGGTTTTAATTCCCAAGATCCATGTGAGTAAAGAGTGCAGCACTGTTCCTTGCAGCCGAGGGAGAGGTCCTCTCTTGTCGGGCAGTGTTTGATCATTATGGGCTGAGAGGTTAAGTGTAAGGCCATTTAGGGTTATATCTGATGGGCTAATCTTGCATCTGCCCACTATCCCTGGGTTTTTATAAGATGGCTTGGCACAGGGACCACTTAGTGTAAGTGTTGGGCCCATAGAGTCCATGTGATGGGCTCAAGGGGTTCATTGGGCTTTCCGGTGAATTCGGCTAGGCCTTGTAACAGAGGTTGGGCCGAACCCAAGTGGCTGATGTGTAAATCAATGCTTGGGTTCCATGCCATACAAAGAAGCCCAACTGAGTAGCAGTTTGGAAGCCTATTGAGCACTTGATGCATATTGGGCCTAAAGCCCATTTGAACCGGGCTGATTTGATCAGTCACTTAAAGGAGCATATCTGAGATTAGTTCAAGCCAAAAAGGATTGGGTCTTGACTCTATCCACTCATGGAGAATTTGAATTTGGTAATCTTCAGATAAGATCAAGAGTGGGTTGATCTAATCTACAGATAGGATTAAGAAGACTCCTTATCCAAATACAGATTTGGATTAGGATAACTGATGGGTTTGTCGAAGCCCTCAAAATTAATACTAATCCCACCATAAAATATTTATAGTAAAGTGGTACTAGGTCGAATTCCACAGGAAGCAAATCAATAATCTCTTAGCCGAATGGACAATATAATTGAGTGGAAAAATTTAGTAACTAAAATAAAAAGAATAAGAAAGCAATAACAAACTAAACAAGCAAGAGAAAACCAGTCTTACCAAATTCTGGTTCAAGGGTTCGGGTTGAATCAATTGGCCATCGATCCTAGGTAAAATTCAACAGTCTTGCAATTCAAGCATTTAACCTTAGATTTATTAAGATAGCCATAATAAACATTGTGTTTTCCTAAATCAGTTGACCAAACTCAGCATTCGAGCAACACTTATCTTTAATCAACTAGGTACGATAGCGCACAATATTAATGAATAATAGCATTAAGCTTTGTGAAAACAGTTAAACCAAAATAACAATAATTGAGATAGCTGCAATTAATGAATCTTGTTCCATCAATTCCCTTTAGGTTAAAACATGTCAATATATTGGTCAAAGGCTGTCATGAACAATTGACCCAGAAAGATATTAACCTAATTGCTACTTGTACCACTAATCGTGACAATTACGAATCACCGAACCATGGACAGCATTTGGAACATCAACATTAATTCAGTTTGTCAGACTAATTAACATTAATATCCAATAAAAATATGCTCAAGAATCAATGAATACTTGAATTAAAATGCAAGAAAATAAATTAACTATAGGACCTCACAATGACACAATCGAACCTCCCCCTTGAACCAGAAAAAGAAGCTTAGCTGCTCATGATCTGTGCAATCTCCATGCTTTTCTTCTCCATAGCCGAACTGCCTTCTTGAGCTTCTTGGTCTTCTTGATGATCTCTTGGATCTGAGAGTGAGTGATGTTAGAGCTGGTTTGCCCCCCTCTTTATATAGCCAAAGGAGAGGACTGTTTTCCAACTCCTTCTAGGAGATCATCTTATCTTTAGGGAGTCTTGATCTTCTTTGAACTAATCCTATCCTATTTCTTATCTAATGATCTAATCTCAATCTTTTTATCTCTCTAGGATTACATTAAAGACTTTAAATCTGATAAGACTCTCCTTTTAGAGATTACATTCGAGATTTGGACTCTTGACTCTTGAATTCAAGTTGGGCTGCTTGCTTCAAGGTACTTCTACGAGTTGGGCTTAAGTTGTGAAATGGGCCTGGCTGCAAACTTGCTCCGACTTCAGGCTCGTTTTTCATACTCAATGCGGGCCGGATCTGTCAAAACCCAAAACATAAAAGTTGTGGGCCTTCCTTTCATCTTGCTAATGCTTCTTGAATTGTCCAATTCGGTGTCCGAAATTGAGTGTTAGGCCCAGATTACTGGCTGTCACTGAAACTATGCAAAATCACCTGAATTGGCCTGTTTTCTTCCAATTGCCTTCTTATTGCCCTGAATCGAAATACAAGAGTAATGAGCGCATTTAAGTGTTAAAATAATATAAAAAGATGAAAATTAGGGGACAAAAATAGGGTTCTTTTCAGTCTCATCAATAACTCCTAATGAGATTATGAGGTTTCTTAATCACTAAGAAAAGAGGGGAGAAACCCTAATTTGAATTACAAGATTCGAGCAATAAGGGAATTCGCAGATTAGACTGCATTCTTGAGATAGGATCTCAGAAACCCTACAGAAGAAAAGCAGTTCACCATCTTCTTCTCTAGTCATCTCCTCCAACAGCTGCTGCCATATACTGCCAGTTCGAGTTCTCTGTGAGGGAAGATCAAGAAAAGTTCTTGATTATGTGTGTGCTCACTGCTTCCATCGAGTTCTTCAGAAGAACCTAGTTTATGGGACGAACACTATTGGTTCTGTTCCATCATCACTGTGTCATCTTCAGTGGGAGCAGTTCTTGGGATTTTCTTTGGGTGTGAACACTGACGTTGGGAGATACTGCTTGTCTGGATCAGGTATATCCCTTCTCTTCTCTTTTGGTTCAGAACTGGTTCGGTTTTGATTCAAGATAAATCTTGGAAAATTTAGGGAATATGATTCCCAGTTGGAAGAAAGGTAAGAAATTTTTTAAATTCACCACCCTCCCTTCCACACCCTTTTGGCATCCATATGATGGATCTTACCATTCTTTTAGTGGTATCAGAGCCAGGTTCGAATCTTGAATCAAATAAAATCAGAACTGAACCTACGCAAATGGGCAGAAGGTGTTCTACCCGGATTTGCGCAGATTGAATTTTTATTTCTAGAAAATTGTTTCTGGATGTAGGGTGATTGATCTGAAATTTATTTTATAAATCTGAAATTGATTAAGAACTGTTCTTTATTTATTTCTTGATTTATTGGGTTGTTCGTACATGGAGATCGAAGAGCAATTTCAGCGCAGAATGTTTGCACATTCTTTTAGCAGTATTCTATTCATTGGTTCTGTAATTTTTTTTCTTTCTAGACTGAATGTATAGGATTCAATCAAGTTGTAATTAATTAATAGAAATTAGGTTTTCTATTTTTTTTTTCTTTCTTGATTGAAGTTGGCGGCAGTGCTGAAGGTTCACAGATATCGCTATCGCAATCTGCGTTTTTGTAGTTTATGAAACTGCAACCTTGCGTTCTAATCTCTGTTTTGCAGGTGGATTTAGTATGAACAACTCCTTGTCTGATTTTTGATTGTCTGTAATCAGATTTGTTAATTTCAGATCTTTCTTGAAATTGATTCTTGAATTGAAAATTAGTTTCAGACCATTTCGGACCAGATTGGACAAAAGATGTTTGGACCGAATCTAGGGTTTGAAGGAGACTGTCTTCAATCATTTTTCCCACTTTTAGGTTTGAAACTAATGTTTAATTATAAGAATCAATTTGACCCAACCTATAAAGCCCATTTTTAAAGAGTTAAAATTGCACAAGCCCACTTTTGTGCGAAAGCTATATGGGCCAAACTACTAACCGCTATTTAGCCCATATACCTAGATAATATTAGTAGTTAATATTATGGACTTTTAATGGGCTTGTTAATGGGCTTTACAACAATTGATTGATTGGATCAATTCTTCCATTTCATGTGATGTATGGATGTTTGATGTGCTGCGACCATGGGCCATAAGCACTTGGCCCATGATGATACGATAGTGGCTCTTGCACACACCATGGTTGAATGCACATCATTGCCATGGTGTCCCTTGCGGTCATTGGATGACCCCTCCCTTTGGTGGTGGGCCCCATAACCCTGAAAAGGGATGCTTGCAAAAACCCTAGCCAATTTTGGGCCACTAGAAATCTGACTTTATGAAAGTCAGTGTGAGCCACTTTGGTTTGACCTAAATCAACTAGGGCGTAAATTTTGTTCCCTCCAGCAAATATGAGTGCATGTGATAAGGAGATTCATGTGATGAACTCTCTAAAGGCCTTCCGTCATTAGCACAATGGTGGGTCCTTCGGTAATGAGGAAACACACAACAAAATTGGGTTACCCATTTGCTGTTGGATTTGTTAGAGTGTTTCATAAGATGATAGGGGCATCATAGACCGATATGGGAGGGGCTTCACCAGAAAATGGGAACTCTCTCATGGTACCTTAGTGTAACCTGAATATGATGGGTGAGCACTCACTGGATAGAAAGGTTTACCTTAAAATGGCTATGAACCTTGTCTAATAGAGGCCAAAGGGAAAGTTCATACGATGAGTGGATGTTATCCTTCACAGAAAGGTGGTGGGGTTATGCAGCTGAAACAGTTGGCTCCATGCATCTTATGTGATTTCCACATTTCTAGAGACATTTTGCCGTCTTCGTCACTGAGATAGGAGGAAAATCGATAGCTATAAATATATAACCCTAGCAAGTGTACTAGTTATCAAGTAGTATAATAATATCGTTCCCACGGGGATTTAACAAAATAAGTATTAGAATCACAGTTTTCCCTAATTATTTGGACAATCAAAATTTGGAATTGAGCAAGAACTACTGATAATAAAAAGAAAATAAAAACAAGGGAGATCACTAATCGAATATGCAAATGATGAAATTGCTAGGACCTTTGGTCCACCTATGTAATGAATATTGATGGGTTCAATTAACCAAGATTATCTGTTATTCCCATAAGCTAAAGTTTTTACCAATTTTATTTAATATTCTTTCCCAAGATATATTAAACCTATTTCTATCAAGTAACCTTCGATCCCTCGACTAGAGTTCTCAATAATAGAAATGCATTAAGTGCAAGAAAAACTCAATTATTCAGATGAATCATGTGTATATATCTCTATATACCATTCAATTCACACCATGAATTATGTGTTCAATTATATAGATTCCTCTTCTGATTCATATATACACCGAATCAATTAAGAGATGGCCACTCCTAATAGCATTAAGCAAATAATTCATAGACTATATGGAAATCACAATCTTGGAAAAATCATAGAGATTAAAATATATTCATTATCATGGTTAGGCTTTCTACAGTCCTAGCAAGAAACAAATCAGTTCATGATGGAAGAATTAAAGCAAACAAAGAGAAAGAAAGAACTCTTAAGCCCATGGTGCTGAGATCTCCTCTTCTTGCCGCCACCTTGTTCTTGGGGATTCTTGAATTCTTGATCTCCTCCTCCATGTTTCTTGAATTCTTGGAAATTCTTGGCTGATTGATTCTTTTCTTCTTGATTCAAATCAGGAATTGAGTGATTCCGTGATGCCTAAAGCTGGTCCGCCCCCTCTTTTATATAGCTTAAAGGGGAGGGGGTGGTCTCCTACTTCCTCTTGAAGTTGATCTTTACAAGAAATAGAAAGTCCTATCCTAATTCTAATCTTATCTTTTTATCTAATGACTCAATCCTTTTATCTCTCTAAGATTACATCAAGAATTTAGATCTTGAATGACTCTTCTCAGTTTCTTGTTCCTGGATTCGTATTAGACCTCCTCTGCGAATTGGGCTTCAGTTAGGCTTTTCTGCAAATTGGGCTTCAGCTGCGGATTGGGCATTCCTACGAATTTTCCCCGACTTCGAACCTAGATTTGACTTCGATGCAGGCCAGATCTATGAAAGCCCAAAGCACGAAAGTTGTGGATTTTTCTCTTATTTTTCCAGTGTGTTTTGAATCAGCCCATTCAGAGTTCGGATACGCAAGTTACGCCCAAATTACTGAACGATGTCGAAACTGTGAAAAATCATCCGATTTGTCTTTCTTTGCTCCTGATGCCTTCTTTCATGCCCTGAACAGAAATATGAGTCCAATTAGATGCTAATTTGGTATAAAAGACATAATAATTGGGTTTAAAAAAATGATAAATTATACTCTATTCAAATCCCCTACACTTAAACTCTTGCCCGTCTTCGGGCAAGACAAAACTCAAAACAAAATTAAAACAAGAACAAACTAACTAAAAGATTGTTTTGGATTTTTCTCAACAGGGTATTTGTTCTCCCACATGCCTTGATTAGTATTCATGATCATTCCCTTCGTCCACTTCTTTTTCTCTTTAACTTGGCAAAGAATAATCTTAAATCGCCAATACTCATGTTGTTAGACAGTTTTTGTATGCCCTTAGCTTCAATCTGATTTGATGTACTTTTGTTATTTAGTGGAAATAAATAAAGTGCATGTTTGATTCATGTTGTTTGGTTTAATTCTGTGTAAAACCCTAAAACTGGACATTTATAGAGATTCATGTTAGTTTTAAATGTTCACAGCCATTGGATAAGTCTGGGGAGATTTATCCTGCCAAGGCTGATGCTAGTGTGCCACCAAGTGTTGGGATGGCCTGTCTCAGCCACCAGGGTAAGACCCGAGGCACATGCAGTGTGGGATTACTTGAATCCTTGAACCGGACCAGATTTCCAGTATTGCCCTGGACCTTGGAGATAGATGGGCAAAACTGGAAAGTTACACCTGACCCCTAGACTCGATTATGACACTTCACTAGGTGTTGGATCAAGCTGTCTTTGATATACCAATCAGTGAGATCCTTAGCGGGGATCAAAACCTGGGTATGTTGGGGCAGTTTGAGAATTCATCTGAGTGGGTGATCATAGTGACAGAATCAGCCACTTTGTCGGACAAAGGGTAATGATCGGGAATGCACTCTCTCTGATGGAAACCAAACTGCCGGCAGTTGATTTCAATCGTTGGAATTTTGTTTTGCAAAATTAATATACTTATATTTATATGTACAGTTTCAAAATGTTTGCAAATGGTTTTAATTCCCGGGATCCATGTGAGAGGGAAGTGCGGCACTGTTCCTTGCAGCTGAGGGAGAGGTCCTCTCTTGTCGGGCAGTGCTTGATCATTAAGGGCTGAGAGGTTAAGTGTAAGACCATTGAGGATAATACCTGATGGGCTAATCTTGCACCTGCCCACAGTCCCTGGGTTTTTATAAGATGGCTTGGCCCAGGGCCCACTTAATGTAAGTGTTGGGCCCATAGGGTCCATATGATGGACTCAAGGGGTTCATTGAGTTTTCAGTGAATTCGGCTGGGCCTTGTATTAAAGGCTGGGCCGAACCCATGTGGCTGGTGTGTAGATCAATGCTTGGGTCCCACGCCATACAAAGAAGCCCAACTGGGCAGCAGATTGGAAAGTAATTAGACACTGAACACTTAATGGGCCAAAAGCCCATTTCGAGGTGGGCTGATATGATCACCCATCCATGGGGCGAATTTGAGATTGAAGTTAGTAAAAGGATTGGGCCTTTAGCCTTATCCACTCTTAGAGACCAAATTCAAGTTAGATTTGAATCTGGTAACCTCCTGATAAGATCAGGAGTAAGCTAACTCTATCTGCAGAAAGGATTAAGATTATCCCCTATCCAAATACTGATTTGGATTAGGATAACTCCTGATTTAGGAGGTTTCTTAATCAAGAAGAAAGGAGGAGAAAAACAACAGATTTCGAACCAAGAAAAATTGCAAGAAAGGTTCCTGCGAATAGATATCAGATTTCATAACTCTCCAGAAAAGGAAAAAAACAGTTCAGCCTTTTCATTTTTGGAGATCTCCTCCTGCCGCCGCCATCTGCCATTGCAAGATTAGATCTTTGCAGAAAAGAAAGTCAAGAAATTTGTTTTTGACATCAGTCTTGCAAGAAAGACTGAAAAGGATTCAGTGTTTAGTACTTCTAGAGGATTCTTGTGAAGGATCCAGTGTGTAGGACGCACCCTGCTGGTTCTGTTCCATCCACAGCTGTGTCATCTTCAGCAGGAACGGATCTTGGAGCATTCTTTGGGCGTGAACACCAACTTTGGGAGATACTGCTTCTCCGGATCAGGTATATTCCTCCCATTTATCTTTTGGTACAGATCTGGTTTGATTATGGTTCAAGTAGGATCCTTGAATATTGTATTCTAAATTTAGGGAATATGATTCCCAGTTGGGAGAAGGTAGGAAATTTTTTGAAATTCGCCCACCCATTCTGCAACCTTTATGGCGTCCATTAGATGGATCCTACCATTCTTTCAGTGGTATCAGAGCCACAGGTTCGAATCTTGAACCAAAAGAAAATCAGATCTGACCCTGCGCAGATGGATAGAAGGTGTTCTTTCAAGATTTGCGCAAATTGTTTTCTTTTTTCAAGAAATTGTTTCTTGTTAAGGGCGATTGATCTGAAATTAATTTTTTTTATTAAATCCAAAATTTATTTAGAATTGTTCTTTATTTATTTTGATTTAATGGACTGTTCGAACCTGGAGATCGCAGTGCAGATTTGGCGCAGATAGTCTGCGCAACCCTTTTTCTTTCTATTTATTTATTTCATTTAATTCGGTTTGTAAATATATTTTTTATTTTTAGACTGAATGTATAGGATTTGATCAAGAATGTAATTAATAGAAATAGGATTTTTGTTATTTTTCTTGATTAAAGAAGAAGGAAGAAGAAGGCGGCATTGGAGATTTGCAGTTGGAGAAATCGCTTTCTGCGATTTGCAGTTTGTGAAACTGCAACCCTTGTGATTAACCTCTGTTTTGCAGGTGGTGCGAACAGTCCATAGATTGTGATTGCTTGAAATCAAAATTATTAATTTCAGATCTTTCATGAATTGATTCTTGAATTGAAAATCAGTTTTGGATCCTCTTGGACTAGATTGGACCAAAACTGTTTGGACCGAATCTGGGGTTCGAAAAGGACTGTTTTTCAGTCCATATTTCTCACACTTGCTGTTCCAAATCTGATGTTCAATTACAGGGATTAATTCGGCCCACCTGTAAAGCCAGTTTTAAAGGGTTAAAACTGCAAAAGGCCCGTTATTGTGAGATGAGCTGTATGGGCCGAACTGCTATCTACGATTCAGCCCATACACCGAGTAGACATTAATTGTTAATAACTTATATTTTAAATGGGCTATTCGATGGGCTTTACAGCAGTTAATTGATTGGATCAATTCCTCCTTTACATGTGATGTTTGGATGTTTGATGTGCTGCGACCATGGGCCATAAGTACTTGGCCCATGAAGACTCGTTAGTGGCTCTTGCGCACACCATGGCTGAATGCACATCATTGCCATGGTGTCCTTCAAGGTCCTTGGATGATCTCTCTTTGCTTGGTGGGCCCCACAACCCTAAAAAGGGATGCGTACGGAACCCCTAGCCGATTAAGGCCCACCAGAAATCTGACTTTATGAAAGTCAGTGGGAGCCACTCTGGTTTGACCTAAATTAAAACTAGGGCGTAATTTTGTTCCCTCCAGCAAATATGAATGCATGTGATAGGGAGATCCATATGATGGACTCTCTAAAGGCCTTCCGTCATTAGCACAATGATGGGTCCTTCAGTAATGAGGAAACGCACCATAAAATTGGGCTATCCATTTGCTGTTGGATCTATTAGAGTGTTTCATAAGATGATAGGGGCGTCATAGACCAATGTGGGAGGGGCTTCACCAGAAAATGGGAACTCTCTCACGGTACCTTGGCGTAACCTGAATATGATGGGTAAGCACTCACTGGACAGAAAGGTTTACCTGCAAACGGCTCTGAACCTTGTCTGACAGAGGCCAAAGGGATACTCATTTGATGAGTGAATATGATCCGTCACAGAAAGGTGCTGGGGTTTTGCAACTGAAACAGTTGGCTTCACGTACCCTATGTGATTTCCCACATTTCCAAAGACATTTCGTCGTCTCTGTCACTGAGAAAGGAGGGAAATCTCAGAGATGAACAAATGGGATTGGAACATAGATTAAAAACCATATCTATGTAGGTAACATGAATCAAACTAAGGTTGTGGACTAACGTCTTTGCTGTTTTATTAGAAAATGGCAAACGGTCAATTTGCAAAGCTTCTAGACGATAACAAGCTTAAGGGCCCAAACTATGCCGACTGGTACAGAAATCTTATGCTGGTCCTAACTTCTGAAAAGTTAGACAAGGTGATGAAAAATCTTACCCCGGAACGTCTGGGTGATAGGGCTTCTGAGGCCCGTAGGAGGGACTACCAAGATTGGGAGGATAAGAACTCCCTAGCCCGCTGCTTTGTCATTGCTTCATTAGACAACTCAATACAGAGGCAGTTCGATCAGATCGAACTAGCCAAGGACATATTGGACAGTCTAAGAACAATGTATGAAGAACAGAACTGTTCTACTCGACAGAAGGTCCTGAAATTGTTCATGACCGTGCAGATGACCAAAGGGCAGAAAGTTCATGGCCGTTGTCTTTGGATGATGGGCTACATTAATGAGCTCGAAGCCCTTAGATCCGGGCTAGATCTTGGCACGCAAGTAGATGCCATCCTGAATTCTTTTCCCTCTTCCTTCAATGCGTTCACAATGAACTATAACATGAACAAGTTGAATGTCAGCATCCAGGAACTCAACAATATGTTGTAGAGGGCCGAGGACTTACTTAAGAAGGATGAGCCTGTGGTTATGCTTGTTGAAGCTAACAAATCGAGCAAGAAAAAGACAAAGGCAAAGAAGCCCCAGAAGAAAGTTGCCAAGCCCAAGAAGCAGAAGAAGAACAAGGCATCTGATGTCTGTCACTTCTGCAAGCAGACCGACCACTGGAAGAGGAATTGTCCTGCCTACCTGGAATCTAAGAAAGGTAACGTCGAAACTTGTGTGATAGAAACTAATATGTTAGTTACTTCTGTGTCTTGGTGTGTTGACTCCGGGGATTCTACTAATTCGTGTATCTCACTGCAGGGGTTCAAAGTTAGCAGAAGGTTGAATGAAGGTGAAGTGACATTATTCTTGGGAACAACTGCAAGTGTTGCAGCAGCGGCAATAGGAACCGTAGAATTAGTTTTTAAAGAAGGAATACTTGTACTTAAAGATTGTCTTTATGTACAGAACTTGAGAAGAAATTTAATTTCTGTTTCAAAACTGTGTGCTGATGGATATACTATTTATTTTAGTAATATGATTACTATTAAACGGAATAATAAATTCATCGCATGCGAGGAACAAGAGAACGGTCTCTATGTTCTACATCCTTCTCTGGAAACTAACTTAACCGAAACTACGTCGGTTGAAAATCCCAAGAAAAGGAATTGTGATACAGTAAGTCCCACGTGCCTCTGGCATTACCGACTTGGCCATATCGGTATTGACCGAATCACAAGGCTGGTAAAGGATTTCATTTACAATAAATTCATAGTGTACATCATTTTGATTGGAGCTAAGGGCATATAACTGTCTAACAGCTCCCACTTGCACTTAGGTTCAATCTGGAACAAGTCGGAGTACCATACTTTCCACGTGTTTCTCAAACACTTTCTGTGTCAGTGGCTTAGTCAATGGGTCTACTACATTCTCCGCTTACGCTACCTTCTGAATCAGGACGTCCCCTCTACCAACAATCTCCCGCAGTATGTGGTACTTCCTCTCGATGTGCTTTGACTTCGTGTGGGCTCGTGGCTCCTTAGCCTGAGCAATCGCTCCATTGTTGTCACCCAACAACGGAATGGGTGATGTGCTGGACGGAACTACTCCAAATTCATGAATGAACTTCTTCATCCTCACGTCTTCCTTGGCATCTTCACTTGCGGCAATGTATTTGGCTTCGGTTATGGAGTCTACCGTGGACCCCTGTTTGCTGCTTTTCCAACAAACAGCACACGATCCTATCGTGAAAACATACCCAGATGTAGACTTTCTATCCTCTGGTTCCGATTGGAAATCAGCACCAATATACCCCTGGATCTGTAGTGAGCTACAATCGAATACCAGACAAAACTCTTTTGTCCTTCGAAAGTACTTAAGTATGTTTTTCACAACAGTCCAGTGTCTGTTAGACAATTTTTGTATGGCCTTAGCTTCAATCTAATTTGATGTACTTTTGTTATTTAGTGGAAATAAATAAAGTGCATGTTTGATTCATGTTGTTTGGTTTAATTCTGTGTAAAACCCTAAAATTGGACATTTATAGAGATTCATGTTAGTTTTAAATGTTCACAGCTGTTGGATAAGTCTGGGGAGATTTATCCTGCCAAGCCTGATGCTGGTGTGCCACCAAGTGTTGGGATGGCCTGTCTCAGCCATCAGGGTAAGACCCGAGGCACATGCAGTATGGGATTACTTGAATCTTTGAACCGGACCAGATTTCCAGTATTGCCCTGGACCTTGGAGATAGATGGGCAAAACTGGAAAGTTAAACCTGACCTCTAGACTCGATTATGACACTTCACTAGGTGTTGGATCAGGCTGCCTTTGATATGCCAATCAGTGAGATCCTTAGCGGGGATCAAAACCTGGGTATGTTGGGGCAGTTTGAGAATTCATCTGAGTGGGTGATCATAGTGACAAAATCAGCCTCTTTGTCGGACAAAGGGTAATGATCGGGAATGCACTCTCTCTGATGGAAACCAAACTGCCGGCAATTGATTTCAATCGTTGGAATTTTGTTTTGCAAAATTAATATACTTATATTATATGTACGGTTACAAAAATGTTTGCAAATGGTTTTAATTCCCGGGATCCATATGAGAGGGAGGTGCGGCGCTGTTCCTTGCAGCCGAGGGAGAGGTCCTCTCTTGTCGGGCAGTGCTTGATCATTAAGGACTAAGAGGTTAAGTGTAAGACCATTTAGGATAATACCTGATGGACTAATTTTGCACCTACCCACAGCCCCTGGGTTTTTATAAGATGGCTTGGCCCAGGGACCACTTAATGTAAGTGTTGGGCCCATAGGGTCCATGTGATGGGCTCAAGGGGGTCACTGAGTCTTTCAGTGAATTCGGCTGGGCCTTGTAACAAAGGTTGGGCCGAACCCATGTGACTGGTGTGTAGATCAATGCTTAGGTCCCACGCCATACAAAGAAGCCCAACTGGGCAGCAGATTGGAAACTAGTTAAACATTGAACACTTAATGGGCGAAAAGCCCATTTCGAATTGGGCTGATATGATCACCCAAAAGATGGGGCGAATCTATGTTAGTGAAAAGGATGGGGCTTTTAACCTTATCCACTCTGGGAGACCAAATTCAAATCAGATTTGAATCTGGTAACCTCCTGATAAGATCAGGAGTAAACTAACTTTATCTGCAGATAGGATTAAGATGATCCTCTGTCCAGATACTGATTTGGATTGGGATAACTCCTGATTAGGAGGTTTCTTAATCAAGAAGAAAAGAGGAGAAACCCAAAAAGAAATACATCAGATTTCAAACCATCCTTTGGATACACAAGGGATACCTTCTGCGATTTTGAGATAAGATCTCATACTCTCCAGAAAAGAGAAAAAACAATTCAACTTTTTTGTTTTGGTTCTCTCCTCCTGCCGCCGCCATCTGCCATTGCAAGATTGGATCTTTGCAAGAAAAGAAAGTCAAGAAATCTGTTCTTGACATCAGTCTTGCAAGAAAGACTGAAAAGGTTACAGTGCTTAGTTCTTCCAGAGGATTCTTGTGAGGGATCCTATGTGTTGGATGCACCCTACTGGTTCGGTTCCATCCACAGCTGTGTCATCTTCAGCAGGAACGGATCTTGGAGCGTTCTTTGGGCGTGAACACCAACTTTGGGAGATAGTGCTTCTCCAGATCAGGTATATTCCTCCCATTTACCTTTTGGTACAGATCTGGTTTGATTATGGTTCAAGTAGGATCCTTGAATAATATATTCTAAATTTAGGGAATATGATTCCCAGTTGGGAGAAGGAAGGAAAATTTTGAAATTCGCCCACCCATTCCGCAACCTTTATGGTATCCATTGGATGGATCCTACCATTCTTTCTGTGTCTTGCCCTGGGTTGGCCTGAAATCTACTTACCACAATCACTGCCTGAGCTATGTTAGAACGAGTGCACAGCATGGCATACATGATGCTCCCTACGGTTGAGGCATAGGGAACGTCCTTCATGCCCTCAATCTCCTCAGAGGTCTTGGGAGACATCTTCTTGGAGAGACTGACTCCGTGCCTTGATAGCTATAAATATATAACCCTAGCAAGTGCACTAGTTATCAAGTAGTATAAAAAATATCGTTCCCATGGGGATTTAAAAAAATAAGTATTAGAACCACAGTCTTCCACAATTATTTGGATAATCGAAATTCAGATTTGAGCCTGAACCACTGGAAATAAAAACTAGAAAAAGAAAATAGAAACAAGGGTGATCACTAACCAAATATGCAATGGATGAAATCGCTAGGGCTTTTGGTCCACCTAACCAATGTAATGAATATTAATGGACTTGATTAACCAAGGTTATTTGTCATTCCCATAAGTTGAGGTGTTTCCAATTTTATTTAATATTCTCTTTCGAGATATATTAAAACTACATCCATCAGGTAACCCTTCGACCTCTCAAGTAGAGCTCTCAAGATGGAAATGCATTAAGTCCAAGAAAAATCATTAAATTCAGATGAATCATGTATATATATCTCTATATACCATTCAATTCACACTATGAATTATTTAGTCGATTATGTGAATTCCTGATTCATTCACATAACACAAATCAATTAAGAGGTGGGCAAGCTCTTAATTGCATTAAGCACAATAATTCATAGACTATATGGAAATCACAATCTTGGATAAATCATAGAGATAAAAATATATTCATTAACATGGTTAGGCTTTCCACAATCCTAGCAAGAAACAAATCAGTTCATGATAAAAGAATTAAAGCAAACAAAGGGAAAGAAAGAACTCATGAATTCACCCAAGGTGCTGAGATCTCCTCTTCTTGCCACCACCTTCTTCTTGAAGTTTCTTGAATTCTTGACCCTTTCTTGACTGATTGCTCCTTGATGAGACTGAAAAGAACCCTATTTTTGTCCCCTAATTTTCATCTTTTTATATTATTTTAACACTTAAATGCACTCATTACTCTTGTATTTCGATTCAGGGCAATGAAAAGGCAATTGTAAGAAAACAAGGCAAATCGGGTGATTTTGCACAATTTCGGCGATATTCAATAATCTGGGCCTAACTCTCAATTCCTGACTACGAATTGGACAATTCAAGAAGCATTAGAAAGATGAAAGGAGGACCCACAACTTTTATGTTTTGGGTTTCGACAGATTCAGCTCGAATCGAGTACGAAAATGAGCTTGAAGTCGGAACAAGTTCGCAGCCAGGCCCATTTCACAACTTAAGCCCAACTCGCAGAAGTACCTTGAAGCAACTCAAGTTTTAAAGCAGCCCAACTCGAATTCAAGAGTTAAGAGTCCAAATTTCGAATGTAATCTCCAATGATAGAGTCTTATCAGATCTAAAGTCTTGAATGTAATCCTAGAGAGATAAGAAAAATGAGATTAGATCATTAGATAAGAGATAGGATAGGATTAGTTCAAAGAAGATCAAGACTCCCTAAAGATAAGATGATCTCCTAGAAGGAGTTGGAAAACAGCCCTCTCCTTTGGCTATATAAAGAGGGGGACAAACCAGCTCTAGGATCACTCACTCTCAGATCCAAGAGATCATCAAGAAGACCAAGAAGCTCAAGAAGGCAGTTCAGCTATGGAGAAGAAAAGCACGGAGATTGCACAGATCATGAGCAGCTAAGCTTCTTTTTCTGGTTCAAGGGGGGAGGTTCGATTGTGTCATTGTGAGGTTCTATAGTTACTTTATTTTCTTGCTTTCTAATTCAAGTATTCATTGATTCTTGTGCATATTTTTATTGGATGTTGACGTTAATTAGTTTGACAAACTGAATTAATGTTGATCTTCCTACTGCTATCCATGATTTCGGTGATCCGTCATTGTCACGAATAATGGTGCAAGTAGCAATTAGGTTGATTTCTTTTTGGGTCAATTGTTCATGACAGCCTTTGACCAATGTTTTAACATGATTCAACCTAAAGGAATCGATGGAACAAGATTCAGTAATTGCAGCTATCTCAATTATTGTTATTTTGGTTTAACTGTTTTCACAAATCTTAGTGCTATCACTATTTAAGTAGTGATAAGTGTTGATCGAATGCTGGGTTTGGTCAACTGAATTAGGAAAACACAAGGTTTATTATGACTATCCTAATAAATCTAAGGTTAAATGCTTGAATTGCAAGAATGTTGAAATGTACATAGGATCGATGGCCAATTGATTCAACCCGAACCCTTGAACCAGAATTCGGTAGGTTTTGTCATAATTATGCTTGTGGGGGCCATTTTGGGCCAAAGAGGACTACTCGATAAGTCTTGGATAGTGGGCTGTATTGGGCCACCCTATTTAGAGATGCCTACTTGTTTTGAAAAAACTGTGAAAGATGTCAACAAACAGGTACACTATCTCATAGGAATGAGATGCCCTAAACCCCCATTCTTATATGTGAAATATTTGATGTTTGGGGCATTGATTTCATGGGACCCTTCCCCCCCTCTTGTGGTTTTTCTTACATACTTTTGGTAGTCGATTATGTCTCAAAATGGGTGGAAGTCAAAGCCACCAAAACTGATGATTCTAAATGTGTTGTAGGGTTTATAAAATCTAACATCTTCAGTAGGTTTGGCATTCCTCGAGCCATCATAAGTGATCAAGGGACCCATTTTTGCAATAGAACAGTTGAAGCCTTGTTGAGAAGATATGGGGTGCATCACCAAATTGCCATTACTTATCATCCCTAGACTAACGGGTAAGCTGAAATCTCCAATAGAGGGGTAAAGTCCATCTTGGAAAAGACGGTGAATCCAGGAAGGAAGGATTGGAACATACGTCTAGATGATGCTCTCTAGGCATATCGGACTACTTACAAGACCCCAATAGGTATGTCCTCTTATAGGTTAATTTTTGGCAAATCTTGCCACTTGCCGGTGGAAATTGAACATAGGGCCTATTGGGCAATTAAGCAATGCAACATGAACATGGAAGAAGCAAGGAAGGAAAGGAAGCTCCAATTGCAAGAACTGGAAGAGTTGAGATTAGAGGCATACGAGAATTCAAGAATCTACAAAGAAAAGACCAAATCGTTCTATGACAATGCACTCTTAAGAAAATAATTTAAAATTGGACAAAAGGTCTTATTGTATAATTCTCGGCTTCAACTCATGCCAGGTAAGCTGTGTTCCAGGTGGATGGGTCCGTTTACTGTGACTAATATTTTTCCCTATGGTGCAATAGAGATCAAAAGTCTCGACACAGGTAAGATCTTCAAGGTGAATGGACATCTATTGAAGTTGTTCCACGAGGATGCAAATGTCCCCTCTATGGTAGACATCTCGTTAGACATTCTATGGTATTCTTTGGATTAAAGGAGCAATAGGAGGACGTCGAGCATAACGACGTTAAACAATTGCGCTTGTGGGAGGCAATCCATTGTGTTTAGTTAATTTTGTTATTTTGTTTGGTTTTGGTTTTTGTGTTTAGCAGGAACCTCATAAGGCGAACAGGGAAGTACCCCCGAATTCCTCTACTTTATGCATAATCACATACATTGGGGACAATGTATCACTTAAGTGTGGGGGGAAGGGAAATCTCATGGAAATTTGGGATACCTTAGCTTCTTAAAATTTCTGCTCCCAGAAACTTATCCTTGAACTATTTCAACTTATCAGGAATCATGTGCTTAGGCTGAATAGATAAGATAGGATGCAAGCGTGACTAACTGAATCTTTCTTGGCTGCATATGGTACCTCATGATTTTATTCGGTCAATAGGCAAGATGCATAAGGGTTTGATTGATTTTCACATAATTATCTGTCAAACGTGGTTTGATTATTCTAGAACTTGTTGTGTTAGGCATATAGAGACCACGATCAATGAATTCATGGATCAGGCAGTGAAACCCTGTGATTCTTGTAAAAAAAAAATCAAGAGAGTTTGAAAATAAAATCATGACTAATGTGAGATAGAGCATAAAATGCACTCACATTTAAAAATAAAAACAAGTGTGAGATGGAGCATAAAATGCACTCACATCTTAAAACGAAGACAAGGGTGAGATGGAGCATAAAATGCACTCACCCTAGAACCCCAACCCCATTCTCACCTTCAGATCCTAGGAATTCAAACTAAGTGGTGGAGATGTGATACATAGCAAGCTTATGGCAATAAGCACACCTTGTTTTGATTCAAAGAAAAGTAATTGCATCTGGCGGAATTGTTTTGTTAATAGCAATTAGCACCCGTGCAGTCCAAGGAGTTTCAGCCCTGGAAGGCTTGCCTCCTTGACTATCGATTTAACTTGAGACCATGAGGAATGATGATTTGCGATCACTCTTGGACAAGAAAAAGGGGAGAAAGATATGAAAAGGGAAAGGTTACCAAGACTGGACTAAAGCATGCATTGGACCAGGCCTCGTGGAGAGGAAAAGAAGAGAGATTCATTAGTTAGGTTCTCCTGTTTTGCTTGAATTTTGCCTTGCCCGAGGACGGGCAAAGTTTAAGTGTGGGGGGATTTGATGAGATTTAAAAGAACCTTATTTTGTCCCCTTAATTTTATCCCTTTTACACTACTTTAGCACTTAAATGCACTCATTACTCTTGTATTTCGATTCAGGGCAATAAAAAAGGCAATTGGAAGGAAACAAGCCAATTCGGGTGATTTTGCACAGTTTCGGCGACAGTCAGTGATCTGGGCGTAACTCACAGTTCCGGACTCCGAATTGGGAAATTCAAGAAGCATTAGAAAGAAAAAAGAAAGGCCCACAACTTTACTGTTTTGGGTTTTGACTGATTCGGCCCGCATAGAGTACGAAACCGGTCCCGAAGTCGGAGCAAATTCGCAGCTAGGCCCATTTAACAGCTGAAGCCCAACTCGCAGAAGAACCTGGAAGCAGCCCAAGTAGCAGAGAAGCCCAACTCAGATGCAAGAGTCTAGAGTCCTAATTCGAATGTAATCTCCCAAGAGAGAGAGAGTTTTATTAGATCTAAACTTTGAATGCAATCCTATAAGGATAAGAAGGTTGGGGATTAGATAAGAGATAGGATAGGATTAGTTCAAAGAAGATCAAGACTCCCTAAAGATAAGATGATCTCATAGAAGGAGTTGGAAAACAACCCTCTCCTTTGGCTATATAAAGAAGGGGGAAAACCAGCTCTAGCATCACTCACTCCCAGATCTAAGAGATCATCAAGAAGAACAAGAAGCTCAAGAAAACAGTTCGGCTATGGAGAAGCAAGACATGGAGATTGCGCAAATCATGAGCAACTAAGCTTCTTTTTCTGGTTCAAGGGGGGAGGTTCGATTGTGTCACCATGAGTTTCTGTAGTTAATTTATTTTCTTGCTTTTTAATTCAAGTATTCATTGATTCTTTTGCATATTTTTATTGGATGTTGATGTTAATTAGTTTGACAAACTGAATTAATGTTGATTTTCCTACTACTATCCATGATTTCGGTAATCCGTAATTGTCACAAATAATGGTACAAGTAGCAATTAGGTTGAGATCTTTTTGGGTCAATTGTTCATGACAGCCTTTGACCAATGTTTTAACATGGTTCAACCTAAACGAATCAATGGAACAAAATTCAGTAATTGCAGCTATCTCAATTATTGTTATTTTGGTTTAACTGTTTTCACAAATCTTAATGCTATCATTGTTTAACATGGAACGCTATCGTACCCAGTTGAGTGGTGATAAGTGTTGATCGAATGCTGGGTTTGGTCAACTGAATTAGGAAAACACAAGGTTTATTATGGCTATCCTAATAAATCTAAGGTTAAATGCTTGAATTGCAAGAATGCTGAATTGTACCTAGGATCGATGGCCAATCGATTCAACCCGAACCCTTGAACCAGAATTCGGTAAGACTGATTTTCTCTTGTTTGTTTAGTTTGTTATTCTTTTAATTTTCCCACACAATTACTTTACCCATTCGGCTAAGAGATTATTGATTTGCTCCCTGTGGGATTCGACCTAGAACCACTTTTACTGCAAATATTTTATTGTGGGACTAGTACTAATTTTGAGGGCTTCGACAACCCGTCACTTATTTTGTTAAATCCCCATGGGAACGATATTTTATACTACTTGATAACTAGTGCACTTGCCAGGGTTATATATTTATAGCTATCACATCTCTTAATTGATTCGGTGTATATGAATGAATCGGGAGAGGAATTTATATACTCGACCACATAATTCATGGTGTGAATTGAATGGTATATAGGGATATATACACATGATTCATCTGAATATTTGAGTTTTTCTTGCACTTAATGCATTTCTATTATTGAGAACTCTAGTCAAGGGATCGAGGGGTTACTTGATAAAAATAGGTTTAATATATCTTGGAAAAGAATATTGAATAAAATTGGGAAAAACTTCAGCTTATGGGAATAACAATTAATCTTGGTTAATCGAACCCATCAATATTCATTACATTGGTTAGGTGGACGAAAGGTCCTAGCGATTTCATCATTTGCATATTCGACTAGTGATCACCCTTGCTTTTATTTTCTTTACTCCAGTTTTATTATCAGTAGTTCTTTCTCAATTCCAAATTTCGATTGTCCAAATAATTAGGGAAAACTGTGATTCTAATACTTATTTTGTTAAATCCCCGTGGGAACGATATTATTATACTACTTGATAATTAGTACACTTGTTAGGGTTATATATTTATAGCTATCAATAATCCTGAAGTGTTCCAAGCTCGCTACAAAATAGCTCACGAATGAGCTGCATGAGCACCCCTCAAGAAGCTTCTGACTGACTGACCGTACTGGTCAGACTGCACCATATCCCTTCCTGACGGCACAGTCCCAGTCCTTTCGGCAGTCTGCGTCCACGTCTCTCAATAGGCAAAGGCGTGCCTGCCACTTTGGAGACGTGTCACTCACTCGGGCGAGACGTACGCCACAACGGCTACCTGTGCAACCCTGGTAGGTAATGGCTGTGGCAGGAGCCCAGTGTCAGTTATGCCCGACCTGACGTGGGTGCCCCTATAAAAGCCCTCAGGGCAGAAGAGAAACTTCTTCTTGAGACCTCTAATCTCTTGAGTATAGTGAGAATGCGCTATCTGCACTCTTAGCCTTCGTCTCCTTTTTGCTTATCCTACAGAGTACTAATTTAAGCATTGCAGTATCCACACCAGGTAGACTCCCTGGGGATTCTTCTTCTTCTTCACCTTAGGTACCTTCCAGGAGCCACGTGAGTGCCAGCTAGGAGTGACCGGATCGTGCTACATCACATGCCCTGAACCAAAATACAAGAGATATGAGTCCAATTAAGTACTAATTAGGTATGGAAGACAAAATATTTGGGGATAAAAATGTGATAAATTCTACTCTCATCAGACGCCCAAAAGGTGTGGATTAGGGTGGGCGAATTTCAAAAATTTCTCTCCCTTCAACTGGGAATCGTATTCCCTATTTTAGAAAAATCATATTTTTCAAAGATCAATCTTGAACCATAAACCAAACCAGATTTGAACAAAAGCAGTAGGAGAGAGATATACCAGATACAAAAAAATAATATCTCCCAATGAAGGTGTTCACGCCCAAAGAAGATCACCAAAGACTGCTCCCATTGAAGATGACACAGTGGATGGAAGAGCAGAATCAGCAGGGTCCGTCCCACGAACCGAATTCTTCAGCAAGAATCCAATGGAGGCGATAAGCATAACTTCCTATCAGCCTTTCAGAAAAGACTGACGTCAAGATCCAATCTTGACCCCTCCTACAATGTTGGAGAACAAATTGGCAATATGGCAGAGGCAGGAAGGGATCACAGGGAGAAGGTGCAGTCACACTGTGTATTCTTCTCTTTGTAATTTGAGATCTAGTATCTCTAGAATTTCTGGGATGGTTTGAATGGTTCGCCCTCTCCTACTTTTATAGGCATAAAGAGATCAGCTCCTGATCCTATCAAGAGTTTCCTAATTTAGATCATTATCTAAATCTGGACTCTCTTCAAATGATAAGGATAAGACCCTTATCTTATCTGCAGATTAGATCAGCCTTCTCCTGATCTTATCAGGAGGTTTCCAGATCTGAATTCAGATATGGTCTCTCTGAGTGGATAGGGTAGGACCCTATTAATGGTGTTTCAGAAAGGAGGAATAGGACTTTGTTGGACATGGTCCGGTCACTTCTCGTACGCTCGGAATTACCCACATCCTTTTGGGGTTGTGCATTAGAGACTGTTATCTACGTGCTAAATCGGATTCCAACCAAATGAATTTTGAAAACTCCATATGAATTATGGACCGAGAGGAAGCCAAGTGTCACACACTTAAAGATTTGGGATTGTCCTGCTCACGTTAAAAGAACGAGTGCGAACAAGTTGGAATCCAAAACTAGCCATTGTCTATTTACAGGCTACCCAAAAGATATGGTGGGTTATCTATTCTATGACCCAAGTGAGCGGAAAGTGTTCTACAGTCGAAATGCCCAATTCTTAGAGACCGATTACATCCTGGGCACCCATCGTCAGGAAATAGTCCTTGATGAGGAGAGTTCAGGAGCAGTGGGAGATGTCCCACAAGTTCCAAGTAGTAACCAACCTAGAAGATCCACTCAAATATCCAGGCCACTGGTCAAATATGGTTATGACCAAGATAGTTACCTGGTAGAAGCCTTGACTAGTGAGGAGGATCCCGTGACATATGTGGAGGCTATGTTGGACATAGATTTCCAGAAGTGGGTGGAGGCCATGAGAGCTGAGACGGACTCGATGAAGGCCAATGGAGTCTGGACTCTAGTAGATCTGCCCTCCGAGGTAAAAGCACTTGGTTGCAAGTGAATCTATAAGAGGAAGAAGGGCCTCGAAGGCAAAATTGAGACCTACAAAGCTCGTTTGGTGGCGAAAGGGTACACTCAAAAAGAACGCATCAACTATGAGAAAACCTTTTCGCCCGTGGCCATGCTTAAATCCATTAGGATCCTGCTAGCTGTAGTAGCGTACAACGACTATGAGATTTGGCAGATGAATGTCAAAACCACATTTCTGATTGTAGATATTAGTAAAGATATCTACATGCAGCACCTGCAAGGCTTCATTGCTGCTGGTCAGGAACACATGGTATGTAAACTTAATAGATCTATATATGGACTTAAGCAGGCTTCTAGGAGTTAGAACATCCGTTTTGATTCTACTGTCAAAACGTTTGACTTTGAGTAGAATTCGGATGAGCCCTGTGTTTACAGGAAGTCCAGTGGGGATAAGATCACGTTATTGGTGTTGTATGTGAACGATATCCTAATCATTGGGAATGTTGTAGGAATGTTGACTTCGGTCAAGGTATCGCTTTCGCAGCAGTTCTCCATGAAAGATCTTGGAGAAGATTCCTATATACTAGGTCTTCGACTCTATAGAGATAGATTGAAGCGGATAATTGGATTATCCCAGGCTGCTTACATTGACAAAATTGTCAAAAGATACAACATGGAGAACTCCAAGAAAGAAAATGTTCCTTTTAGGCACGGAGTCACTCTCTCCAAGAAGATGTCTCCTAAGACTTCTAATGAGATTGAGGGCATGAATGACGCTCCCTATGCCTCAGCCATGGGGAACATCATGTATGCCATACTGTGCACTCGCCCTGACATTGCTCAGGTGGTGAGTGTGGTAAGTAGATTCCAAGCCAAACTAGGGTAGGAACATTGGACTGTTGTGAAGAAGATACTCAAATACCTTCGAAGGACAAAAGAGTTTTGTCTGATATTCGATGGTAGTTCACTACAAGTTCTAGGGTATACTGATGCCGATTTCCAGTCGGATCCAGATGATATAAAGTCTACATCTCGGTATTTTTTCATGATAGGATTGTGTGTTCTTTGCTGGAAAAGTAGCAAATAGGGGTCCACTGTAGATTCCACAACCGAGGCCGAGTACATTGTCGCAAGTGAAGCTGCCAAGAAGCTGTGTGGATGAAGAAATTCATACACGAATTGGGAGTGATTCTGTCCAGCACATCACCCATCCCATTGTTGTGTGACAACAATGGAGCGATCGCCTAGGCAAAAGAGCCTTGGGCCCACTCAAAGTCAAAGCACATCGAGAGAAACTACCACGTACTATGAGAGATCGTTGGTAGAGGGCACATCCTAATTCAGAATGTAGCATCAGCGGATAATGTGGCAGACCCATTGACTACGCCACTGACATAGAAGGTGTTTGAGAAACACGTGGAAAGTATGGGACTTGATGAGAGTCATATCTCTTGTATTTTGGTCCAGGGTATGAAAGAAGGCATCAGGAGCAAAGAAAGACAAATTGGATGATTTTTCACAATTTCGACATTGTTCAGTAATCCGGGCCTAACTCATGTATCCGAACTTCGAATGGGCTGATTCAAGATCTAATGGAAAGATAAGAGAAAAATCCACAATTTTCATGTTTTGGGATTTTGCAGATTTGGCCTACATCAAAGTAAAATCTAGGCCCGAAGTCATGGCAAATTCATAGGAAGGCCCAATCCGCAGCTGAAGCCCAACTTGCAGAAAAGCCTGGCTGAAGCCCAATTCGCAGAGGAGGTCTAATACGAATCCAAGAACAAGAAACTGAGAAGAGTCCTTCCAGATCTAAATTCTTGATGTAATCTTAGAGAGATAAGAGGATTGAGTTTATTAGATAAAAAGATAAGACTAGAATTAGGATAAGACTTTCTATTCCTATAAAGATCAACTTCAAGAGGAAGTGGAGACCACCCTCTCCCCTTTAAGCTATATAAAGGAGGGGGAGGACCAGCTTTACGTATCACTTGATCACTGAATTATTTAATCATTCAACTTCTGATTTGAATCAAGAAGCAAGGAGCAATCAGTCAAGAGGGGTTCAAGAAAGGTTCAAGAATTCAAGAAACTTCAAGAAGAGGAGATCTCAGCACCATGGTAGAATTCAAGAGTTCTTTCTTCCCCTTTGTTTGTTTTACTTCTTCCATCATGAACTAATTTGTTTCTTGCTAGGGCTATAAAAAGCCTAACCATGTTAATGAATATCTTTTTATTTTATTGATTTATCCAAGATTGTGAATTCCATATAGTCTATGAATTATTGTGCTTAATGCAATTAAGAGCTTGGCCACCTCTTAATTGATTTGGGTTATGTGAATGAATTGAGAGAGGAATTCATATAATTGACAGAATAATTCATAGTGTGAATTGAATGGTATATGGAGATATATATACATGATTCATCTGAATTTAATGGTTTTCTTGGACTTAATGCACTTCCATCTTGAGAGCTCTACTCGAGAGATCAAAGGGTTACCTGATGGGAGTAGGTTTAGGTTATCTCGAGAGAGAATATTAAATAAATTTGAGAAAATCTCAGCTTATGGGAATAACATTTAGTCTTGGATAATTGGACCCATCAATATTCATTGCATTGGTTAGGTGGACCAAAAGTCCTAGCAATTCCATCATCTGCATAACTAATGCACTTTCTAGGGTTATATATTTATAGCTATCAAGTTTTTGGCGCCGTTGCTAGGGATTTAATCCTAAAATAATATTAGAATTTGTTAACCTTGATTAATTTGGACCTTTTATTTTGTTTTTATTTTCTTTTTATTTCTGTTATTATTTTCATTTTTGTTTATTTGTTCGAACTCTTGTTGTGTTCAGACTTATTAGTGCATGAGACACACTAGAAGAGAAGGACTAGCAAGATTCGATCCTGAAATAGAAAGAACCCTTCTATATTTAAAGAGATGCTTAGGGAGTACCCTCACCATGGAATACCAGTTTGGTATCAAAATCAGACCTTTTATAATGGAATTACCCCCCTAATCGATCTATTACTGATGCAGCCGTAGGTGGCACTATCATGAGAAGAACACCAGAGGAAGCCTATGACCTAATAGAAGAGATGGTGTCAAACAACTACCAATGGAGTAATGTTCGAACCAATCAAAGGGGAGTACACCATATCGATTCCTTTGCTGCTCTATCGGCTCAACTTGCTAGTCTGAATAAGAAACTTGATACTCTTAATATTGCAACAATAAATACATTATCTAGCTTCCCATGTGATTTCCGTGGTCAAATAGGACATACTAATTTTGATTGTCCATTAGGTAGTCCTTTTATTTCCCATGAGAATGCTAATTTTATCTCTCATGTTGGTAGGACAAATTATAACCCATATTCAAATACATACAACCTAGGGTGGAGGAGTCATCCCAACTTCTCTTGGAGCAACAATCATCAAAAGGCAACCCATTAAGTTTGTTCAGTTTTTTCTTTTTTCTTATGAGTGTGTTTTTCTCTTTTTAGTATCTCACATCTGTAGGATCTCAACGAGGTATTTAGGGAAGTCCTCTTAAATCTCTCTCCTTGTTCTTTTGATGCATTCCATACATTGAGGAGAATGTATATCTTAAGTGTGGGGGAGGAGTAAGGGGTTGATAAAATTTTTTTGAACCCTAGCATGCTTTGATCATCATTTTTTTACCTTTCCTTTTGAAATTTCTGCTCCTTAGAGACTTGTTTTTAAATGATTGCAAACCACATTGAATCATGTGCTTAGGTGGGATAGACAAGAAAGGATGTAGGCAAATCTAGCTAAAATTTCTAGCTAGGGAAGGCATATCAATAGTTTGAATGATCAACGGGCAAGATGCAATAAAGAGTTGACCCTTGTGATCATTTGGTTTCTAACGGACAAAAAGGGGTTGATTATTCTAGAAATTGTTTTGTTAGGCATTTTGAGACAATGATAATGAGTTCATGTATTGGAACGTGCTATAAAAAAAAAAAAATTTGAAAAAAAAAGACTCGTGAGATGGAGCATAAAATGCACTCACATCGAGAGAAAAAAAGAGCTAGGGTGAGATGGAGCATAAAATGCACTCATCCTTCAATCCCAAACCCTAATTCACCTTTTGATGCATTGCACTCATGATAAGTGGTGGAGATGTGATACATGAGCAAGCTTATGGTAATAACATTCCTTGTTTCATTCTGAAGAATCATGAGAGGGTATTTTTTGAATCTTGTCACATGTGATTATGAAAACAAAGAGGGCTTACTCTAGCCCTAAATTATTCATGCAAAGAGATGCCTGCTTCCCTTGATTGTCGATCTCACTTGGGGACATGAGGATTCGCGATTTAGGATTATTCTTGGACAAGTTAAAAAGGAAAAGAAGTGGACGAAGGGAAGAAGCATGGATATTGATCAAGGCTTGCAGGAGGACAAATACCCTGTTGAGAGAAATCCAAAACAAATCTTTTAGTTAGTTTGTTCTTGTTTTAATTTTATTTTGAGTTTTGTCTTGCCCGAGGATGAGCAAGAGTTTAAGTGTGGGGGATTTGATGAGAGTAGAATTTATCATATTTTTATCCCCAATTATTCTATCTTTTATACTAAATTAGCATCTAATTGGACTCATATCTCTTGTATTTTGGTCCAGGGTATGAAAGAAGGCATCAAGAGCAAAGAAAGACAAATCGGATGATTTTTCATAGTTTCGACATCGTTCAGTAATTTGGGCGTAACTTGCGTATCCGAACTCTGAATGTGCTGATTCAAGATTCACTGGAAAGATAAGAGAAAAAGCCACAACTTTCATGTTTTAGGATTTCATAGATTCGGCCTGTATTAAAATCAAATCCGGGCCCAAAGTCGCAGAAAATTCATAGGAAGGCCCAATCCGCAGCTGAAGCCCAACTTGTAGAAAAGCCTGGAGGAGGTCTAATACGAATCCAAGAACAAGAAACTGAGAAGAGTCATTCCAGATCTAAATTCTTGATGTAAATTTAGAGAGATAAGAGGATTGAGTTCATTAGATAAAAAGATAAGATTAGAATTATGATTGGACTTGTAATTCTTGTAAAGATCAACTTCAAGAGGAAGTAGGAGACCACCCCCTCCCCTTTAAGCTATATAAAGGAGGGGGCGGACCAGCTTTAGGCATCACTCAATCTTTGGAGAGGATCATGAATTGCATTGAGCTATCAATCAAGAGAGGAGAAAAGAAGTCAAGAAAGAGAGAAAAGGTGATCAAGAATTCAAGAAACTTCAAGAAGAAGGTGGCAGCAAGAAGAGGAGATTTCAGCACCATGGGCGAATCCAAGAGTTCTTTCTTTCCCTTTGTTTGCTTTAATTCTTCTATCATGAACTGATTTGTTTCTTGATAGGGCTTAGAAAAGCCTAATCATGTTAATGAATATATTTTTTTCTTTATGATTTATCCAAGATTGTGATTTTCATATAGTTCATGAATTATTGTGCTTAATGCAATTAAGGGCTTGGCCACCTCTTAATTGATTTGAGTTATGTGAATGAATCAAGAGAGGAATCCACATAATCGACTGAATAATTCATAGTGTGAATTGAATGGTATATAAAGATATATATACATGATTGATCTGAATTTAATGGTTTTCTTGGACTTAATGCACTCCCATCTTGAGAGGTCTACTCGAGAGATCGAAGGGTTACCTGATGGGCATAGGTTTAGTATATCTCGAGAATGAATGTTAAATAAAAAATTGAAAAGAACTCAGCTTATGAGAATGACAAATAATTTTGGTTAATCGAACCCATCAATATTTATTGCATTGGTTAGGTGGACCAATAGCCCTAGCGATTCCATCCTTTGTAGATTTTGTTAGTGATCACCTTTGTTTCTATTATCTTTCTCTAGTTTTTATTTTCAGTAGATCTTGCTCAAATCTGAAATTCGATTGTCTAGATAATTAGGGAAAACTGTGATTCTAATACTTATTTTGTTAAATCCTGGTGTGTGGCTCATTGTGACACTAACAAGTGCACTAGCCGTTCAAGTAATAAAGTAGTGAGTGAAGTATCATTCCCACGAGGATTTAGGAAACAATTACCAATACTAAATTGGGCACTTCTTATCTGATCAACAATAAATCAAAACTTTAATGAAAGCTAAAATTTATAAACTAAAATCTATCTAAAATATTGGCCCAATTGCCTTCAAATCAGGTTAGAAGAGTAAGCAGTAAATGTCAATATCAGAATTCAGCAATCTATCAATTTGGATCATTCGAATAAATCATGATTGAGCCTTGGTTTGGTAAAACCCCAAGGTCATGAACAGCCTCTCTCAAGCACATGTTCATCCTATGCATGAGTGACGGTTCTTCTATCTCTAGAAAGAATCTAATCCCCATGCATGCATTTCTTTAAACACTTCTAAGGCATCAATTCAAATCTGAATTGATCACCAACTGAATTGTGCAAGTTATCTCTAACCTTGCACTCAATTCAGTTCTTGAATAGTAGATCTGAATTCCTAGAGTCTCTCTCAAACACTCTAGGAATTCCAAGCTTTAGATCCATTCGACCAATCTGAAAATTGCAGATCTGAATTCTCTTTCAAGCAATTCAGATCTTGCAATCTCAGATCTGAGAATTCAGATTTGAGTTTTGAAGGTTAGTTGGCCGAATTAATCTACAATAACACCCTTATTCAAGAAACTTCAAGTACAATTCATGACCATTTGAATGAATCAAAAAGAATTAGATTGCTGAACTGAAATTTTACAAGCTGAAATACATCAAGAAAGAATGGAAAAAAGGAGAAAGAAGAAAGAAAATATAACAAAGAAATTGAATTCGAATCAAAAGAGAATGAAACTACAATTGATTTATTACAAAAGATCTTTGAATCACAAACCCTCAATTCGAACTCACCTTCTCTTCTAGCTTGCTTGTCTTGAACTTCCTTCAGCCCTTCTTCTTCTTCTTCCTTGCGCCTAGCCTTCTTCTCTTCTCTTCTCTCAAGGTGGCCAAACCTCTAAGAGTGGGAGAGCCTTCCTCTCAAGCAATTGAACACCTCTCCCCCCTCCTAGAGGCCTCCTTATATAGTTTTTCAAGGGGGCTCTTGCCCCTTCTTGAAGCCTCTAGAATGGGGTGTATTACACCCCTTTCTTGAACTTTCTAGAGCTCTCTTGAAAGCCTCCTAAGGGCTGCTATTTGGGCTGCACTTAGGCTCTCTCTTAGCACATGATAGCTATACATTGAGCTGCTCTTTTGGGCTGAGAATGGGCCTTCCTTGCTGGGCCGAATTCTACTCATAGCTAGGCTTTATTTTCTTGGGTTTTCTCAAGGAATTCACTTGCTCTTCTTGGGCCGAAGTGCTCTCTCTTGCTTCCACGACCGGGCTGGACTGAAATTGGTCTTTTTGAACCTTCTTTTCTTGCCTTTTTCCTTCCTTTTCTTGGATTAATTATCCCTGAAACTTATTCTTAGCATTAAGCTAAATTAAGGCAAAAATTAATAAAACCGGCATAAAAATCCATGCTAAAGTCCTCAAAAATTATAGATAAATTGTAAGTTCATCAATCCCCGTGGGAACAATATTATTATACTATTTGATAACTAGTACACTTGCTAGGGTTGTATTTATAGCTATCATGACTCCGACTTGTACCAGATTGGACCTAAGTGCAAGTGGAAACTGTTAGTGTTAGACAGTTTTGTATGCCCTTAGCTTCAATCAGAATGATGTACTTTATGAGTTTATTGTAAATGAATAAAAGTGCATAATTGATTCATGTTCCCTTGGTATGTTTCTCTGTAATACCCTAAAACTAGACACTTAATGAGACTCGTGTTAGTTTAGAATGTTCACAACCAGTGGGTTGGTCTGGGAGACCTATCCTGATAAGGCTCACACTGTGGTGCCACCAAGTCGGTTGGGGTGGCCTATCTCGGCTGCTAGGGTGAGACCCTAGGCACATACAGTGTAGGATTAATTGAATTTATGAACTGGACCAGATTTTCAGTATTGCCTTGGACCTTGGAGATTGATTGGAAAAACTAAAAAGTTACACCCGACCCCTAGACTTGATTATGATGCCACACTAGGTGTCGGATTGGGCTGTCTTTGATGTACCATTCAGTGAGATCCTTAGCGGGGGTCAAAACCTGGGTATGTTGGGACAATTTGAGAATTCATCTGAGTGGGTGATCATAGCGATAGGATCAGCCCCTTTGTCGGACAAAGGTAATGATCGGGGATGCACTCTCACTGTTGGAAACCAAGACTGCCGGCAGCCGATTTCAACCGTTGAGATTTGTTTTGCAAAGTATATTTTATATGAGATATAAAAGTATATATAAGTGGAGAGTGCAACACTGTTCCTTGCAGCCGAGGGAGAGGTCCTCTCTTGTCGGGCAGTGTATCATGATGGGCTGACAGGTTAAGTGTAAGACAATTGAGGATAATACCTGATGGGCTAATCTTGCATCTGCCCACAGTCCCTCGGTGTTACAAGGTGGTTTGGACCAGGGACCACTTAGGGTAAGTGTTGGGCTCATAGACCCCATAAGATGGGTTTCGGGGGTGCACTGTCCATAATAGTGTATTCAGCCATGCCTTGTAACAAAGGCTGTGCTGAACCCAGTGGCTGATGTGTAGATCAATGCTTGGGTCCCACGCCATACAAGGAAGCCCAACTGGGCAGCAGTTAGGAAGGTTAAGTGAGCACATAAACTTAATGGGAGAATCGCAGATGGGAGAATCACTATCTGCGATTTGCAGTTTTTGAAACTGCATTATGTGATCTAACCTCTGTTTCGAACGGAGATCGAAATCTTGATTGGCGTAGGGAACCTGCAATTTTGCAGTTTCTTGATTATTTTTTTTATATTTGGTCTGTAAAATATTTTTTTTTATTTTTAAACTGAATGTATAGGCATTCGATCTGATGTAATTATTAATAGAAATTAGGTTTTCTATTTATTTTATTTTGGATCGAAGATGGCGGCATAGAGAAGGAGATTTCGCAGATGGGAGAATCGCTATCTATGATTTGTAGTTTATGAAACTGCAACCTGTGATCTAACCTCTGTTTTGCATGATGGATTGTGCGAACAGCCCTATTTGACTATTTTTTGCCTGTTCTTTTTTCAGTAATTAATTTCAGATTAATTCTTGAATTAAAATCTTTAATTAAAGATCAAACCCTAGACCCATTCGAACCAGATTGGTCTAAACTGGTTGGTCTGAATCTAGGGTTCGATCATGGCTGAATGTCAGCCCTATTTTTCCCACTAATAGGCCTAAGGATTGATAATTAATTAAATGTTTAATTCGGCCCAACCTGTAAAGGCCCAGTTTTAAGTTGTTATAACTACTAAAGCCCACTTCGCGGATTAAGCTATATGGGCTGAACTGATTAACCCTAATTCAGCCCATATACCTAGATAATATTAATGGTTAATATTATGGATTAAAAATTGGTTTCAAATGGATTTTACAGATATTTAATTGATTGGATCAATTTATCCTTGCATGTGATGTATGGATGTGTGATGTGCTTCGAGCATGAATCATAAGAACTTGGTCCATGCAATTTCGACAGTGGTTCTTGCGCACCCATGGCTGAATGCACATCATTGCCATGGTGTCCCTTTTCATCATTGGGTGACCTCCCCCAGTGGTGGGCCCCACACCTCATGGAGAGGATACGTGTGGAACCCTAACCAATTTGGGCCCACCAAAATCTGGCTTTATGAAAGTCAGTGGGAGCCACTTTTGGTTTGACCTAGATCAAACTAGGGCGTAATTACTATTCCCTCTAGCTAGTATGAGTGCATGTGATAGGGAGATTCATATGATGAACTCTCTAAAGGCCTTCCATCATTAGCATGAGGATGGGTCCTTCAGTAATGAGGAAATGCACCAGAAAATGGGCTATCCATTTGCTGTTGGGCTTGTCTGAGTGTTTCATAAGATGATAGGGGCATCATAGACCGATGTGGGAGGGGCTTCACCAGAAAATGGGAACTCTCTCACGGTACCTTGGCGTTCACAAATATGATGGGTAAGAACTCACTAGACATAAATGTTTACTTGAAAACGGCTCTGAACCTTGTTTGAGAGAGGCCAAAGGGAAAACTCATATGATGAGTGGATATGATCTTTCACAGAAAGGTGGTGGGGTTATACAGCTGAAACCGTTGGCTCCATGCACCCTATGTGATTTCCCACATTTCCAGAGACAACTCATAGTCTTCGTCACTGAAATGGGAGGGAAATGTCAGAGATGAATAAATGGGAATGGAACATAGATTAAAAGCCATATCTATGTAATGAACATGAATCAAATTATGTTGTGGACTAATGTTTGTTCTTTTATCAGAAAATGGAAAATGGACAATTTGCAAATCTTCTTGATGACAACAAGTTGAAGGGCCCAAACTATGCCGACTGGTATAGGAACCTTATGTTGGTCCTAATTTCTAAAAAGTTAGACAAAGTGGCTAAAAATCCTGCCCCGGAGCATCTGAGTGATAGGGCTTCTAAGGCTCGAAGGAGAGACTATCATGATTGGGAGGAGAAAAACTCCCCTGCCCATCGTTACATCATTGCCTCCTTTGATAATCCAATATAGAGGCAGTTCGGTTAGATCAAATTTGCCAAAGATATATTGGACAGTCTCAAGTTGTTGTATGAAGAGCAGAATCGTTCTACTCGACAAAAGGTCTTGAAACAGTTCATGACCGCACAAATTTCCAAAGGGCAACAAGTTCATGACCATTGTCTTTGGATGATGGGCTACATCAATGAGCTTGAAGCTCTTGGATCCGGGCTGGACCTTGTGACCCAGATAGACACTAACCTAAATTCCTTGCCTCCTTCCTTTAATCCGTTCATCATGATCTATAACATTAACAAGCTAAATGTCAGCTTACAAGAGCTTAGCAATATGTTGCAATGAGCAAAAGAACTGATTAAAAAGGATGAGCCTGTAGCTATTCTTGTTGAAGCTAGAAAGATAGGCAAGAGAAAGAGGAAGACAAAGAAGCCTTAGAAGAAAGCCACTAAGGGTAAGAAGTAGAAGAAAGACAAAGCATTGAATGCCTGTCACTTCTGCAAGAAGACCGGCCACTGGAAAATGAACTGCCTTGCCTACCTAGAATCCAAGAAAGGTAATTTCGAATCTTGTGTTATAGAAACCAATTTATTGGTAGCTTCTGTATCCTAGTGTATTGACTCCGGGGCTTCAACTCATGCGTGTAACTCATTACAAGGGTTCAAGGTAAGCAGAAGGCTGAGTGAGGGAGAAGTTACACTCTACTTGGGGACTTCTGCAAGTGTTGTTGCTGCGACCATAGGAACCGTGGAGTTAATTTTTAGAGAAGGAACTATTGTACTGAAAGATTGTCTTTATGGATAAAATTTTAGAAGAAATTTGATTTCTGTCTTAAAACTATGTGCGGATGGTTATTCTGTCTTTTTTAGTAATACGATTACTACTAAAAGGAAACAACAGATTCATCACATACAGGGAAGTAGAGAATGGTCTCTATGTTCAACATCCTTCTCTACAAACTAACATAACCGAAACTACGTCGGCTGAAATCCCCAACAAAAGAGTTTGTGATATAGTAAATCCCACATGCCTGTGGCATTACCGACTTGGCAATATCGGTGTTGACCGAATCACAAGGTTGGTAAAGGATAGTCCTTTGGATTTTCAAACTTTAGAAGATCTTCCCACTTGTGAGCCTTGCCTACAAGGTAAGATAACGAAACGGTCATTTAATGGTAAGCCTGAAAGACGTACAGGCACACTTGACCTTATACATAGTAATATATGTGGTCTCCTGAGTGTTAGGACACACAATCAACACATGTATTTCATCACCTTTACCAATGATTTCTCATGATATGGTTATGTGTACCTAATCAGACATAAGTCTGAATCCTTTGAAAAGTTCAAAGAGTTCAAACATTAGGTCGAGTAATTGTTAGGGAGAGAAATTAAAGCCCTTCGATTAGATCGAAAGTGGCGAGTATCACTCTGACGAATTCAGTGACTACTTGAAAAGAAATGGGATAGTATCACAATTGGCTCCTCCTGCTACACCACAACTTAACGGTGTTTCAAAGAGGAGGAATAGGACCTTATTGGATATGGTCCGGTCACTTCTCATACACTCGGAGTTACCCACATCATTTTGGGGTTATGCATTAGAGACTGCGATTTATGCGCTGAATCGGGTTCCAACCAAATTGGTTCCAAACACTCCATATGAACTTTGGACCGGAAAGAAACCAAGTGTCAAACACTTAAAGTTTGAGGTTGTCCAGCACACGTTAAAAGAACAAGTGCAGACAAGTTGGAATCCAAGACTAGTCGTTGCCTATTTGTAGGCTACCCAAAAGGCTCTATGGGTTACCTATTCTATGACCCAAGTGAGCAGAAAGTGTTCTGCAGTCGAAATGCACAATTCTTGGAAATCGATTACATCCTAGACACCCATCGTCAGGAAGTAGTTCTTGATGAAGAGAGCTCAGGAGCAGTGGGAGATGTCCCACAAGTTCCAGGTAGTGACCAACATAGAAGATCCACTCGGGTATCTAGGCCACCAGTTCATTATGGGTATGACCAGGATAGTTACCTGGTGGAAACCTTGACTAGTGAGGAGGATACCATGGCTTATGCAGAAGCTATATTGGACAAAGATTTCCAGAAGTGGGTGGGGGCCATGAGAGCTAAAATGGACTCAATGGAGACCAATGGAGTCTGGACTCTAGTAGATCCGCCCTCCGGGGTAAAAGCAATTGGTTGCAAGTGGATTTTCAAGAGGAAGAAGGGCCCTGATGGTAGGATTGAGTCCTTCAAAGCTCATCTGGTGGCGAAAGGGTACACTCAGAAAGAGGGCATCGATTATGAGGAAACCTTTTCACCTATGGCCATACTTAAATCTATTAGGATCCTGCTAGCTGTAGCAGCATACCATGATTATGAGATTTGGCAAATGGATGTCAAAACTGCATTCCTGAATGGAGATCTTACTAAAGATATCTATATACAGCAGCCACAAGGCTTCATTGCTGCAGGTCAAGAACACATGGTATGTAAACTTGATAGATCCATTTGTGGACTCAAGCAAGCTTCTAGGAGTTCGAACATTCATTTTGACTCTACTATCAAATCGTTTGACTTCAACCAGAATCCGGATGGGCCCTGTGTTTATAGGAAGACCAGTGAGGATAAGGTTACCTTCTTGGTTTTGTATGTAGATGACATTCTACTCATTGGGAATGATGTTCGAATGTTAACTATGGTGAAAGTATGGCTTTCACAGCAATTCTCTATGAAAGATCTTGGAGAAGCCTCCTATATACTAGGTCTTCGACTCTATAGAGATAGATCGAAGCGGATAAAATGTTTATCCCAATCTGCTTACATTGACAAAATAGTCAAAAGATACAACATGGAGAACTCCAAGAAAGGAAATGTTCCTTTCAGGCACGGAGTCACTCTCTCCAAGAAGATGTCTCCCAAGACCTCTGAGAAGATTGAGGGCATGAAGGACGTTCCCTATGCCTCTACCGTAAGGAGCATCATGTATGCTATGCTATGCACTCGGCCCGACATTGCTCAAGCAGTGAGTGTGGTAAGTAGATTCCAAACCAACCCAGGGCGGGAGCACTGGAATGCTGTGAAAAACATACTTAAGTACCTTCGAAGGACAAAAGAGTTTTGTCTAATATTCGATGGTAGCTCACTACAGATCTAGGGGTATAATGATGTTGATTTCCAGTCGGATCCAGATGATAGAAAGTCTACATCTGGATATCTTTTCACGATAGGATCGTTTGCTGTTTGCTGGAAAAGCAGCAATGCAGCAAACAGAGGTCCACTACAAAATCCACGACCGATGCCGAATACATTGCCGCAAGCGAGGCTACCAAAGAAGCCGTGTGGATGAAGATGTTCGTTTCACGAGTTGGGAGTAGTTCCATCCAACACATCACCCATCCCATTGTTGTGTGACAACAATGGGACAATTGCTCAGGCTAAGGAGCCACGAGCCCACTCGAAGTCAAAGCACATTGAGAGGAAGTACCACGTACTGCGGGAGAATGTTGGTAGAGGGGACGTCCTGATTTAGAAGGTAGCATCAGTGAAAAATGTAGCAGACCCATTGACGAAGCCACTATCACAGAAAGTATTGGAGAAACACGTGGAAAGCATGGGACTCTAGCTTGTACCTGATTGGACCTAAGTTGCAAATGGGAGCTAGTAGATAGTTTTGTATGCCCTTAGCTTCAATCAGAATGATGTATATTATGAGTTTATTGTAAATGAATAAAGTACACATTTGATTCATGTTCCTGTGGTGTGTTTCTATGTAATACCCTTAAACTAGACACTTAAAGAGACTCGTGTTAGTTTAGAATGTTCACAGCCAGTGGGTCGGTCCGGGGAGACCTATCCTGATAAGGCTAACACTAATGTGCCACCAACTCAGTTGGGGTGGCCTGTCTCAGCCACCAGGGTGAGACCCATGGCACATGTAGTCTAGGATTAATTGAATCTTTGAACCGAAACAGATTTCCAGTATTGCCCTAGACCTTGGAGATTGATGGGAAAAATTGGAAAGTTACACCTGACCCCTAGACTCGATTATGATACTGCACTAGGTGTCGGATTGAGTTGTCTTTGATGTACCAATCAGTGAGATCCTTAGCATGGGTCAAAACCTGGGTATGCTGGATAGTCTGAGAAATCAACTGAGTGGGTGATCATAGTGACAGGATCAGCCCCTTTGTCGGACAAAGGTAATGATCAGGGATGCACTCTCTCTGATGGAAACCAAGACTGCCGGCAGCCGATTTCAGTCGTTGAGATTTGTTTTGCAAAAAATATATTGTATAACAGTATATATATGATATGGTTTCCAAAATGTTTGCAAAAGGTTTTAATTCTCGGGATCCATATAAGAAGAGAGTGCAACACTGTTCCTTGCAACCGAGGGAAAGGTCCTCTTTTGTCGAGTAGTATTTGATCATTATGGGCTAAGAGGTTAAGTGTAAGACCATTGAGGGTAATACCTGATGGGATAATCTTGGATCTGCCCATAGTCCCTGGGTATTACAAGGTGGCTTGGCCCAGGGGCCACTTAGGGTAAGTGTTGGGACCATAGAGCCCATGTGATGGGTTTCAAGGTGTGCACTGCCCATAACAGTGTATTCGGCTAGGCCTTGTAACAAAGGCTGGGCTGAACCCATGTGGTTGATGTGTAGATCAATGTTTGGGTCCCACGCCATACAAGGAAGCCCAAGTAGGCAATAGTTAGGAAGGCTAAGTGAGCACATAACCTTAATGAGCCTAAAGCCCATTTCGAACTGGGCTAATTAAATTAGTTAAATAAGGGGCGAATTCTGGGATTGAATAGGCAGACAGGATAGGGTCTTAACACTATCCACTCAAAGAGTCCAGATCTGAATCACATTCAGATCTAGAAACCTCCTAAAGAGATTAAGAGAAGGTTGATCCAATCTGTAGATAAGATAAGGATTTACCCTTATCACTTAAAGGGATGTCTGATCCAAATATGATTTGGATCAGCAACTTCTAATGGGATTAGGAGCTGATCCCTTTAAGGTTACAAAAGGAGGGGGCAACAGCCTTTAGAAGACACACATGCACATCCTCTTCAGAGCTGAAATCACAAAAGGAAGAATTAGGCAATCCTACGAAATTCTTTCTTGCCGCCACCTCACCTGCCAGGTCGACCTCCAGTTCAGTGGGAGAAATCAGGATTCGTTCTTGACATCAAGGAACTGATAGGAAGTTGCGCTCACGTGCCATCCTGCTATTTCTTGCGAAGGATTAGGTTCTTGGAGAGAACATTGCTGATTCTGCTCCATCCTACACTGCGCCATCTTCAGTGGGAGCAGTCTTTGCATCCTTCCTTGTGCGTAAACACCTTCGTTGGGAGATATTATTTCTCCATATCAAGTATAATCCTCTCCTACTGCTTTTGTTCAGATCTATTTCAGTTTATTGTTCAAGATTGATCCTAGAAAATATGATTTTCTAAATAGGGAATGCTTTCCAGTTGAAGGGAGAGAATTTTTTGAAATTCACCCACCTTATTCCACAAGATTTGGGCGTCCATACGATGGATCTATCACACCCTTCAATAGATCCATTTGCAACTGATTGCTTTTACCCCAGAGGGCGAATCTACTAGAGTCCAGACTCCATTGGCCTCCATCGAGTCCATATCAGCTCTCATGGCCTCCAACCACATCTGGGAATTTATGTCCAACATAGCTTCCGCGTAAGTCACGGGATCCTCCTCACTAGTCAAGGCTTCCACCAGGTAACTATCCTGGTCATAACCATAACGGACTGGTAGCCTGGATACCCGGGTGGATTTTCTAAGTCAGTCACTACTTGGAACTTGTGGGACATCTCCCACTGCTCATGAGCTCTCCTCATCAAGAACTATTTCCTAGCGATGTGTGTCCAGGATATAATCGGTCTCTAAGAACTGGGCATTTCGACTGTTAGAACACTTTCTGCTCACTTGGGTCATAGAATAGATAACCCACCGACTCCTTTGGGTAGCCTACAAATAAGCAATGGCTGGTCTTGGATTCCAACTTGTCCGCACTCGTTCTTTTAAGGTGCACAGAACATCCCCAAATCTTCAAGTGTCTGACACTTGGTTTCTTTCTGGTCCAAAGTTCGTATAGAGTTTTTGGAATCGATTTGGTTGGAACCCGATTCAGCACGTAGATTGCAGTCTCTAATGGATATCCCCAAAAGGATGTAGGTAATTCCGAGCATGTGAGAAGTGACTGGACCATGTCTAACAATGTCCTACACCTCCTCTCTGAAACACCGTTAAGCTGTGGTGTTGCAGGAGGAGTTAACTATGATATTAACCCGTTGGCCTTCAAGTAGTCCCAGAATTCGTCACAGAGATACTCGCCGCCTTGATCGGATCGAAGGGCCTTAATTTCTCTCCCCAACTTTTTCTCGACTTCCTGTCTGAACTCCTTGAACTTTTCAAAGGATTTAGACTTCTGTCTCATTAGGTAGACGTAACCATATCGTGAGTAATCATCGGTGAAGGGGATGAAGTACACGTGTTGGTTACGAGTCCTAACACTCAGGGGACCACATACATCAGTTTGTATAAGGTCAAGTGTGCCTGTACATCTTTCAGGCTTACTGTTAAATGGTTGTTTTGTCATCTTACCTCGAAGGCAAGGCTCACAAGTGGGAAGATCTTCTACGGTTTGAAAATCCAAAGGACCATTCTTTACCAGTCTTGTGATTCGGTCAACACCGATATGGCCAAGTCGGTAATGCCATAAGCACGTTGGACTAACTATATCACGAGTCCATTTCTTGCAGATTTTGACCGACATAGTTTCGGTTAAGTTAGTTTCTAGAGAAGGATGTAGAATATAGACACCATTCTCCAGTTCCTAGCATGCGATGAATTTATTGTTCCTTTTAATAGTAATCATATTACTAAAACACATAGTATATCCATCAGCACACAGTTTAGAAACAAAATCATATTTCTTCTTAAGTTTTGTACATAAAGACAATCCTTAAGTACAAGTATTCCTTCTCTAAAGACTAATTCTACGGTTCCTATCGCCGTAGCTGCAACACTTGCAGAATTCTCCAAGTAAAATGTCACTTCTCCTTCACTCAGCCTTCTGTTTACTTTGAACCCCTGCAATGAATTACACGTATGAGTTGAAGCCCCAGAGTCAACACACCAGGACATAGAAGCAACTAACAAATTAGTTTCCATGACACAAGTTTCAAAAATACCTTTCTTAGATTATAGGTAGGCAGGACAGTTCATCTTCTAGTGGTCGACTTGCTTGCATAAGTGACAGGCATCAGATGCCTTGTCTTTCTTTTGTTTCTTTGATTTAGTGGCCTTTTTCTGGAGTTTCCTCTTTTCCCTCCTCTTCTTTCCAGATTTTCCAGCTTCAACAAGCATGGCTATCGGCTCATCCTTCCTAATCAGTTCCTCAGCTCGTTGCAATATATTGCTGAGCTCTTGAACGCTAACATTCAGCTTGTTCATATTGTAGTTCATAATGAACGGATTGAAGGACGGAGGCAAGGAGTTAAGAATGGCGTCTATCTGTGTGACCAGATCTAGCCCGGACCCAAGGCCTCCAGCTCATTTATGTTACCCATCATTCAGAGACAATGGTCATGAACTTGCTGCCCCTTGGTCATCTGCACGGTCATGAACTACTTCAGGACCTTTTGGCGAGTAGTGATAGCTAAAAATATATAACTCTAGCAAGTGCACTAGTTATCAAGTAGTATAATATCGTTCCCACGGGGATTTAACCAAAATAAGTATTAGAATCACAGTCTTCCCTAATTATTTGGACAGTCGAAATTTAGATTTAAGGAAACAAGAACTACTGAAAATAAAAACTGGAACAAAGAGAAAATGGAAACAAAGGTGATTACTAACCGAATATGCAAATGCTGAAATCGCTAAGACTTTTGGTCCACCTAACCAATGTAATGAATATCGATGGGTCCGATTATCCAAAACTAATTATCATTCCCATAAGCTGAGATTTTTCCAAATTTATTTAATATTCTATCTCGATATATACTAAACCTACGCCCATCAGGTAATCATTCGACCTCTCGAGTAGAGCTCTCAAGATGGAAGTGCATTAAGTCCAAGAAAACCATTAAATTCAGATGAATCACTTATATATATATATATATATATACCATTCAATTCACACTATGAATTATTCTGTCAATTATGTGAATTCCTCTCTCAATTCATTCACATAACCCAAATCAATTAGGAGGTGGCCAATCTCTTAATTGCATTAAGCACAATAATTCATAGACTACATGGAAATCACAATCTTGGATAAATCAAGAAAATAAAAATATATTCATTAACATGGTTAGTCTTTCCATAGCCCTAGCAAGAAACAAATCAGTTCATGATGGAAGAATTAAAACAAACAAAGGGGAAGAAAGAACTCTTGAATTCGCCCATGGTGCTGAGATCTCCTCTTCTTGAAGTTTCTTGAATTCTTGAACCTTTCTTGAACCGTTCTTGACTGATTGCTCCTTGCTCCTTGATTCAAATCAGAAGTTGAATGACTGATTGATTCAGTGATCAAGTGATCCCTAAAGCTGATCCGCCCCCTCCTTTATATAGATTAAAGGGGAGGGGGTGGTCTCCTACTTCTTCTTGAAGTTTACCTTACAAGAATAGAAAGTCCTATCCTAATTCTAACTTTATCTCTTTATCTAATGAACTCAATTCTTTTATCTTTCTAAGATTACATCAAGAATTTAGATCTGGAGGACTCTTCTCAGTTTCTTGTTCTTGGATTCGTAATAGGCCTCCTCTACGAATTGGGCTTTAGCCAGGCTTTTCTGCGAGTTGGGCTTCAGCTGCGGATTGGGCCTTCCTACGAAATTGTCCCGACTTCGGGCCCAGATTAGACTTCAATGCAGGCTGAATCTGTGAAAGCCCAAAACATGAAAGTTGTGGATTTTCCTCTTATCTTTCCAGTGGTTCTTGAATTAGCCCATCCAGAGTTCGGAGACGCGAGTTAGGCCCAGATCATTGAATGATGTCGAAACTATGAAAAATCATCCAATTTGTCTTTCTTAGCTCCTGATGCCTTTTTTCATGCCCTGAACTAAAATACAAGAAATATGAGTCTAATTAAGTACTAATTCAGTATAAAAGACAGAATATTAGGGGATAAAAATATGATAAATTTTATTCTCATCAAGTAGAATGGTTCTGCTCTTCGTACATAATTTTTAGACTATCTAATATGTCTTTGGCGAGTTCAATCTAATTGAACTACCTCTACATCGGATTGTCTAGAGAGACTATAATATAGCAATGGGCTAGGGAGTTTTCCTCCTCCCAATCTTGGTAGTCCCTCCTATAGGCTTCTGAAGCCCTATCTCTCAGATGTTCTGGTGCAGGATTCTTTGCCACTTTATCAAACTTTTCTGAAGTCAGGACCAATATAAGGTTTCTGTACCAGTCGGCATAGTTTGGGCCCTTAAGTTTGTTGTCATTAAGCAACTTAGCAAATTGATCATTTTCCATTTTATGGTAAAAAAGCAAAACGTTAGACCACAACCTTAGTTTGATTCATGTTACCTACATAGATATGTCTTTTAATCTATGTTCCATTTCCATTTGTTCATCTCTGAGATTTCCCTCCTATCTTAGTGACGGAGATGATGAAATGTCTCTGGGAATGGGGGAAATCACATAGGGTGCGTGGAGCCAACTGTTCAATTGCATAACCCCACCACCTTTCTATGATGGATCATATCCACTCATCGTATGAGTTTCCCTTTGGCCTCTGTCAGACAAGGTTCATAGCCATTTTAGGGTAAACCTTTCTGCCCAGTGAATGCTCATCCATCATATTCAGGTTACGCTAAGGTACCGTGAGAGAGTTTCCATTTTCTGGTGAAGCCCCTCCCACATCGGTCTATGACACCCCTATCTTCTTATGAAACACTCTAACAAACCCAATAGCAATTGGATAGCCCAATTTTATGGTGTGTTTCCTCATTACTAAAGGACCCATCATCGTGCTAATGACAGAAGGCCTTTAGAGAGTCCATCATATGGATCTCCCTATCACATGCACTCATATTAATGGAGGGAACAAGTGATTACGCCCTAGTTAATTTAGGTCAAACCAAAGTGGCTCCCACTGACTTTCATAAAGTCAGATTTCTGGTGGTCCAATTTGGCTAGGGTTTCCACACCCTTTTTAGGATTATGGGGCCCACCATGAAAGGAAGGAGTCATCCAATGACTGTAAGGGACACCATGGCAATGATGTGCATTCAGCCATGGTGTGCGCAAGAGCCACTATCGTATCATCATGGGCCAAGTGCTTGTGGCCCATGATCGTAGCACATCAAACACCCACACATCGCATGTAATGGAAGAATTGATCCAATCAATTACTTGCTGTAAAGCCCATTAATAAGTCCATTTATAATCCATATAATTAATAATTAACATTATCTAAGTATATGGGTTGAATAGCAGTTAGCAGTTCGGCCCATATAGCTCTTACACAAAACTGGGTTTTTGCAGTTTTAACTCTTTAAAACTGGGCTTTACAGGTCGGGCTGAATTGGTTCTTCCAATTAAAGATTAGTTTCAGACCTGAAAGTGGGAGAAATCAGGGCTGAGAACAACCCCATTCAAACCCTAGATTTGGTCCAAACAGCTTTGGTCCAATCTAGTTCAAAATGGTCCAAAACCAATTTTTAATTCAAGAAACAATTCGAGAAAGCTCTGAAATTAATATTTCTGATTTTAGAAAATCACAAATTAGATATGGACTGTTCGTACCACCTGCAAAACAGATGTCAGTAATCAAGGGTTGCATTTTCATAAAATGCAAAACACAGAATGCAATATCACGATCTGCAAATCTCCAGCGCCACCACCATCTTCAATCAAGAAAACAAAAAAAAACAAAAACCTAATTTCTATTAATTAATTACATTCTTGATTGAATCCAATACATTCAGTCTAGAAAAATAAAAAAAAATATTTTACAGACCGAATTGAATAGAAACTGCAAAAAGATTGCGTAGACTATCTGCGCCAAATCTGCACTTCGATCTCCATGTACGAATAGCCCATTTAAACCAAGAAATAAATTAAGAACTTTCCAAATAAATTTCAGATTTAACAAAATTCATTTCAGATCAATCTCCCACATCCAGAAACAATTTCTTGGAATAAAAACAACAATCTGCACAAATCCAGGTAGAACAGCTTCTGCCCATTTGCGTAGGTTCAAATATGATTTTCTTGGTTCAAGATTCAAACCTATGGCTTTGATACCACTGAAAGAAGGGAGAGATCCATCGTATGGACCCAAGAATGCAGCAGAATAGGGTGGGCGAATTTCAAAAATTTCTCTCCTCCCTTTCAACTGGGAATCATATTTCCCAATTTTAGAATACAATATTCAAGGATCTAATCAAACCAAAACCAAACCAGATCTGAACCAAAGAGAATGGGAAGGGTTATACCAGATACGGAGAATCAGTATCTCCCAATGTCGGTGTTCACGCCCAAAGAATACTCCCAAGATCTGCTCCCACTGAAGATGACGCAGTGATGCTGAAGCAGAACCAGCAGTGTTCATCCTACGAACCAAATTCTTCACAAGAATTCGATGGAAGCGAAGAGCACCATATACAATCAGCCTTTCAGCAAAGATTGATATCAAGAACACCTTCTTGATCATTCCCTCTTAGAGAGAACGAACTAGGCAGTGAATGGCAGCGGCGGCTATAGGAGAACTCTGAGATCCTATCTCAAATCGCAGGAGAATTTTTTTGCTCTAAACCCTTGGTTCGAATTCTGGTAATCCAATATTAGGGTTTCTCCTCTTTCTTAGTGATTAAGAAACCTCCTAATCATATTAGGAGTTATCACAATCCAAATCTGTATTTGGATAGGGATTTATCTTAATCCTATCTACAGATTAGGTCAGCCCACTCTTGATCTTATTAGGAGGTTACTAGATTCAAATCTTTATTTAAATTTGGTCTCCAATAGTGGATAGGGTCAAGACCCAATCCTTTGGCTTGCCCCAATCTCAGATCCGCCCCTTTAAGTGGGTAATTAAATTAGCCAGTTCGAAATGGGCTTTAGGTTCAATATGTATTAAGTGCTCAACAGGCTTCCAAACTGCTGCCCAGTTGGGTTTCTTTGTATGGCATGGGACCCAAGCATTGATCTACACATCAGCCGCATGGGTTCGGCCTAGCCTTTGTTACAAGGCCTAGCCAAATTCACTGGAAAACCCAGTGAACCCCTTGAGCCCATCACATGGACTCTATGGGCCCAACACTTACACTAAGTGGTCCCTGGGCCAAACCATCTCATAAAAACTCAAGGACTGTGGGCAGATGCAAGATTAGCCCATTAGGTATAACCCTAAATGGCCTTACACTTAACCTCTCAACCCATAATGATCCAAAACACTGCCCAACAAGAGATGACCTCTCCCTCGACTACAAGGCATAGTGTGGAACTCTCTGCTCACATGGATCTCGGTATTTAAAACCATTTGCAAACATTTTGAAACCATACATATCTATATATCTTATATATGAATTTTGCAAAACAAAATTCCAACGATTGAAATCAACTGCCGGCTGTTTGGTTCCATTAGAGAGAGTGCATCCCCGATCATTACCTTTGTCCGACAAAGGGGCTGATCCTGTCACTATGATCACCCACTCAGATGAATTCTCAGACTATCTCAACATACCCAGGTTTTGACCCCAGCTAAGGATCTCTTTGGTTGGCATATCAAAGACAGCCCAATCCGACACCTAGTTGCAGTATCATAATCGAGTCTAGGGGTCAGTGAAAGAATGGTAGGATCCATCTAATGGATGCCATAAAGGATGCGGAATGGGTGGGCGAATTTCAAAAAATTTTCCTACCTTCTCCCAACTGGGAATCATATTCCCTAAATTTAGAATACAATATTCAAGGATCCTACTTGAACCATAATCAAACCAGATCTGTACCAAAAGACAAATGGGAGGAATATACCTGATCCGAAGAAGCACTATCTCCCAAAGTTGGTGTTCACACCCAAAGAATGCTCCAAGATCCGTTCCTGCTGAAGATGACATAGCTGTGGATGGAACAGAACCAGCAGAGTGCGTCCTACACATTGGATTCTTCACAAGAATCCTCTGGAAGTACTAAACACTGAATCTTTTTCAGTCTTTCTTGCAAGACTGATGTCAAGAACAGATTTCTTGACTTTCTTTTTCTGCAAAGATCTAATCTTGCAATGGTAGATGGCGACGGCAGGAGGAGATCTCCAAAATGAAAAGGCTGAACTGCTTTTCTCTCTTTCTAGAGAGTATGAGATCTAATCTCAATTCGCAGGAACCTTTCTTGCAAATTTTCTTGGTTCGAAATCTGTTGTATTTCTCTCCTTCTTGGTTCGTTTTTCTCCTCCTTTCTTCTTGATTAAGAAACCTCCTTATTAGGAGTTATCCCAAGCCAAATCAGTATTTGGATAGGGGATAATCTTAATCCTTTCTGCAGATAGAGTTAGCTTACTCCTGATCTTATCAGAAGGTTACCAGATTCAAATCTAATTTGACTTTGGTCTCTAAGAGTGGATAAGGCTAAAGGCCCAATTCTTTTACTAACTTCAATCTCAAATTGCCCCATGGATGGGTGATCATATCAGCCCACCTCGAAATGGGCTTTTGGCCCATTAAGTGTTCAGTGTCTAATTACTTTCCAATCTGCTGCCCAGTTGGGCTTCCTTTGTATGGCGTGGGACCCAAGCATTGATCTACACACCAGCCACATGGGTTCGACCTAGCCGAATTCACTGAAAAACTCAATGAACCCCTTGAGTCCATCGTATGGACCCTATGGGCCCAACACTTACATTAAGTGGTCCCTGGGCCAAGCCATCTTATAAAAACCCAGGGACTGTGGGCAGGTGCAAGATTAGCCCATCAGGTATTATCCTAAATGGTCTTACACTTAAACCTCTCAGCCCTTAACGATCAAGCACTGCCCGACAAGAGAGGACCTCTCCCTCGGCTGCAAGGTGTTAGACAGTTTTGTATGCCCTTAGCTTTCAATCAGAATGATGTACTTTATGAGTTTATTGTAAATGAATAAAGATACATATTTGATTCATGTTCCCTTGGTCCTATCCTGACAAGGCTGACACTGTGGTGCCACTAAATCGGTTGGGGTGGCTTGTCTCAGCTACCGAGGTGAAACCCTAGGCACATACAGTGTGGGACTAATTGAATCTTTGAACTAGACCAGATTTCCAGTATTGCCCTGGACCTTGGAGATTGATTAGCAAAACTGGAAAGTTACACCCGACCCCTAGACTCAATTATGATACTGCACTAGGTGTCGGATTGGGCTATCTTTGATGTACCAATTAGTGAGATCCTTAGCGGGGGTCAAAACCTGGGTATGTTGGGACAATCCGAGAATTCATCTGAGTGGGTGATCATAGTGACAGGATCAGCCCCTTTGTCGGACAAAGGTAATGATCGGGGATGCACTCTCACTGATGGAAACCAAGACTACTGGCAGCCGATTTGAATCGTTGAGATTTGTTTTACAAAATATATTTTATATAAGATATAAAAGAATATATATATGGTTTCTAAAATGTTTGCAAGAAGGTTTTAATTCCCGGGATCCATATGAGTGGAGAGTGCAACACTGCTCCTTGCAGCCGAGGGAGAGGTCCTCTCTTGTCGGGCAGTGTATGATCATTATGGGCTGAGAGGTTAAGTGTAAGACCATTGAGGATAATACCTGATGGGCTAATCTTGCATCTGCCCACAGTCCCTGGGTATTACAAGGTGGCTTGGCCCAGGGACCTCTTAGGGTAAGTGTTGGGCCCGTAGAGCCCATTTGATGGGTTTCAAGGGGTGCACTGTCTTTAACAGTGTATTCGGCCAGGCCTTGTAACAAAGGCTGGGCCGAACCCATGTGGCTGATGTGTAGATCAATGCTTGGGTCCCACGCCATACAAGGAAGCCCAACTGGGCAGCGGTTAAGAGGGTTAAGTGAGCACATAAGCTTAATGGGCCTAAAGCCCATTTCGAACTGGGCTGCTTATTTAGTTAATAAAGGGGCGAAATCTGAAGTGGATCAGCTAATAGGATTGGGCTTAGACCCTATCCACTTAGAGAGTCCAAGATCTAAATAAGATTTAGATCTGGAAACCTCCTAATCAGATTAGGAGATGGCTGATCTGATCTCCAGATAAGATAAGGATTATCCCTTTTATAGTCTTAAAGGGATCAGCTCCTAATTCTCTCCCTTCACAAGGAACTGTGCAGCACTCTCCTCTCACATGGATCCCGGGAATTAAAACCATTTGCAAACAATTTGAAACCGTACATATATATAAATATATTAATTTTGCAAAACAAAATTCCAACGATTGAAATCAAACTGCCGGCAGTTTGGTTTCCATTAGAGAGAGTGCATTCCCGATCATTACCCTTTGTCCGACAAAGTGGCTGATTCTGTCACTATGACCACCCACTCAGATGAATTCTCAAACTGCCCCAACATACCCAGGTTTTGATCCCCACTAAGGATCTCACTGATTGTATATCAAAGACAGCCTGATCCGACACCTAGTGAAGTGTCATAATCGAGTCTAGGGTTAGGTGTAACTTTCCAGTTTTGCCCATCTATCTCCAAGGTCCAGGGCAATACTGGAAATCTGGTCCGGTTCAAGGATTCAAGTAATCCCATACCGCATGTGCCTCGGGTCTTACCCTGATGGCTGAGACAGGCCATCCCAACACTTGGTGGCACACCAATATCAGCCTTGGCAGGATAAATCTCCCCAGACTTATCCAACGGCTGTGAACATTAAAAACTAACATGAGTCTCTATAAATGACCAGTTATAGGGTTTTACACAGAATTAAACCAAACAACATGAATCAAAAATGCACTTTAATTATTTACACTAAATCACCAAAGAACATCAAATCAGATTGAAGCTAAGGGGATACATAAACTGTCTAACAGCTCCCACTTGCACTTAGGTCCAATCTGGTACAAGCCGGAGTCCCATACTTTCCACGTGTTTCTCAAACATCTTCTGTGTCAGTGGCTTAGTCAATGGGTCTGCCACATTATCCGCTGATGCTACCTTCTAAATCAGGACGTCCCCTCTACCAATGATCTCCCGCAGTACATGGTACTTTCTCTTGATGTGCTTTGACTTTGAGTGAGCCCGAGGCTCTTTAGCCTGGGCGATTGCTCCATTGTTGTCACAAAACAACGGGATGGGTGATGTGCTGGATGGAATCGCTCCTAATTCATGTATGAACTTCTTCATCCACACGACTTCCTTGGCAGCTCCACTTGTGGCAATGTACTCGGCCTCGGTTGTGGAGTCTGCAGTGGACCCATGTTTGCTGCTTTTCCAGCAAACAGCACACGATCCTATCGTGAAAACATACCCAAATGTAGACTTTCTATCATCTGGATCCGACTGGAAATCGGCATCGGTATACCCTAGAACTTGTAGTGAACTACCATCGAATACCAGACAAAACTTTTTTGTCCTTCGAAGGTATTTAAGTATGTTCTTCACAAAAGTCCAATGCTCCTGCCCTGGGTTGGCCTGTAATCTACTTACCACACTCACCGCCTGAGCTATGTCCGGGTGAGTGCATAGCATGGCATACATGATGCTCCCTACGGTTGAGGCATAGGGAACGTCTCTCATGCCATCAATCTCCTCAGAAGTCTTGGGAGACATCTTCTTGGAGAGAGTGACTCCATGCCTGAAAGGAACATTTCCTTTCTTGGAGTTCTCCATGCTATACCTTTTGACAATTTTGTCAATGTAAGCAGCCTGGGATAGTCCAATTATCTGCTTCGATCCATCTCTATAGAGTCAAAGACCCAGTATGTACGAAGCTTCTCCAAGATCTTTCATGGAGAACTGTTGTGATAGCCATACCTTGACCAAGTCAACATTCCTACGTCATTCCCAATGAGTAGGATATCGTCCATGTATAATACCAAAAAGGTGATCTTATCCCCACTGGACTTCCTGTAAACACAGGGCTCATCCGAATTCTGCTCAAAGTCAAACATTTTGACGGCAAAATCAAAATGGATGTCCCAACTCCTAGAAGCCTGCTTAAGTCCATATATAGATCTATTGAGTTTGCATACCATGTGTTCTTGACCAACAGCAATGAAGGCTTGTGACTGCTGCATGTAGATTTCTTCACTAAGATCTCCATTCAGGAACGCGGTTTTGACATCCATTTGCCAAATCTTGTAGTTATGGTATGCTGCTACAACAAGCAGGATCCTAATGGATTTAAGCATGGCCATGGGCGAAAAGGTTTCCTCATAGTCGATGCCTTCTTTCTGAGTATACCCTTTCGCCACCAAGCGAGCTTTAATTGTCTCAATCCTACCATCGGGGTCCTTCTTCCTCTTGTAAATCCACTTTCAACCTATTGCTTTTACCCCGGAGGGTGGATCTACTAGAGTCCAGACTCCATTGGTCTCCATTGGTCTCCATTGAGTCCATCTCAGCTCTCATGGCCTCCACCCACTTCTAGGAATCTATGTCCAACATAGTTTCCGCGTAAGTCACGGGATCCTCCTCACTAGTCAAGGTTTCCACCAGGTAACTATCCTGGTCATAACCATAACAAACTGGTGGCCTGGATACCCGAGTGGATCTTCTAGGTTGGTCACTACCTGGATTTTGTGGGACATCTCCCACTGCTCCTGAGCTCTCCTCATCAAGAACTATTTCCTGACGATGGCTGTCCAGGATGTAATCGGATTCTAAGAATTGGGCGTTTCGACTGCAGAACACTTTCTGCTCACTCGGGTCATAGAATAGATAACCCACCGAATCCTTTGGGTAGCCTATAAACAGGCAACGGATGGTTTTAGATTGCAACTTGTCCGCACTTGTTCTTTTAACGTGTGGAGGACAACCCCAAATCATCAAGTGTCTTACACTTGGCTTCCTTCCGGTCCAAAGTTCATATGGAGTTTTCGGAACTGATTTGGTTGGAACCCGATTCAGCACGTAGATAGCAGTCTCTAATGCGTATACCCAAAAGGATGTGGGTAATTGTGAATGTACGAGAAGCGACCGGACCATGTCCAACAAGGTCCTATTCCTCCTCTCTGAAACACCGTTGAGTTGAGGTGTAGCAGGAGGAGCTAGTTGTGACACTATCCCATTGTCCCTTAAGTAGTCCCTGAATTCGTCAGAGAGATACTCGCCACCTAGATCTGATCGAAGGGCCTTAATTTCTCTCCCTAACTGTTTCTCAACTTCCTGTCTGAACTCTTTGAACTTTTCAAATGATTCAGACTTATGTCTCATTAGGTACACGTAACCATATCGTGAAAAATCATCTGTAAAGGTGATGAAGTACACGTGTTGATTTCGTGTCCTAACACTCAGGGGACCACATACATCAGTATGTATCAGGTCAAGTGTGCCTTCAGATCTTTCAGGCTTACCGTCAAATGGCCGCTTAGACATCTTACCTTGAAGGCAAGGTTCACAAGTGGGAAGATTTTCTACGGTTAGAAAATCCAAAGGACCATCCTTTACCAGCCTTGTGATTCGGTCTATACCGATATGGCCAAGTCGGTAATGCCAGAGTCACGTGGGACTTACTGTATCACAATTCCTTTTCTTGGGATTTTCAACCGACGTAGTTTCGGTTAAGTTAGTTTCCAGAGAAGGATGTTGAAAATAGAGACGGTTCTCTTGTTCCTCGCTTGCGATGAATTTATTATTCCGTTTAACAGTAATCATATTACTAAAATAAACAGTATATCCATCAGCACACAATTTTGAAACAGAAATTAAATTTCTTCTCAAGTTCTGTACATAAGGACAATCTTTAAGTACAAGTAATCCTTCTTTAAAAACTAATTTTACGGTTCCTATTGCCACCGCTACAACACTTGCAGTTGTTCCCAAGAATAGTGTCACTTCACCTTCACTCAACCTTCTGCTAACTTTGAACCTCTACAGTGAGTTACACGCATGAGTTGAAGCCCCAGAGTCAACACACCAGACACAGAAGTAACTAACATATTAGTTTCTATGACACAAGTTTCGATGTTACCTTTCTTAGATTCCAGGTAGGAGGACAATTCCTCTTCCAGTGGGTCTGCTTGCAGAAGTGACAGACATCAGATGCCTTGTTCTTCTTCTGCTTCTTAGGTTTGGCAGCCTTCTTCTGAGGCTTCTTTGCCTTTCTCTTTTTCTTGCCCAATTTGTTAGCTTCAGCAAGCATAATCATAGGCTCATCCTTCTTTAAAAGATCCTCAGCCCTCTGCAACATATTGCTGAGTTCTTGGATGTTGACATTCAGCTTATTCATGTTGTAGTTCATAGTGAACGCATTGAAGGAAGAGGGCAAAGAATTTAGGATGGCATCCACTTGCGTGCCAAGATTTAGCTCGGATCCAAGAGTTTCAAGTTCATTAATGTATCCCATCATCCGAAGACAATGGTCATGAACTTTCTGCCACTTGGACATCTACGCGGTCATGAACAATTTCAAGACCTTCTGTCAAATAGAATGGTTCTGCTCTTCATACATTGTTCTTAGACTGTCCAATATGTCCTTGGCTAGTTCGATCTGATCGAACTACCTCTGTATTGAGTTGTCTAATGAGGCAATGACAAAGCAGCAGGCTAGGGAGTTCTTATCCTCCCACTCTTGGTAGTCCCTCCTACAGGCCTCAGAAGCCCTATCACCCGGATGTTTCGGGGCAGGATTTTTCACTACCATGTCTAACTTTTCGGAAGTTAGGACCAGCATAAGATTTCTGTACCAGTCGGCATAGTTTGGGCCTTAAGCTTGTTATCGTCTAGAAGCTTTGCAAATTGACCGTTTGCCATTTTTTGATAAAATAGCAAAATCATTAGTCCACAACCTTAGTTTGATTCATGTTACCTACATAGATATGGCTTTTAATCTATGTTCCATTCCCATTTGTTCATCTCTGAGATTTCCCTCCTTTCTCAGTGACGGAGACGACGAAATGTCTCTGGAAATGTGGGAAATCACATGGGGTGCGTGAAGCCAACTGTTTCAGCTGCATAACCCCACCACCTTTCTGTGACGGATCATATCCACTCATCAAATGAGTTTCCCTTTGGCCTCTGTCAAACAAGGTTCAGAGTCGTTTTCAGGTAAACCTTTCTGTCCAGTGAGTGCTCACCCATCATATTCAGGTTACGCCAAGGTACCGTGAGAGAGTTCCCATTTTCTGGTGAAGCCCCTCCCACATCGGTCTATGACGCCCCTATCATCTTATGAAACACTCTAATAGATCCAACAGCAAATGGATAGCCCAATTTTATGGTGCGTTTCCTCATTACTGATGGACCCATCATTGTGCTAATGACGGAAGGCCTTTAGAGAGTCCATCATATGGATCTCCCTATCACATGCATTCATATTTGTTGGAGGGAACAAAATTATGCCCTAGTTTTAATTTAGGTCAAACAAAAGTGGCTCCCACTAACTTTCATAAAGTCAGATTTCTGGTGGGCCTTAATCGGCTAGGGGTTCTGTACGCATCCTTTTTCATGGTTGTGGGGCCCACCAAGAAAGGAAGGGTCATCCAATGACCTTAAGGGACACCGTGGCAATGATGTGCATTCGGCCATGGTGTGCGCAAGAGCCACTAACGAATCATCATGGGCCAAGTGCTTATGACCCATGGTCGCAGCACATCAAACATCCAATCATCATATGTAAAGGAGGAATTGATCCAATCAATTAAATACTGTAAAGCCCATAAAATAGCCCATTTAAAACTAAGTCATTAACAATTAATGTCTACTAGGTGTATGCGCTGAATCGTAGATAGCAGTTCGGCCCATACAGCTCATCTCACAATAATGGGCTTTTGCAGTTTTAACCCTTTAAAACTGGGCTTTACAGGTGGGCCGAATTAATCCCTGTAATTGAACATCAGATTTGGAACAATAAGTGTGAGGAATATGGACTGAAAAACAGTCCCTTTCGAACCCCAGATTCGGTCCAAACAGTTTTGGTCCAATCTAGTCCGAGAGGATCCAAAACTGATTTTCAATTCAAGAATTAATTCATGAAAGATCTGAAATTAATAATTTTGATGTCAAACAATCACAAATCAATCTATGGACTGTTCGCACCACCTGCAAAACAGAGGTTAATCACAAGGGTTGCAGTTTCACAAACTGCAAATCGCAGAATGCGATTTCTCCAACTGCAAATCTCCAGCGCCGCCATCTTCTTCCTTCTTCTTTAATCAAGAAAAATAACAGAAATCCTATTTCTATTAATTACATTCTTGATCAAATCCTATACATTCAGTCTAAAAATAATAAAAAAAATAAAAAAATTATTTACAGACCGAATTGAATAAAATAAATAAAAAAAGGGTGCTCAGACCATCTGCACCAAATCTACACTGTGATCTCCAGGTTCGAATAGTCCATTAAATCAAAATAAATAAAGAACAGTTCTAAATAAATTTTGGATTTAACAAAAATTAATTTGAGATCAATCGCCCTTAACAAGAAACAGTTTCTTGAAATAAAGAAAACAATCTGCGCAAATCTTGAAAAAACACCTTCTTTCCATCTGCGCAGGGTCAGATCTGATTTTCTTTTGGTTCAAGATTTGAACCTGTGGCTCTGATACCACTGAAGGAATGGTAGGATCCATTTAATGGACGCCATAAAGGTTGCGGAATGGGTGGGCGAATTTCAAAAATTTTTCTACCTTCTCCCAACTGGGAATCATATTCCCTAAATTTAGAATACAATATTCAAGGATCCTACTTGAACCCTAATCAAACCAGATCTGTACCAAAAGACAAATGGGAGGAATATACTTGATCCGGAGAAGCACTATCTCCCAAAGTTGGTGTTCATGCCCAAAGAATGCTCCAATATCCGTTCCTGCTGAAGATGACACAGCTGTGAATGGAACAGAACCAGCAAGGTGCGTCCTACACACAGGATCCTTCACAAGAATCCTCTGGAAGTACTAAACACTGAATCCTTTTCAGTCTTTCTTGCAAGACTGATGTCAAGAACAGATTTCTTGACTTTCTTTTTCTTCAAAGATCTAATCTTGCAATGGTAGATGGCGGCAGCAGGAGGAGATCTCCAAAATGAAAAGGCTGAACTGCTTTTCTCTTTTTCTGGAGAGTATGAGATCTGATCTCAATTCGCAGGAACCTTTCTTGCAAATTTTCTTGGTTCAAAATCTGTTGTATTTCTCTCCTTCTTGGTTCGTTTTTCTCCTCCTTTCTTCTTGATTAAGAAACCTCCTTATTAGGAGTTATCCCAATCCATCAGTATTTGGATAGGGGATAATCTTAATCCTTTCTGCAGATAGAGTTAGCTTACTCCTGATCTTATCAGGAGGTTACCAGATTCAAATCTAATTTGAATTTGGTCTCTAAGAGTGGATATGGATAATGGCCAAATCATTTTACTAACTTCAATCTCAGATTTGCCCCATGGATGGGTGATCATATCAGCCCACCTCGAAATGGGCTTTTGGCCCATTAAGTGTTCAGTGTCTAATTACTTTCCAATCTGCTGCCCAGTTGGGCTTCTTTGTATGGCGTGGGACCCAAGCATTGATCTACACACCAGCCACATGGGTCCGCCCAGCCGAATTCACTGGAAAGCTCAGTGAACCCCTGAGCCCATCACATGGGCACTATGGGCCCAACATTTACATTAAGTGGTCCCCGGGCCAAGCCATCTTATAAAAACCCAGGGACTGTAGGCAGGTGCAAGATTAGCTCATCAGGTATTATCCCAAATGGACTTACACTTAACCTCTCAGCCCATAATGATCAAGCACTGCCCGACAAGAGAGGACTTTTTCCTCGGCTAGAAGGAACAATGCTGCACTCTCCACTCACATGAATCCTAAGAATTAAAACCATTTGCAAATATTTTGAAACCGTACATATATATATAATAATTTTTCAAAACAAAATTCCAACGATTGAAATCAACTGCCGGCAGTTTGGTTTCCATCAGAGAGAGTGAATTCCCGATCATTACCTTTGTTCGACGAAGGGGCTGATCATGTCACTATGATCACCCACTCAGATGAATTCTCAGGCTAACCCAACATGCCCAGGTTTTGACCCCCGCTAAGGATCTCACTGATTGGCATATCAAAGATAGCCCAATCCGACACCTAGTGAAGTGTCATAATCGAGTCTAGGGGTCAGGTGTAAGTTTCCAGTTTTGCCCATCTATCTCCAAGGTCCAGGGCAAGACTGGAAATCTGGTCCAGTTCAAGGATTCAAGTAATCCCATACTGCATGTGCCCCGGGTCTTACCCTGATGGCTGAGACAGGCCATCCCAACACTTGGTGGCACACCAACATCAGCCTTGGCAGGATAAATCTCCCCAGACTTATCCAACGGCTGTGAACATTTAAAACTAACATGAATCTCTATAAATGTCCAGTTTTAGGGTTTTACACAGAATTAAACCAAACAACATGAATCAAACATGCACTTTATTTATTTCCACTAAATAACAAAAGTACATCAAATCAGATTGAAGCTAAGGGCATACATAAACTGTCTAACAGTCAAGTCTAACTTTCTAGTTTTACCCATCAATCTTCAAGGTCCAGGGCAATACTGGAAATCTGGTTTGGTTCAAAGATTCAAGTAATCTATATTGCATGTGCCTTGTGTCTCACCCTGACGGCTGAGACAGGCCACCCCAACATTTGGCAGTAAACCTGTGTCAGCCTTGTCAAGATAAATCTCCAAGAACTATCCAACGGCTATGAAAATTCTAAACTAATGACGGGTTGTTGAAGCCCTCAAAATTAATGCTAGTTCCACAATAAATTTTTTTTTTTTGTAGTAATAGTGGTACTAGGTCGAATCCCATAGGGAGCTAGGGAATAAGTTCTTAGCCGCATGCGCAATATACTAGAAAGGGAAAATTAAAGAATTACAATTTATAAAAGACCAAGACAGCAATAGCAATACCAAACAAGAGAAATCGGTCTTACCAAATTCTGATTCAAGAGTTTGAATTAATCAATTGGTCATCGATCATAGGTAAACTTCGGCAGTCTTGCAATTCAAGCATTTAACCTTAGATTTATTAGGATAGCCATAATAAACCTTGTGTTTTCCTAAATCAGCTGACCAAACCCAGCATTTGATCTACACTTATCACTAATCAACTAGGTATGATAGCGTTCCATATCAATTAGTGATAGCATTAAGCTTTGTAAAAACAATTAAACCAAAATAACAATAATTGAGATAACTACAATTATCGAAATCTTGTTCCATTGATTCCCTTTAGGTTAAAACATGTCAATACATTGGTTAAAGGCTGTCACGAACAATTGACCCAGAAATATATTAACTTAATTGCTATTTGTACCACTATTCGTGATAATTACGGATCACTAAATAGTGGATAGCAGTAGGAAAATCAACATTAATTAATTTTTCAGACTAATTATCATTAACATCCAATGAGAATATGCACAAGAACCAATGAATACTTGAATTAAAAAGCAAGAAACTTGAGTTAAATACAGAACCTCATGATGACACAATCGAACCTCCCCCATTGAACCAGAAAAGAAAAAGCTTAGCTGCTCATGATTTTCGAACCCTCCAGGCTTTGCTTCTCAGTAGGCCGAACTAATCTTCTTGGTAGCTTGAGTTGCTTGATGCTTGATGGATGGATTGTTGGATGCCTAGAGCTGGTCCGCCCCCCTCTTTATATATGATAGCTATAAATATAACCCAAGCAAGTGCACTAGATATCAAGTAGTATAAAAAATATCATTCCCACGGGGATTTAACAAAATAACTATTAGAACTACAACCTTCCCTAATTATCTGGACAATCGAATTTCAGATTTAAGAGTAAGAACTACTGGAAATAAAAACTAGAAGAAAGAAAATAAAAGCATGGGTGATCACTAACCGAATATGCAATGGATGAAATCGTTAGGACTTTTAGGTCCACCTAACCAATGTATTGAATATTAATGGATTCGATTAACCAAGATAATTTGTCATTCTCATAAGCTGAGGCCTTTCCAATTTTATTTAATATTCTCTCTCGAGATATACTAAAACTATGCCCATCAGGTAACCCTTTGATCTCTTGAGTAGAGTTCTCAAGATGGAAGTGCATTAAGTCCGAGGAAAACCATTAAATTCAGATGAATCATGTATATATATCTCTATATACCATTCAATTCACACTATGAACTATTCAGTCAATTATGTGAATTCCTCTATTGATTCATTCACATAAACCGAATCAATTAAGGGGTGGTCAAGCTCTTAATCGCATTAAGCAAAATAATTCATAGACTGTATGGAAATCACAATCTTGGATAAATCATAAAGATAAAAATATACTCATTAACAGGGTTAGGCTTTCCTCAGCCCTAGCTAAAAACAAATCAGTTCATGATAAAAGAATTAAAGCAAATAAAGGGAAAGAAAGAATTAAATCTGATAGGACTCTTTGCAGTTTCCTTATTCTTGTATTCGTATTGGGCTTCTGCTGCGAATTGGGCAAATTTCCTCAGATCTCGGGCCCGATTTTTACTTTGATGCATTCCAAATCTATTAAAACTCAAAACATGAAAAGTGTAGAGTTTTACCTTATCCTTCCAATTCATCTTGAATCATCTCAATCAGAGTCCAGATGCACGTTCTACTTTAGTATATATATAGACTAGTGAATTTCCCCGTACTAGGTACGGGGAAGTCATACAGTCTGCGGGTCCACATAAATTGACCCTTATATGTCAAACCCGTAAAATTATACGAGTCATTAAATTCAACTTGAACTGTTTATTACTTTAATTTAACAATTCTTATTCTTATTATTAATTTATTTAGTATTTAATTTAATTTTTTTGTTATATAGTAATAATATTAACTAAATTTATAATTGTTTAAATATTTACTTAAAATGATTTTTTGCAACTGAGTATAATTATTATATAATAAATTTGTTAATTCATATTTTGCATTTAAGAATAAACGTTAATGATTTGGCTTAACAATTTTAATTACTGTTAATAAATATTGATTCTTATTTAAGTTTTAACTATCATATTCGGTAATTGTTATGGGCCATGCTTTGAATAAACATTAATGATAACTGATGATTGTTATTTCATATTTTATTATTTACTTAATTAAGTACTTGATGATTGTTATTATTATTAATTATTTCTATAAATAATTGACTGTTATTATTATTTAATTAATCCAGTAATTTTCAGCAAATAATTATTTGATTTAATTTGAATTATTTCATTTTTTAATTATTTATAATAGACATTTAGGGTAGGCTCTTTATTTGATTTAATATACTTACCATGTTTTATCTAGACAATGACCCCATACTAAGTAAGGGGCAACTACAGTATCATTTAATTTGAAATTTACTATTTAACAATAAAAAATCAATTTCTTGTTGAGCAACCCACCCCCAAAAAAGTATCAATAACTTTGAAATCATTAATATATTGATAAAAATAGTAAAATTAGATGGATGTTTATAACAATATCACCAATGCTACTTAATATTTAGGGACATATGAATGAATAAAAAGCATTTAAATGATATCCATTCAAAGAGGCAAAGAAGGAAGAAAATCATTCAAAGAGCTGCTAACAAGAAATCCATGCCAAACCACATTTGCAAATGCATCCATCCTCTGAAGTAAGAGATGAAAAATATATGACTACAATCAAATCATCATCATGTATCGCTACAGTCAACTGATAATATAATAAGGACTCCAAAACCAATCTAAGAGGAAGCATGAAAGAAAGGAGAATAATGGGACCATCCTGAGTATGGATGTCACCTCTAAGTTAGGTGGCAATGCTTCTTTTGGTCAATCATGGTTATGGATTTTAAGTCTAAATCTCCCCATAGTGCACGTACACTGGCTAGAATTTATCTTTAGGAAAAAGGTAGGGAAACCTGTACATAACATAATGGTATCTTTGAACTATAGGAATTGGGAGATAGAAATAGGAAATGTGGGTTGAAATTATAATTTTGGGCATGTTGATGTGTCAAATTCAAGTAAATTAGAATACACATAGATTTTTAGTTCATTCATTTAGTGGTAATTTGAATATTTTTTATTCCATGTTTTTATTGAGTAATATAGATTAATAATATATTAATAATTATGAAATCAGTAATAATAATAAGTATATTATTATTACTATTATTTACTAATAATATATTCTTATTATGTGTGTATTGATTTTGAAATCAGTAATATTAAATTATTATTATTATTATTATTATTATTATTATTATTATTATTATTATTATTGTTATTATTATTATTATTATTATTAAGTAATTAATTTGTTAGAATTACGATTTTTAGTTAATTCAAGAAATAATAATTTCTTTTATAATTGTTTTAGTTTAACAATATTGAACAATTGAAAGTTTTATAATTTAACTTTCACTAAATGAAATATTTATTGGAGAATAATAATAGTATTTATTATAATAATATTGTTAATTATAATTACTTATAATAATAATAACAATAATAAAATAATAATAATTAATCATAAATAATCAATCATAATCATAATGTAATAATTAACATAAATAAAATATTTATTAAAATTAATTAAATAAATTAATATAATATACAATGATTATATATCCCAATTAATAATTAGCATTTATTAAAAATCTTATTAATTATCATTAATTAATTAACATCCGAAGTACTAATTAGCATTATTATAATTAAGGAATTAAATTATCAGTAAGTAATTATAATCAGTAATTAATTTTTATTAGAAATCATTATTATTAGTAATAATTAATTATAATTATTTATAATAATAAATATTATATTTGATTAATATAAGTATTAATTATAATTACTGATAATAATATTATAATTAATTATTTCAAATAAATGTATGAATTATAAGTGAGTTATTATTATTAGTAATTAATAGCTAAAATTAATTAATTAGAAGTCATTAATTATTATTTGTACCCCTCTCTTTCAAAAAGTTGACTCATAATCATTGTTATCATCAATGACAACAACTTGATAAATACATAATTTAATAAAAATAGGTAAATATGATTAATTTATTCTTTTCTCTTTTGGAAAAGTGAAAAGAGAAAAATAAAATGGTTAGCATTGCAAATGAAAAATTATTTAGATTTTTTCAAAAAATCCAAATGTTCAAAAATAAGGTCATTAAACAAAGATTAATTAAAATTATTCAGTAAATAATAATTTGAAGAAATTAAAATTAAAAATTAATTATCTATCCAAATTAAAATGGGTAATTCCAGCAAATAATTTTAAGTAATTAAATTTTGCTATTAACAATTTTTATTTATAATCAGGTTTAGTAATAGGTTAATAATATATAATAATTATGAAATCAGTAATAATAATAACTATAATAATTATTATTATTAACAAGTAATATACTTATTATGTGTGTATTGATTTTGAAATCAGTAATATTAAAGTATTATTATCATTACTACTATTATTATTATTATTATTTATTATTATTTTTATTAAGTAGTTAATTTTTTATAGTTACGATTTTTAGTTAATTCATAAAATAATATTTTCTTTTATAATTCTTTAAGTTTAACAATATTGAATAATTGAAAGTTTTATAATTTAACTTTCACTAAATGAAATATTTATTGGAGAATAATAATAATAATAATAATAATAATAATAATAGTATTAATTATAATTACTAATATAATAATAATGTAAATAAGTAACACAAATTTTATATTTACAAAATAATTAATATGAATTAATATAAATATATAATGATTATATCCCAATTAATAATTAACATTATTAAAATACTTATTAATTATCATTAATTAATTAACATTTCGAAGTAATAATTATCATCATTTTTTTAATTATAATTATTGATAATAATAATAATAATATAATTACATTAATTAATATAATATTATTAATTATAATTACGTATAATAATATAAATAATTAACATTAAATATTTATTTTAAAAATAATAAATATGAGCTAATATAAATATAAAATTATTATTTCCAAATTATTAATTACCATTATGAAATTTTTATTAATTATTTCGATTTAATAATGAGCACTATTGTTAGTAATTATTATTATTAGTAATTAATAGCTTGAATTAATTAATTAAAAGTAGTTAATAGTAATTAATTTGTAATTAATAGTAATTATTATTAGTAATTAATAGCTGGAATTAATTAATTAGAAGTAGTTAACAGTAATTATTACTAGTAATCAAGAGATGGAATTAATTAATTAATTTAGTAGTTAACAATAATTAATAGCATGTCGAATTAATATCTACCTATTTAATGAAACTGGTTTGATTCCACTTCTAACTCTGCATGGTGGTTGGCTCCACTCTACATGTTAGTGGGCTCTGTTCTTAAACTACCACTAATCAGAATTTGACACATGTCTAGTAGGTTTTGTTCTTAAATTTCCACTAATTAGAATTTGACATGTGTCTATTTTGTTTAAATCTTTGGAAGGACAGGTGTCTAAATGTAGGTGGGCCACATGTCTATAGGGGGCTTTGGCCTGAAATCCTTCCTTTAATATATATACATACATATTTATATATATATATATATATATATATATATATATATATATATATATTTTAAATTTTTCATTATTTTAATTTTATTGCTTAATATTCAATATATTGTTATATAACTATTTAGCCATTTTTAATGTTTTATATTTAAGATATTTATTTATTGAAACATTTAAATGATGTTTATCTTTTAATGTTAAATTTTATTATTTGAATAACATTTAAATTGAATAATTTGTAAATTTATAATTTATATTGTTACTACATAATTCCATGATGAATTTTGTAAAAATATACAACTATTAATAATATGATAATTATAAAATCTATTATAATTAACTTTTATTTTTTGAATAAATATTTAAATTTTAGTATATAATTTCGTTATAATATTTAAATAATTCTAAAAATTTTTAATTGAAACTTTCTTTACATTGATGTAGATAAAAAGAGGGAGAGGGGATAAATAGTAATTAGAGATAGTTTAGGAGAGAATCTCTCTACTAAATTAGAGATAATTTAAGAGATAAATAGGAGTTAGAGATAATTTAGGAGATAAATGGAAATTATAGACAGTTTAGGAGAAAGTGGAGGAAAGTGGTGCCACTTGGCTAAACATTAGATAAGCAAATCCTCTTTATTTATGGTTGTTAGAAATAGTTAAGCTTATGTGATTTCTGAAAGGATGAGAGATCCATCCTATGGACACCCAAAGATTGCGGAATAAGGGGCGAATTTCAAAAATTTTTCTCTCCCTTCAACCGGGAATTGTATTCCCTATTTAGAAAATCATATTTTCAAGGATCAATCTTGAACCATAAACTGAACCAGATCTGAACCAAAAGGAGTGGGAGAGGATTATACCTGATACGGAGAAATACTATCTCCCAATGGAGGTGTTCACGCCCAAGGAAGGATCCAAGACTGCTCCCACTGAAGATGGCACAGTGCAGGATGGAGCAGAATCAACAACGTTCTTCAAAAGAACTTGACCCTTCACAAGAATCAACTGGACGGGTTGTGAGTACAGCTCCAACCAATCTTTTCCCAAAAGATTGAAATCAAGATCCAATCTTGATTGCTCCCAAGAACTGGAGATCGAACTGAAGGAATGGCAATGGTAGGAAGGTGGCGGCAGAAGAGAATTCGCAGTATGCTGGAAATCTCTCAATCTCTCTTTCTTTAAAGAGAAGAATGCTATTGATGTTGTTGTGTTGTTCAAGGCTGCCGCCCCCTTCTCCTTTTATAATCTTAAAGGGATCAGCTCCTAATCAGATTAGGAGTTGCTAATCCAAATCATATTTGGGTTAGAAGTCCCTTAGTGATAAGAGATAATCCTTATCTTATCTGCAGATCAGATCAGCTGTCTCCTAATCTAATTAGGAGGTTTCCAGATCTAAATCTTATTTAGATCTTGGACTCTCTGAGTGGATAGGGTCTAAGCCCAATCCTTTTAGCTGACGCCACTTCAGAATTCGCCCCCTTTAGATGACTGATCAAATCAGCCCAGTTCGAAATGGGCTTAAGGCTCATTTAAGGTTATGTACTCAAAAACCTTCCAAATTGCTGCCCAGTTGGGCTTCCTTGTATGGCGTGGGACCCAAACATTGATCTACACATCAGCCACATGGGTTCAGCCCAGCCTTTGTTACAAGGCCTGGCCGAATGCAACTGTTTGAAGACAGTGTACCCCCTGAAACCCATCAAATGAGCTCTATGGGCCCAACACTTACACTAAGTGGTCCCTGGGCCAAGCCACCTTGTAACACCAAGGGACTGTGGGCAGATGCAAGATTAGCCCATCAGGTGTTATCCTCAATGGATCTTACACTTAACCCTCTCAGCCCATAATGATCATACACTGCCCGACAAGAGAGGACCTCTCCCTCGGCTGCAAGGAACAGTGTTGCACTCTCCACTTATATGGATCCCAGGAATTAAAACATATTTGCAAACATTTCAAAACCATAATATATATATACTTTTATCTCATATAAAATATATTTTGCAAAACAAATTTCAACGATTGAAATCGGCTGCCGGCAGTCTTGGTTTCCATTAGTGAGAATGCATCCCTGATCATTACCTTTGTCCGACAAAGGGGCTGATCCTGTCACTATGATCACCCACTCAGATGAATTCTCAGACTGTCCCAACATACCGAGGTTTTGACCCCCGCTAAGGATCTCACTGATTGGTACATCAAAGATAGCCCAATCCGACACCTAGTGCAGTATCATAATCGAGTCTAGGGGTCGGGTGTAACTTTCCAGTTTTGCCCATCAATCTCCAAGGTCCAGGGCAATACTAGAAATCTGGTCCAGTTCAAAGATTCAATTAATCCTACACTGTATGTGCCTAGGGTCTCACCCTGGCAGCTGAGACAGGCCACCCCAACCGACTTGGTGGCACCACAGTGTCAGCCTTGTCAGGATAGGTCTCCCTAGACCGACCCATTGGCTGTGAAACATTCTAAACTTACACGAGTCTCATTAAGTGTCCAGTTTAAGGGTATTACACAGAAACATACCAAGGGAACATGAATCAAATATGTATCTTTATTCATTTACAATAAACTCATAAAGTACATCATTCTGATTGAAGCTAAGGCATACAAAACTGTCTAACAATTTCCTTATTGGTTTAATGGGGTAATTATGTGGAATTAAAAAAATCAAAAAATTAGGAAATTAGGAAGGGGGTTTGGAGTAGGGGTGATCATTTCAACCCGACCCGGCCTGGCTCGGAAATTCCGGGCTGGGGCCTGGGTTTTGTGTTCAAGCCCAGCCCGGGCCCGGGCCACATCAGACCCACAAATTTTAGGGCCGGGCTTGGGCTTAATACTTCAAGCCCAGCCCGCTTGTATTTAATCTTACAATTTTGTGTATAATGTATACATGTTATTTTACATTTTATTATATATTTTATATATAAAATATTATAACATGACATGTATAATTTATATTATATGTATTATTTTCTATTATATATCTATATAATAAGTTTATATGCATGTTATGTCATTTAATATATAGATATGTAATGTTTTTATATATGAGTGACATT
>JAKGHH010000001.1:6028228-6033768 GCA_022828595.1 Nelumbo lutea | reverse complement strand
TCATTTTGACACTAGCAAGTGCACTAGTCGTTCAAGTAATAAAGTAGTGAGTGAAGTATCGTTCCCACGAGGATTTAGGAAACAATTACCAATACTAAATTGAGCACTTCTTATCTGATCAACAAATAAATCAAAACTCTAATGAAAGTTAAGAAATCCTAAATTAAAATCTATCTAAATCATTGGCCCAATTGCCTTCAAATCAGGTTAGAAGAGTAAGCAGTAAATGTCAGTCTCAGAATTCAGCAATCTATCAATTTGGATCATTCGAATAAATCATGATTGAGCCTTGATTTGGTGAAAACCCAAGGTCATGAACAGCCTCTCTCAAGTGCATGTTCATCCTATGCATGAGTGACGGTTCTTCTATCTCTAGCAAGAATCTAATCCCCATGCATGCATTTCTTCAAACACTTCTAAGGCATCAATTCAAATCTAAATTGATCACCAACTGAATTGTGCAAGTTATCTCTAACCTTGCACTCAATTCAGTTCTTGAATAGTAGATCTGAATTCCTAGAGTGGTCTCTCTCAAGCACTCTAGGAATTCCAAGCTGTAGATTAATTCGGCCAATCTGAAAATTGCAGATCTGAATTCTCTTTCAAGCAATTCAGATCTTGCAATCTCAGATCTGAGAATTCAGATCTGAGTTTTGAAGGTTAGTTGGCCGAATTACTCTACAATAACACCCTTATTCAAGAAACTTCAAGTACAATTCATGACCATTTGAATGAATCAAAAAGAATTAGATTTCTGAACTGAAATTTTACAAGCTGAAATACATCAAGGAAGAATGGAAACAAGGAGAAAGAAGAAAGAAAATATAACAAAGAAACTGAATTCAAATCAAAAGAGAATGAAACTACAAATGATTTATTACAAAAGATCTTTGAATCACAAACCCTCAATTCGAACTCACCTTCTTCTTCTAGCTTGCTTGTCTTGAACTTCCTTCAGCCCTTCTTCTTCTTCTTCCTTGCGCCTAGCCTTCTTCTCTTCTCTTCTCTTCTCTCAAGGTGGCCGAACCTCTAAGAGTGGGAGAGCCTTCCTCTCAAGCAATTGAACAACTCTCTCCCCTCCTAGAGGCCTCCTTATATAGTTTTTCAAGGGGGCTCTTGCCCCTTCTTGAAGTCTCTAGAATTGGGTGTATTACACCCCTCATGAACCTTCTAGAGTGCTCCCTCCTTCTCTTCAAGACATATCTAGGAGTTGCCGCCCCTAACTCCCTTTGGGCTGCTATTTGGGCTACAACTTAGCTTGCTTTTGAGCTCATGTGGGCTTCACTCTAGACTGTTATTTGGGCTAAAAATGGGCTGGGCCGAAATTTCCTTCTTGCTAGGCTTCTTCCCTTGGGTTTTCCAAAGAGTTAGCTTGCACTACTTGGGCCGAATGAAACTCCCTTGCTCTCATGGCTGGGCCGGACTGAACTTGATAAATTTTGGGCTTTCTTTTCTTGCTTTTGCCTTCTTTTTGTTGATTTGGCTCCCCCTGAAATCTTTCTTGCAATCAAGCTAAAATAGGGCAAAATCTAATTAAACCAGCATAAAATTTCATGCAAAAACCTCATAAAATATAGATAAATTGTAGGTTTATCACAGGACAATTCCTCTTCCATTAGCCGGTCTGTTTGCAGAAGTGACACACATCAGATGCCTTGTTCTTCTTCTGCTTCTTATGTTTGGCCGCCTTCTTCTGAGGTTTCTTTGCCTTTCTCTTTTTCTTGCCCGATTTGTTAGATTCAGCAAGCATAACCACAGGCTCATCCTTCTTGAGTAGATCCTCGGCTCTCTGCAACATATTGCTGAGTTCCTGGATGCTGACATTCAGCTTATTCATATTGTAGTTCATTGTGAACACATTGAAGGAAGAGGGCAAATTATTGAGGATGGCATCCACTTGCGTGCCAAGATCTAGCCCGGATCCAAGAGCTTCAAGTTCGTTAATGTAACCCATCATCCGAAGACAATGGTCATGAACTTTCTGCCCTTTGGTCATCTACGCGGTCATGAACAATTTCAGGACCTTCTGTCGAGTAGAACGGTTCTGCTCTTCATACATTGTTCTTAGACTGTCCAATATGTCCTTGGCTAGTTCGATCTGATCGAACTGCCTCTATATTGAGTTGTCTAATGAGGCAACGACAAAGTAGCGTGCTAGGGAGTTCTTATCCTCCCACTCTTGGTAGTCCCTCCTATGGGCCTCAGAAGCCCTATCACCCGGACGTTCCGGTGCAGGATTTTTCACTACCTTGTCTAACTTTTCGGAAGTTAGGACCAGCATAAGATTTCTGTACCAGTCGGCATAGTTTGGTCCCTTTAGCTTGTTATCGTCTAGAAGCTTTGCAAATTGACCGTTTGCCATTTTCTGATAAAATAGCAAAATCATTAGTCCACAACCTTAGTTTGATTCATGTTACCTACATAGATATGGATTTTAATCTATGTTCCATTCCCATTTGTTCATCTCTGAGATTTCCCTCCTTTCTCAGAGACGGAGATGACGAAATGTCTCTGGAAATGTGGGAAATCACATGGGGTGCGTGAAGCCAACTGTTTCAGTTGCATAACCTCACCACCTTTCTGTGACGGATCATATCCACTCATCAAATGAGTTTCCCTTTGGCCTCTGTCAGACAAGGTTCAGAGCCGTTTTCAGGTAAACCTTTCTGTCCAGTGAGTGCTTACCCATCATATTCAGGTTACGCCAAGGTACCGTGAGAGAGTTCCCATTTTCTGGTGAAGCCCCTCCCACATCGGTCTATGACGCCCCTATCATCTTATGAAACACTCTAATAGATCCAACAGCAAATGGATAGCCCAATTTTATGGTGCGTTTCCTCATTACTGAAGGACCCATCATTGTGCTAATGACGGAAGGCCTTTAGAGAGTCCATCATATGGGTCTCCCTATCACAAGCATTCATATTTGCTAGAGGGAACAAAAACGCCCTAGTTTTAATTTAGGTCAAACCAGAGTGGCTCCCACTGACTTTCATAAAGTCAGATTTCTGGTGGGCCTTAATCGGCTAGGGGTTCTGTACGCATCCCTTTTTAGGGTTGTGGGGGCCCACCAAACAAAGAGGGATCATCCAATGACCTTGAAGGACACCATGGCAATGATATGCATTCAGCCATGGTGTGCGCAAGAGCCACTAACGAGTCTTCATGGGCCAAGTACTTATGGCCCATGGTAGCAGCATATCAAACATCCAAACATCACATGTAAAGGAGGAATTGATCCAATCAATTAACTACTGTAAAGCCCATTGAATAGCCCATTTAAAATCTAAGTCATTAACAATTAATGACTACTAGGTGTATGGGCTGAATCGCAGATAGCAGTTCGGCCCATACAGCTCATCTCACAGTAATGGGCCTTTTGCAGTTTTAACCCTTTAAAACTGGGCTTTATAGGTGGGTCGAATTAATCCTTGTAATTGAACATCAGATTTGGAACAACAAGTGTGAGAAATACAGACTGAAAAATAGTCCCTATCGAACCCCAGATTCGGTCCAAACAGTTTTGGTCCAATCTAGTCCGAGAGGATCCAAAACTGATTTTCAATTCAAGAATTAATTCATTAAAGATATGAAATTAATAATTTTGATTTCAAACAATCACAAATCAAACTATGGACTGTTCGCACCACCTGCAAAACAGAGGTTAATCACAAGGGTTGCAGTTTCACAAACTGCAAATCGTAGAAAGCGATTTCTGCAACTGCAAATCTCCAGCGCCGCCTTCCTCTTCCTTCTTCTTTAATCAAGAAAAATAACAGAAATCCTATTTCTATTAATTACATTCTTGATCAAATCCTATACATTCAGTCTAAAATAAAAAAAATTATTTACAAACCGAATATTAATAAATAGAAAGAAAAAGGGTGCGCAGACTATCTGCGCCAAATCTGCACTGTGATCTCCAGGTTCGAACAGTCCATTAAATCAAAATAAATAAAGAACAATTCTAAATAAATTCTGGATTTAATAAAATTAATTTCAAATAATCGCCCTTAACAAGAAACAGTTTCTTGAAAAAGAAAACAATCTGCGCAAATCTTGAAAGAACACCTTCTATCGATCTGCGCGGGTCAGATCTGATTTTCTTTTAGTTCAAGATTTGAACCTGTGGCTCTGATACCACTGAAAGAATGGTGGGATCCATCTAATGGACGCCATAAAGGTTGCGGAATGGGTGGGCGAATTTCAAAAATTTCCTACCTTCTCTCAACTAGGAATCATATTCCCTAAATTTAGAATACAATATTCAAGGATCCTACTTGAACCATAATCAAACCAGATCTGTACCAAACGATAAATGGGAGGAATATACCTGATCCGGAGAAGTAGTATCTCTCAAAGTTGGTGTTCACACCCAAAGAATGCTCCAAGATCCGTTCCTGCTGAAGATGACATAGCTGGGAATGGAACAGAACCAGTAGGGTGCGTCCTACACACTGGATCCTTCACAAGAATCCTCTGGAAGTACTAAACACTGAATCCTTTTCAGTCTTTCTTGCAAGATTGTTGTCAAGAAAAGATTTCTTGACTTTCTTTTCTGCAAAGATCTAATCTTGCAATGGCAGATGGCGGCGGCAGGAGGAGATCTCCAAAACGAAAAAGGCTGAACTGCTTTTTCTGTTTTTCTAGAGAGTATGAGATCTGATCTCAATTCGCAGGAGATTGACATTTACTGCTTACTCTTCTAACCTGATTTGAAGGCAAATGGACCAATGATTAAGATAGATTTTAATTTAGGATTTCTTAACTTTCATTAGAGTTTTGATTTATTTGTTGATCAGATAAGAAGTGCTCAATTTAGTATTGGTAATTGTTTCCTAAATCCTCGTGGGAACGATACTTCACTCTCTACTTTATTACTTGAACGGCCAGTGCACTTGCTAGTGTCACAATGAGCAACACACCAAGTGATCATATCCGCCCACCTCGAAATGGGCTTTTGGCCCATTAAGTGTTCAGTGTCTAATTACTTTCCAATCTGCTGCCCAGTTGGGCTTCTTTGTATGGCGTGGGACCCAAGCATTGATCTACACACCAGCCACATGGGTTCGGCCCAGCCTCTAAAACAAGGCCTAGCCGAATTCACTGAAAAACTCAATGAACCCCATGAGTCCATCATATGGACCCTATGGGCCCAACACTTACATTAAGTGGTCCCTGGGCCAAGCCATCTTATAAAAACCCAGGGACTGTGGGCAGGTGCAAGATTAGCCCATCAGGTATTATCCTCAATGGTCTTATACTTAACCTCTCAGCCCTTAATGATCAAGCACTTCCCGACAAGAGAGGACCTCTCCCTCGGCTGCAAGGAACAGTGCCGCACTCTCCTCTCACATGGATCCCGGGAATTAAAACCATTTGCAAACAATTTGAAACCGTACATATATATAAATATATTAATTTTGCAAAACAAAATTCCAATGATTGAAATCAACTGCCGGCAGTTTGGTTTCCATCAGAGAGAGTGCATTCCCGATCATTACCCTTTGTCCGACAAAGTGGCTGATTCTGTCACTATG
>JAKGHH010000001.1:5838228-6023228 GCA_022828595.1 Nelumbo lutea | reverse complement strand
TAAGTGTCAACATTATGCAAGCCTTGCTGCTTCCTAGTTTGAGTTCTTTTCGAATGCCATTGATAGTTGTTGGCTGCCATTTCCTCAATAAGTGCATGGGCAACCTCAGGAGTTTTATTATTTATGTATCCTCCGGCTGCAGCATCTAATATGGTCTTATTTGAGTCAATAAGACCATTATAGAAAGTCTGCACTTGCAGCCAAATGGGAAGGCCATGGTGAGGAACTCTCCTTAACAGCTCCTTGTATCGTTCCCATGACTCATATAAAGATTCCCCCCCTTGCTGGAAAAAAGTAGTGATGTCATTCCTCATTTTAGCAGTTTTAGAAGGGGGAAAATATTTAGAGAAAAAATGGCTGGCCATTTCGTCCCATGTGGCTATAGATCCTGCCGGTAATGAGTTCAACCAAGCTTTGGCTTTATCCTTCAAAGAAAATGGGAATAACCTCAGCCGGATGGCATCATCACTTACCCCATTGTGTTTGAAGGTGTCACAGATTTCCAAGAAGTTAGCAATATGGGCATTCGGATCCTCATGGGCCATACCACAAAACTGAACCGTACTTTGTATCATTTGGATTATGGCCGGTTTAATTTCGAAGTTATTGGCAGCAATAGTTGGCCTGATAAAGCTGGAGACAGTCCCGGTGAGGGTGGGCTTGGCATAATCCATCGTAGTTCTTTGTTCAGCCATTTCTTGTGCTTCTTGTCTGACTTGCTTAGTAGCTCTCAAACGGACACGGAGAGTCCGTTCAATCTCTGGGTCGTAAAGGATCTCTTCCAGTTCAGGTCTGCTTGTCATAAACTGTTATGGTCAAAGCAATAAAAATGCCAATATTCACAAAAGAAAATAAATAACTAATCCTATCACACTGAAAATGTAAAGTGAATTATTGGAATATAAAAACCTACATCCTATCATGAATAAATGAAGCCGATTATACTAAAAGCAGATTTAAATCAATCATCTTATTCAAGGTTCCTTTATCTACATCCATCGATTGCAACATCTGAATTCAGACCCAATTTAGTTGTGTTCAGATCTACAAGTCTTTGGTATTGTTAGTCCAGAGAAATTAACAAATAATAATTCAGATCTGAGCTGTATATCTCATACACAGTCATTGGTATACACTACAATATACATCCATTAAGGTTGGAATCAAGTCTGTGATGCTTTAGGGCTGAAATCATTTCTGATCTGAAAAATATATTAAAAGGATCTGAAATAAACTAAAACTAGTCCTGAGTTAGGCTTGGGTTAAGGATTTTAAGCTCTACAATTGAAGCTCAAACCTGTATAGCTGATGCATATCAAACACTTGCTAAGACCTAAAAGTTGGGTCTGTAATGTTTGGTATTGCAAGCTATTCGGTCCATACAATTTTTGTAGAAATCTAAAATCAGGTCTGCTTACTGTTGTACTATAGCACCCCTGCTACAGATCTGAATGTTAATAGAAATACTTGGAAAGTGCTAATTTTTTCTTAAATATCTGAGGCGTAACAATTATTCAATCCAAACATACACCTCCTTAGCTAATGTAGCTCGGTTACAAGTGGATAAAGCAAATGTTCAAGTCACCCAAAATCCAAAATGTGCTCTGTATCAGTTCAGTCCTCAACTATAGTTCAGATCTGTATCAGTTCAGATCTGAATTTTCTTTTTCATTCTTTGCTATCCAATTACCTTTGGGGTATGTCCGATTTATCATAGGGTGAATTGGGGTGATGATGGCACCCAATTCACCTTAAACTTGTATCAGTTCAGGTCTGAGTTCATCTGAACTCAGATCTGAACTGAGCAGTTCTGCAATAGCAGAATTCACGTCTGAACTCAAGTCTGAGTTCGGATCTGAATTCTCAATTGCCTTACCTTCAGTTATTGCTACCAAATTGTTTTTGGGGAATAGCAGAAGTGCCCTAGGGTGAATTGGGGTGGTGATGACACCCAATTCCCCTCAAAATTGCATCAGTTCAGGTCTGAGTTCAAAGGAACTCAGATCTGAACTGTTGTAGATCTGCAATAGCAGAACTCAAATCTGAACTCAAATCTGAATTCTGATCCGAATTCTCAATTGCTCCTCTTGTTGTTCAAAAGATCTCCCTTTTTTTTTCATTTTATATATATATATATATATATATTTTTTTTTTTCTTTTTGTAATGGAAAAGAAATAAAAGTCTGAAACACAAGCAATTCTTTTCGGCTGAGTGCTGTAGATCTGAAATCTGCTGATCTGAGTGCCGAATGCAACTCAGATCTGCAACACTCATGTTTTTGTGAATTTTTTTCTTTTCTTTTTTTCATTTTGAAGGGAACAACACCAAGATTGAATAGAAATCAAATATGCCTTTATTAAAATGAAACTGAAACCAGAAAAAGAAAGTAATCTACTTAAGAAAGAAGAAACATAACTACAGTAGTACAGCAGTTGCAGTCCAAGCTGAAATGAAAAAGTTAGCAAATTAACCCAACTATGAATGCAATGCTGAATGAGATCAGATTAAGAATGCTCAATGTTTCCTAATATTGTTTCTCTAAATTCCCCGGCAACGGTGCCAAAAACATGATGTGTGGCTCATTGTGACACTAGCAAGTGCACTAGCCGTTCAAGTAATAAAGTAGTGAGTGAAGTATCGTTCCCACGAGGATTTAGGAAACAATTACCAATACTAAATGGAGCACTTCTTATCTGATCAACAAATAAATCAAAACTTTAATGAAAGCTAAAAAATCCTAAATTAAAATCTATCTAAATCATTGGCCCAATTGCCTTCAAATCAGGTTAGAAGAGTAAGCAGTAAATGTCATTCTCAGAATTCAGCAATCTATCAATTTGGATCATTCGAATAAATCATGATTGAGCCTTGGTTTGGTGAAACCCCAAAGTCATGAACAGCCTCTCTCAAACGCATGTTAATCCTATGCATGAGTGACGGTTCTTCTATATCTAGCAAGAATCTAATCCCCATGCATGCATTTCTTCAAACACTTCTAAGGCATCAATTCAAATCTGAATTGATCAGCAACTGAATTGTGCAAGTTATCTCTAACCTTGCACTCAATTCAGTTCTTGAATGGTAGATCTGAATTCCTAGAGTCTCTCTCAAGCACTCTAGGAATTCCAAGCTGTAGATTAATTCGGCCAATCTTTATATTTCAGATCTGAATTCTCTTTCAAGCAATTCAGATTTTGCAATCTCAGATCTGAGAATTCAGATCTGAGTTTTGAAGGTTAGTTGGCCGAATTACTCTACAATAACACCCTTATTCAAGAAACTTCAAGTACAATTCATGACCATTTGAATGAATCAAAAAGAATTAGATTGCTGAACTGAAATTTTACAAGCTGAAATACATCAAGGAAGAATGGAAACAAGGAGAAAGAAGAAAGAAAATATAACAAAGAAACTGAATTCAAATCAAAAGAGAATGAAACTACAAATGATTTATTACAAAAGATCTTTGAATCACAAACCCTCAATTTGAACTCACCTTCTCTTCTAGCTTGCTTTTTCTTGAACTTCCTTCAGCCCTTCTTCTTCTTCTTCCTTGCACCTAGCCTTCTTCTCTTCTCTTCTCTTCTCTCAAGGTGGCCGAACCTCTAAGAGTGGGAGAGCCTTCCTCTCAAGCAATTGAACACCTCTCCCCCCTCCTAGAGGCCTCCTTATATAGTTTTTCAAGGGGGCTCTTGCCCTTCTTGAAGTCTCTAGAATTGGGTGTATTACACCCCTCATGAACCTTCTAGAGTGCTCCCTCCTTCTCTTCAAGAAACATTTAGGAGTTGCCGCCCCTAGCTCCCTTTGGGCTGCTATTTGGGCTACAACTTAGCTTGCTTTTGAGCTCATGTGGGCTACACTCTATGCTGTTATTTGGGCTAAAAATGGGCTGGGCCGAAATTTCCTTCTTGCTAGGCTTCTTCCTTTGGGTTTTCCAAAGAGTTAGCTTGCACTTCTTGGGCCGAATGAAAACTCCCTTGCTCTCATGGCTGGGCCGGACTGAACTTGATAAATTTTGGGCTTTCTTTTCTTGCTTTTGCCTTCTTTTTGTTGATTTGGCTCCCCCTAAAATCTTTCTTGCAATCAAGCTAAAATAGGGCAAAGTCTAATTAAACCAGCATAAAATTTCATGCAAAAACCTCATAAAATATAGATAAATTGTAGGTTCATCAACTCGACAAGTATAATAGGCCGACTGGGCCGGCTTTGGCTAAAAAGAAATGCACAAGTATAGTAACAACAAGAAGAGGCATATATATAGTCAACATGAAAAAGATCTGGTATTCAACTTAAGATGGCCTATTACAGTCGTTTAAGGTTCGGCATACCAAGTCAACACAAAAAAAAAAAATGGTGTCGATCAGTCCTTAGTTGCAGAATCAATAGCACCAATAGCAGCTTCGACCTCATTCTCAACTCCCTCGGCAGACCCTTGTGGAGAATTTAGATCAAAAGCATCCCAACCTTGTGACACAATGGCCAACTCCAGGTGACAGCGAGGGATCCTTAGTCAAAAAATGTTGAACTCAGCCACAATGGAGGCCTCAGCATACTCGTCCATGTGCAATTGCATCTCCTCCAATGCCTTATAATTGATGATGGCTTCCTTGGTGGCCTCCTACCTCAGCCTGTCCCACTCAGCCTTGAACTCGGTGATCTCTCACTTCAACTCCTGGACAAGACTAGCCTGCTCAGCCAGTTGCATCTTTAGCACGGCCACTTACCTCTCCAGCATGATCGATCGCTCCACAACTGCCTAGAGATCAGCCAACTGGGTCTTCTACCATAGATACTTGGAGTGTTTTCACTCGTACGGTGATCTAATGTCTCAGAGATGATCAACCAAAGCGACCAACGCGCAAGCATTCTACAAACAAATATGATAAGTTTACCGAAAAGGAGAGCAAAACATAAGGAATAAACAAAAGAGTATTTACTTGGACAGTAGACCAAAGTAGAGCACACTCCAAGACTCCACTACCAACCCTGATTGATTCTTGATCTATGTACATGGTCATAATTCCCCATAGTAACTAATCGAAAAACCCCAGGTGTCTCTAAATTATCGTCGATGTGAACCGACCACCTCAGCACGTGCAGAGCCGAGCTGCTTCCTACCTCAATCACCGTCATACCAGCGGGACGACAGACCCCTTCGAGGTCTACCATGACAACGTCATCCTCCTCAACCTCTCACTTCTGAATCCTTCATCCAACAAACAATTTTTTCCTCGCTGGCCATGCTCACACCTGCAACATAAGAGTCCCAAGATAAGTACAATGTAGGCAAGATCAGCCACCCTTTCAATCAGCTCAGCGAGCATCAGCATCCCCGAGCATGTGTACGCAATAACATTGATTTCATGGATCATGCTCAGGGCCAACCTCTCCTCTCAAGTAAGAGCTAACCATTGGGACTGTGGTAGAGACATCCTCGGCCCCCGTAGCTCAACAGGAAAAGGGAAACCCCCAGGGATTCAGACAAAGAAGAACGACTCCTTCTAGTGCTTCCTAGAAGAAGGGGCTCCGACCAATGATTGAATGTTCCACTAGGTGGAGAAGTAATAGTACCCCTACTGGTGGTGTTTCAATTGGAGCATAAAGCTCACCATCCCCAAGGTTAGTTTAGTATCACGGCTGACACAATAGGATGTGAGGTCTAGGAAAATCCTAAAGGAGTTCTACATCAACTGCACCCAGGCAACACCCTGTACCAGTTTTGTTGTGCTCATTGATGAGACCAAAAAGAACCCTATTTTTATCCTCTAATATTCACTCTTTTATATTTATTTATCACTTAAATGAACTCATTACTCTTGTCTTTCGATCTAGGGCAATAAAGAAGGCAATTGGAAGAAAACAGGACAAATCGGGTGATTTTGCACAGTTTCGGCGACAGTCAGTAATCTGGGCCTAACTCTCAATTTCGGACACCGAATTGGACAATTCAAGAAGCATTATAAAGATAAAAGGAAGGCCCACAACTTTTATGTTTTGGATTTTGACAGATTCGGCCCGCATCGAGTATGTCAAGCTACGAGAAGAGCTAGAACTAGAACTAGAACTAGAACTATGATAAGAATAAAATTTGTCATATGTTTATCCCTCAATATTCAGTATTTTACACTTAATTGGTACTTAATTGTACTCATTACTCTTATATTTTGATTCAAGGCAAGAAAGAAGGCGATTGGAAGAAAACAAGGCTAATCGGATGTTTTTGTACAGTTTCGGCACCGATCAGTGATATGGACCTAACTCTCAATTCCGGACTCCAATTTGGATATTTCAAGAAGCACTGGAAAGATAAGGAAATGGTCCACAACTTTTATGTTTGGGTTTTGGCATAACCAGTCCGAATCGAAGACGAATTTGGGCCCAAATTCAGAGCAATTTCGTAGCAAGGCCCATTTCACAAGCTGAAGCCCATTTCGCAAAGAGTCTTGAAGCAAGCCCGAATTGTTAAAGAAGCCCAGTTCGAATTCAAGATCCAAGAGTCCCATTAGAATAGAAGTTGAATGTAATCTCAATAAAAGAGTTTTACCAGATTTAAATTCTCAATTTGTAATCCTATAAAGATAAGAGATAAGAGTTAGATAGGATAAGTTCAAATTAGACTAGACTTTCCAATTTGAGCATAATCTCCTTAAGGGAGTTGGAGAGCAGCCCTCTCCCCAAATCTATATAAAGGGGGGGCAGACCAGCACCCAAGGCATCAATTCCTCCAGGAGAGCTTCAGTCTTCAGAGAGGGAAATCAGCAACCAAGGAGGAAGAAGCAAGAGTTCGCCCCCCTTTCTCATCTAGAAGCTGCGTTTTCATCATGAAGTGTCTGTAAGTTTTTATTTCTGGTTGAAGGGTTAGGGAAGCCTTGATTCTATAATATTGTGAGATCTAATTGATTTTTATTTTAGTTCATTGTTTATGGGTATTCATATGTTTTCTGCTAATTAACTGTGAGGATTATTTTTGTTGATTAAGCAAGAAGGGCCCCTTGCTCATTCAATGGAAATAATCTATGGCCGATTGAACCTCCAGTTTTGTATATGATTGGTAGGTTCGATCATGGTGGCAACTAACATAAATTGATTGCAAAAAAAAAGTTTTCGATCTATGTTAGGAAAATATATGATCTGGTTTAAACGATCCGAGCTTGTGAGATCGCTAACCAGAATTGGGTCTCTCCCCTCTTAATGCTATTAATAGGTTAAATCCTAAGAGCTTGTTTAGGACTGCCTATTAATAAGGGAAGCAATCAAAGAGCTTGTTTTGGTTGTCTAATAATAAGAGTAGAGGCTGGCTGTTAGAACTTGTTAATAGCTATAACCAATTTATTCATAAACATATGAATCTATCTTTGCATCAAGGATCAATGCTACGAATCAAAGCTGAACTTGTCCCTTCAATCGGAAGCCATCTCCCATTGATTTAATCTTTGTTTTCTGTTATTTTCTGCTATTTTCTTATTTTCGTTAACTTTACAACCCCCCTTAATCCATCTACTTGGAAATAAATCCACCCAATCCCTGTGGAGAATGACCTTGCTCATCACTGTCTGCAAATTATTAACCCTGAGCAAGAATATTTATCTTTGGTTGGGTTCGGCACCCACCAAACTACTAGAAGACCCGTATGAGGAAGAGGACCGATGAGATGAAGAGGACATACCGGGCAGTTTGCAAAGTTGAAGAATGAAAGCTACCGAGCTATCTGCTGAGCTATCTACCAAACTATGTGACCAACGAATCTACAGAGCAATGGTTGCCAAACTCTTGCAAGTGATATTGAGGATAGGAGGGGGGACCCCTTTTCCCTTTTATTACTATCAAAGGCACAAAACGATGAGAGTGAAAGAATGAGAGATCCATCATATGGTTGGCCAAACCCTGCAAGAAGGTTGGGCGAAATTTGAAAAATTTCTCTCTCTCACATGTCGGAATCGCATTCCCTATTTAGAAAACTGCATTTTCAATGATCAATCTTGAAACCAAATCGGAACAGATCTGAAAGCAAAAGGGAATAGAGGAATATACCTGATATGGAGTAATAGTAAACCCCCAAAGAAGGTGTTCACGCCCAAGGAGAAGACCAAAGACTGCTTCCACCAAAGATGACACAGTGTAAGGTGAAGCAGAACCAGCAAGGCAATTCTTTAGCAAGAACCGAATTCTTCAACAATATTATGATGGAGGGCAGGTGAGCATGACTTCATATTGCTTTTTCCACAAAAAGGTAATATCAAGAGCTGTTCTTGATCACTCCCACTGGTGGAGATTGATCTGGTAGGGCAGCAAGAACAGGAGAGAAGAAGACAGTGCAGTCAAACTGTGATGTCTCTCTTTGTAATTTGGACCTGGACTCTCTTTAAGAGATAAGGATAATCCCTTATCTTATATGCAGATAAAGATTAGCCTTCCTAATCAAATTAGGAATTTCCTTATCCAAATCTTTATTTGGATATGAACTCTTTGAGTGGATAGGGATTGAAGGGAGTGAAAGATTCATCAAATGGATGCCCAAAACTTGTGGAATAAGGTGGGCGAATTTCAAAAATTCTCTCCCTTCAACTGGGAATCGTATTCCCTATTTTAGAAAAATCATATTTGCAAGGATCAATCTTGAACCATAAACCAAACCAAATTTGAAACGAAATAGTAGGAGAGGGATATACCTGATACAGAGAAATAGTATCTCTCAATTGAGGTGTTCATGCCCAAAGAAGATCACCAAAGGCTGCTCCCACTGAAGATGACACAGTGGATGGAGGAGCAGAATTAGTAGGGTCCGTCCTACAAACCATACTCTACAGGAAGAATCCAATGGAGTCAGTGAGCACAACTTCCTATCAGTCTTTCTCTAAAGACTAATATCAAGAACACTTCTTGATCTTCTCCCACCAAGGAGATCGAACTAGCAGTGAGGCGGCAACTGGAGGAGAACGCAAGAGCAAAAGATGGCATTGATGTCTTCTCTCTTGGTTATCAGAGATTTGATCTCTGGATGCTTGGATGATCTAGATGGTTCACCCCCTTCTGTTTTTATCAGCTCTTGATCCTATCAGGAGTTTCCTAATTCAGATCATTATCCGTATTTGGACTCTCTTTAAGTGATAAGGATAAGACCCTTATCTTATCTGCAGATTAGATCAACCTTCTCCCGATCTTATTAGGAGGTTTCCAGATCTGAATTCAGATCTGGTCTCTTTGAGTGGATAGAGTAGGACTCTATTCTATCTGCTGATTTAATCCCAGATCCGCCCCCTCTATTTAACTAAAAAATAGGCCAGTTCAAAATGGGCTTTAAGCCCAATAAGTCTATGTGCTCAAACTGTTTCCAAACTGCTGCCCAGTTGGGCTTCTTTGTAAGGCATGGGACCCAAGCATTGATCTACACATCAGCCACATGGGTTCAGCCCAGCCTTTGTCACAAGGCTTGGTCGAATACACTGTTGTGGACAGCGCACCCCCTGAAACCCATCACATGGGCTTCTATTGGGCCCAACACTTACATTAAGTGGTCCATGTGCCAAGCCACCTTATAAAAACCTAGGGACTGTAAGCAGATGCAAGATTAGCCCATCAGGTATTAACTTCAGTGGCCTTACACTTAACCTCTCAACCCATAATGATCAAACACTGCCTAACAAGAGAGGACCTCTCTCTCGTTTGCAAGGAACAATGTTTCACTCTTTGCTTATGTGGATCCCGGGAATTAAAACCCTTTGCAAACATTTTAGAAACCATAATATATATATACTTTTATATCTCTTATAAAATATATTTTGCAAAAACAAATCTCAACGATTGAAATCGGCTGCCGGCAGTCTTGGCTTCCATTAGAGAGAGTGCATCCCTGTTCATTACCTTTGTTCGACAAATGGGCTGATCCTGTCACTATGATCACCCACTCAGATGAATTCTCAGACTGTCCCAACATACCCAGGTTTTGACCCCCGCTAAGGATCTCAATGATTGGCATATCCAAAACAACCCAATCCGACACCTAGTGAAGTATCATAATTGAGTCAAGGGGTCAGGTGTAACTTTCCAGTTTTGCCCATCAATCTCCAAGGTCCAGGGCAATACTGGAAATCTGGTCCGGTTCAAAGATTTAATTAATCATAAACTGCATGTGCCTTGGGTCTCACCCTGGTGGCTGAGACATGCCCCCCCAACCGGCTTGGTGGCACATCAGTGTCAGCCTTATCAAGATAGGTCTCCCCAAACTGACCCACTGGCTGTGAGCATTCTAAACTAACACGAGTCTCATTAAGTGTCCAGTTTACGGGTTTAACACAGAAACAAGCCACAAGAACATGAATCAAATATGCACTTTATTCATTTAGAATAAATGTCAAAAATACATCATTCTGATTGAAGCTAAGGGCATACAAAAGACTATCTAACAGGGATAACCCCTTATCCTATCTACTGATATAAATTCCAGAATTGCCCTCTTCTAAGTAATCTTATTAAGCCATTTTGAATTGGGCTTTAGGTCCACTAAGTCTATGTGCTCACTAATCCCTCAATCTACTACCCAATTGGTTATCCTTGTATGGCATGGGACCCAAACATTGATCTACCCATCAGCCACATGGGTTCAGCCCAGCCTCTGTTACAAGGCCTGGCCGAATTCACTGTAGGAGACAGTGAACCCCTGAGTCCATCACCATGGGCTCTTAATGGGCCCAACATTTACACTAAATGGTCCTTAGGTCAAGCCACCTTTAAAAACTTGACAAGAGAGGACCTCTGCCTCAGCTGCAAGGTATAGTGTTTCACTCTCTACTTACATGGATCTCGGGAATTAAACCTTTTGCAAAAATTTTCAAACCATAATATATATATATATATATATGTATATCTTTATATAAATATATTTTGCAAAACAAATTTCAACAATTGAAATCAACAGCCGTAGTTTAGGTTTCCATCAGAGAAAGTGCATCCCCGATCATTCACTTTGTCTGACAAAGGGGTTGATCCTGTCACTATGATCACTCACTCAAATGAATTCTCGAACTGTCCCAACATACTCTGGTTTTGACCCCCTCTAAGGATCTCACTGATTGGCATATCAAAGACAGCCCAATTTGACACCTAGTGTAGTATCATAATCGAGTCTAGGGGTCAGGTGTAACATTCTAGTTTTTCCTATCTATCTCCAAGGACTAGGGAAATACTGGAATTTTGGTCCAGTTCAAGGTTTCAAGAAAACCCACACTTCATGTACCTCAGGTCTCACCCTGGCAGCTGAGACAAGCCACCCAAACCAACTTGGTGGCACATCAGTATTAGCCTTGGCAAGATAAATCTCCCCAGATCTATCCAATGGTTGTGAATTTTCTAAACTAACACGAGTCTCATATGTGTCTAGTTTAAGTGTATTACATAGAAAAACACCATAATTACATGAATCAAATATGTACTTTATTCATTTACATTAAATGTTATAATGTACATCATTCTGATTGGAGCTAAGGGCATACACTGTCTAACAACTCCCACTTGCACTTAGGTCCAATCGGGTATAAGCCGAAGTCCCATGCTTTCCACGTGTTTCTCAAACACTTTTTGTGTCAGTGGCTTAGTCAATGGGTCTACTACATTTTCCGCTGATGCTACCTTTTGAATTAGGAAGTCCCCTCTTCAAACTATCTTCCGTAATATATGGTACTTCTTCTCGATGTGCTTTGACTTTGAGTGGGCTCGTGGCTCCTTGAGCAATGGCTCCAATGTTGTCACACAGCAATGGAATGGGTGATGTGCTGGATGGAACTACTCCCAATTCCTGTTTTATAGTTTCTTTGGCTTCTTTGGCTTCTTTGGCAGCAATGTATTCAGCTTCTTTGGCAGCTTCACTTGCGGCAATGTATACGGCTTCGGTTGTGGAATCCGTCATTGACCCCTATTTTATGCTTTTCCAACAAACAACACATGATCATATCGTGAAGATATAACCAGATGTAGATTTTCTATCATCTGAATCTGACTGGAAAATTGACATCAGTATACCCCTAGATCTGTAGTGAACTAACATCGAATACCATACAAAACTCTGTTGTCCTTCAAAGATATTTTAGTATATTTTTCAAATCGGTCCAATGCTCCTGCCTTGGGTTAGATTGGTACCTACTTATTACACTCACTTCTTGAGAAATGTCAGGACGATTGTACAACTTGGCATACATGATACTCCCTACGGATGAGGCATAGGGAACCTCTTTCATGCCCTCAAACTCTTCGTGAGTCTTGGGAGACATACACCTAGAGAGAGTGACTCCATGCCTGAAAGGAACATTTCCTTTCTTGGAGTTCTCCATGCTATATCTCTTGACTATTTTGTCAGTGTAAGTAGACTGGGATAATCCTATTATCCTCTTCAATCTATCTCTATAGAGTCGAAGACATAGTATGTAGGAGGCTTCTCCAAGATCTTTCATGGAGAATTGCTATGAAAGCACACTTTCACTGTAGTCAACATTCCTACATCATTCCCAATGAGTAGAATGTCATCTATATACAGAACCAAAAACGTAACCTTATCCCCACTAGTTTTCCTGTAAACACATGGCTCATTTGGATTTTGCTCAAGGTCAAACTGTTTGATGGTAGAGTTAAACTGGATGTTCCAACTCCTACAAGCTTTCTTAAGTCCATATATGAATCAGTTTAGTTTATATACCATGTGTTCCTAACTTGTAGCTATTAAACCTTGCGATTGTTGCATATAGATGTCTTTAGTAAGATCTCCATTCAGGAATGTTATTTTGACATCCATTTGCCAAATCTCGTAGTCATGGTATGCTGCTATAGCTAGCAGGACCCTAATGGATTTAAGCATGGCCACAAGTGAAAATGTTTCCTCATAATTGATTCATTCTTTTTTAGTGTACCCTTTCGCCACAAGACAAGCCTTGTAGGTCTCAACCTTACCATTGGGGCTCTTCTTCCTCTTATATATGCATTTGCAACCAATTGCTTTTACCCCAGGGGGCAAATCTATCAGAGTCCAGACTCCATTGGTCTCCATTGAGTCCATCTCTGCTCTCATGCCATCTACCCACTTCAAGGAATCTATGTCCCACATAGCTTCTATATAAGTTACGGAGTCCTTCTCACTGATTGTGATTTTCACCAAGTAACTTTCTTTGTCATAGTCGTAATGAACTGGAGACCTGGAATCCTAGGTAGATCTCCTAGGTTGGTTATTGACTAGAGCTTGTGGGACATCTCCCACTACCCCTGATCTCTCCTCATCAAGAGCAACTTCTTGATGATGGTTGTTCAGGATGTAATCATCTTCCAACAAATGGGCATTTTGACTACAGAACACATTCTGTTCTCTTGAGTCATAGAACAAATACCCTACAGAGCCTTATGGGTAGCCTACAAATAGGTAATGACTGGTCTTGGATTACAATTTGTCAGCATTTGTTCTTTTAACATGTACCGAACAACCCCAAATCTTTAAGTGTCTCACACTTGGTTTCTTATCAGTCCAAACCTCATAGGGAGTCTTTGGAACGGATTTGGTTGGAACCCGGTTCAGCACGTATATTGTAGTCTCTAATGCGTAACCCCAAAAGGGTGTGGGTAGTTTTGAGTGTACGAGAAGTGATCAGACCATACCCAATAAAGTCTGGTTCCTCCTTTCTGACACACTATTTAGCTATGATGTAGCTGGAGGAGCTAGTTGTGATACAATCCAATTGTCCTTTAAGTAGTTCCTGAATTCATCAGAGAGATACTCGCTACCTCGATCTGATCAAAGGGTCTTAATTTCTCACCCTAACTGTTTCTTGACTTCATGTTTAAATTCTTTGAACTTTTCAAAAGATTCAGACTTATGATTCATTAGGTACATGTAACCATACCATGAGTAATCATTGGCAAAGGTTATGAAATAAACGTATTGGTTACGTGTCCTAACATTCATGGGATCACATACATTAGTATGTATAAGGTCAAGTGTGCTTTTTGATTGTTCAGGCTTACCGTTAAATGGCAATTTCGTCATCTTACCCTGAAGGCAAGGTTCATAGGTTGGAACATCTTCTACAGTTAAAAAATGCAAAGGACCATCATTTACCAACCTTGTGATACGATCTATGTTAACGTGGCCAAGTCGGTAATGCCACAACCACATGGGATTAACTACCACAGGTTCTTTTCTTGAGGTTATCATCTGACATAGTTCTAGTTATAATTGTTTCTAGAGAAGGATGGAGAACATAGAGACCATTCTCAAGTTGTCCGTATGTGAGGAATTTCTTATTTCTTTTGATAGTAATCATATTACTAAAGAGAACAAAATATCCATCCACACATAGTTTTGAAATAAGAATCAAATTTCTTCTCAAAATTGGGTACATAAAGACAATATTTTAATGTAATTGCTCCTTTTTCTGAAATACAATTCTACAGTTCCTATGGCTGTAGCTGCAACACTTGCAGAAATCCCCAAGTAAAGAATCACCTCTCTATCACTTAGTTTTCTGCTTGTCCTGAACCCATATAATATATTACATGCATGAGTAGAAGCCCTAGAATCAATACACCAGGAAGCAAAAGTTACCAACATATTGGTTTCTATGACAAAGGATTCAAAATTACCTTGTTTCTTGGTCTCCAGGTACTGCAGACAATTCCTCTTCCAATGGCTGGCCTGCTTGCAGAAGTGACAAGCAACGGATGCTTTGTCATTCCTCTGCCTTTTGGGCTTGCTAACTTCTTTTGAGGCTTCTTCTTTGCCTTCCTCTTCTTCTTGCCTGATTTTCCACCATCAAAAAGCATGGCAATGGGCTCATCCTTCTTTATCAGTTCCTCGGCCCTCTACAACATATTGTTGAGTTCCTAGATGCTAGAATTTAACTTGTTCATGTTATAATTCATGATGAACTGATTGAAGGAAGGAGGCAAAGAGTTCAGGATGGCATCAACCTTGGTGACATGATTTAGCCCAAATCATAGAGCCTCCAGTTCATTGATGTATCCCATCATCTTAAGACAATGGTCATGAACTAGCTGGTTCTTGGACATTTGTGCGGTCATGAATTGTTTCAAGACCTTCTGACGAGTAGAACAATTTTTCTCCTCATACATCATCCTTAGACTATCCAAGATATCCTTGGACAATTCGATTTGATCGAATTGTCATTGTATCTGATTATCTAAGGAGGTTATGATATAGAACCATGCAAGAGAATTTTTCTCCTCCCAATATTGATAGTCCCTCCTGCAAGCCTCAGAAGCCCTATCACCCGAGCATTCCGGAGTAGGGTTCTTAGCTACCTTGTCCAATTTCTTGGACGTTAGAACCAGCATAAGGTTACGATACCAGTCATCGTAATTTGGGCCCTTGAGCTTATTGTCATCCAACAGTTTAGCGAATTTTTCGTTTGCCATTTTTGATAAAGGGCAAAGCAAATATTAGTCCACAACCTTATTTGATTCATGTTATCTACATAGATATGACTTTTAATCTTTGTTCCATTTCCATTTATTCATCTTTGAGATTTCCCTCCTATCTCAATGACAGAGACTGTGAATTATGTCTCTGAAAATGTGGAAAATCACATAGGGTGCATGGAGCCAATTGTTTCAGCTGCATAACCCCACCACCTTCTGTGATGGATCACATTCACTCATCTTATGAGCTTTCCCTTTGGCCTCTATTAAACAAGGTTCATTGCCATTTTAGGTTAAACCTTTCCGTCCAGTGAGTGCTTACCGATCATATTCGTGAACGCCAAGGTACCGTGATAGAGTCTTCCATTTTAGGATAGTCCCCTCCCACGTCAGTCTATGATGCCCCTATAATCCTATGAAACAATCCAATTGATCCAATAGCAAATGAATAGCCTAATTTTATGGTGCATCTCCTCATTATTAAAGGACTCATCTTCATGTTAATGATGGAAGGCTTTTAGAGAGTTCATCACATGAATCTCCCTATCACATGCACTCATATTTTAGTCAAGGGAACGAAATATTATGCCCTAGTTTTATTTAGGTCAAATGAAAGTGGCTCCCACTAACTTTCATAAAGCTAGATTTAGATGGGCCCTAAACAGCTAAGGTTTCGCATGGTTTCTCTTGGGGAGGAAGCTGGTGTGGGGCCCACCACAAAGGGAGATCATCTAATGATCTTAAGGACACCATGGAAATAATGTGCATTCAGCCATGGTGTGCGCAAGAGCCACAATAGAATCAACATGGGCCAAATACTTACAGCCCACGAATGTTGCACATCACACATCCATACATCACATGCATGAAATCCATAATTAAATCCCATATAATTTCATAATATTATTGACTAAAATTATCTAGGTATATGGGTTGAATTGCAAAGAACAGTTCGACCCATATAGCTTTTATGCTGAAATGGGCTAAAGCAGTTTTAACATATTAAAACTGGGTTATACAGATGTGGGCTGAATTGCATCTTGCAATTAACCATAAACTCCTGGACCCATGAGTGAAAATTTAGGGTTGAGAACAGCCCCTATCAAACCACAGGTTCAGTCCAACCAGTTTGGTCCAATCTGGTTTGAATGGGTCTAGGGTTTGATTTTTAATTCAAGATTTTAATTTAAGAAAGATGATCCAAAATTAAATAACTGATACATGACAAAAAAGAATCAGTAGGAGGGCTGTTTGTAGGACTGCTACCCTACAAAACAAAATTAGATCGCAGCACGCAGTTTCCAAAACTGTGCAGATGGCTGAACCCATATCTGCGAAAATCTCTCCCTTGCGCAATCTGCTTCATTTCGAATGAAATAAAATACAAAACCTATTTTCTATTAATATTACATTAAAATTGAATTCCTATACATTTCGCCTAAAAATTAAAAAAAAAATTAATTACAAGCAAAGAATGAATAGAACAGCAGGTGCGCAGATTTCTTGCACCATTAAAGAATTCGATCTACACCATACGAACAACCCAAAAATCAAGAAAAATATGTAGAACAATTCTAAATATAAATTAGATTTATAAAGATTTAATTTCAGATCAATCGCCCAAAAACTAGGAATCAATTTTCTACAAAAATGCTAACTGCGCAAATCGGGTAGGATGCCAACTGCCCATTTGGGTAGATCTAGATCTGGTTTAGTTTTGGTTCAAGATTTGAACCTGGCTCTGATACCACTGAAGGGATGAGAGATCCATCACAGGGATGGCCGAACCCTACAGGAAGGTTGGCTGAAATTTCAAAAATTTCTCTCCCATGTGGGAAATGCATTCCCTATTTTAGAAAACTGCATTTTTAAGGATCAATCTTGAAACCAAACCGGACCAGATCTGAAACCAAAAGGGAGTAGAGGGATATACCTAATGAAAGAATGGTAGGATCCATCTAATGGATGCCATAAAGGATGTGGAATGGGTGGGCGAATTTCAAAAATTTCCTACCTTCTCCCAATTGGGAATCATATTGCCTAAATTTAGAATACAATATTCAAGGATCCTACTTGAACCATAATCAAACCAGATCTGTACCAAAAGACAAATGGGAGGAATATACCTGATCCGGAGAAGCACTATCTCCCAAAGTTGGTGTTCACGCCCAAAGAATGCTCCAAGATCTGTTCCTGCTGAAGATGACACAACTGTGGATAGAACAGAACCAGCAGAGTGCGTCATACACATTGGATCCTTCACAAGAATCCTCTGGAAGTACTAAACACTGAATCTTTTTCAGTCTTTCTTGCAAGACTGATGTCAAGAACAGATTTCTTGACTTCCTTTTTCTGCAAAGATCTAATCTTGCAAAACCAGATGAAAGCGGCAGGAGGAGAACTCCAAAAGCGAAAAAGCTGAACTGGTTCTTCTTTCTTTTTTTGGAGTATGAGATCTGATCTCAATTCGCAGGAACCTTTCTTGCGATTTCTCTTGATTCGAAATCTATTGTATTTCTCTCCTTCTTTTGGTTAGGGTTTCTCCTCCTTTCTTCTTGATTAAGAAACCTCCTAATTAGGAGTTATCCCAATCCAAATCAGTATTTGGATAGGGGATAATCTTAATCCTATCTATAAATAAAGTTAGCTTACTCCTGATCTTATCAGGAGGTTACCAGATTCAAATCTAATTTGAATTTGGTCTCCAAGAGTGGATAAGGCTAAAGGCCCAATCCTTTTACTAACATTAATCTCAGATTCGCCCCAAGGATGGGTGATCATATCAGCCCACCTCGAAATGGGCTTCTGGCCCATTAAGTGATCAGTGTCTAATTACTTTCCAATCTGCTGCCCAGTTGGGCTTCTTTGTATGGCGTTGGACCCAAGCATTGATCTACGCACCAGCCACATGGGTTTGGCCCAGCCTTTAATACAAGGCCCAGCCGAATTCATTGAAAAACTCAATGAACCCCTTGAGTCCATCATATGGACCCTATGGGCTCAACACTTACATTAAGTGGTCCCTGGGCCAAGTCATCTTATAAAAACATAGGGACTGTGGGCAGGTGCAAGATTAGCCCATCAGGTATTATCCTCAATGGTCTTACACTTAACCTCTCAGCCCTTAATGATCAAGCACTGCCCGACAAGAGAGGACCTCTCCCTCGGCTGCAAGGAACAGTGCCGCACTCTCCTCTCACATGGATCCCGGGAATTAAAACCATTTGCAAACAATTTGAAACCGTACATATATATATAAATATATTAATTTTGCAAAACAAAATTCCAATGATTGAAATCAACTGCTGGCAGTTTGGTTTCCATCAGAGAGAGTGCATTCCCGATCATTACCCTTTGTCCGACAAAGTGGCTGATTCTATCACTATGATCACCCACTCAGATGAATTCTCAAACTGCCCCAACATACCCAGGTTTTGATCCCCGCTAAGGATCTCACTGATTGGCATATCAAAGGCAGCCTGATCCAACACCTAGTGAAGTGTCATAATGGAGTCTAGGGGTCAGGTGTAACTTTCCAGTTTTGCCCATCTATCTCCAAGGTCCAGGGCAATACTGGAAATCTGGTCCGGTTCAAGGATTCAAGTAATCCCATACTGCATGTGCCTCGGGTCTTACCCTGATGGCTGAGACAGGCCATCCCAACACTTGGTGGCACACCAGCATCAGCCTTGGCAGGATAAATCTCCCTAGACTTATCCAACGGCTGTGAACATTTAAAACTAACACGAATATCTATAAATGTCCAATTTTAGGGTTTTACACAGAATTAAACCAAACAAAATAAATCAAACATGCACTTTATTTATTTCCACTAAATAAAAAAAGTACATCAAATCAGATTGAAGCTAAGGGCATACAAAAACTGTGTTTCTCAAACACCTTCTATGTTAGTGGCTTAGTCAATGGGTCTGCCACATTATCTGTTGATGCTACCTTTTGAATTAGGACGTCCCCTCTTCCAGCGATCTCCTGCAGTACATGGTACTTTCTCTCGATGTGCTTTGACTTCGAGTGAGCCCAAGGCTCTTTAGCCTGGGCGATCGCTCCATTGTTGTCACACAACAACAGGATGGGTGATGTGCTGAATGGAATCGCTCCCAATTCGTGTATGAACTTCTTCATCCACACGACTTCCTTGGCAGCTTCACTTGCGGCAATGTACTCGGCCTCGGTTGTGGAGTCAGCAGTGGACCCCTGTTTGCTGCTTTTCCAACAAACAGCACACGATCCTATCGTGAAAACATACCCAGATGTAGACTTTCTATCATCTGGATCCAACTAGAAATCGGCATCGGTATACCCTAGAACTTGTAGTGAACTACCATCGAATACCAGACAAAACTCTTTTGTCCTTCGAAGGTATTTGAGTATGTTCTTCACAGCAGTCCAATGCTCCTGCCCTAGGTTTGCTTGGAATCTGCTTACCACACTCACCGTTTGAGCAATGTTAGGGCGAGTGCACAGCATGGCATACATGATGCTCCCTACGGCTGAGGCATAGGGAACGTCTCTCATGCTCTCAATCTCCTCAGAAGTCTTAGGAGACATCTTCTTGGAGAGAGTGACTCCGTGCTTGAAAGGAACGTTTCCTTTCTTGGAGTTCTCCATGCTGTACCTCTTGACAATTTTGTCAATATAAGCAGCCTGGGATAATCCAATTATCCGCTTCTCCAAAATCTTTCATGGAGAACTGCTGTGATAGCCATACCTTGACCGAAGTCAACATTCCTACATCATTCCCAATGAGTAGGATATCGTCCACGTACAACACCAACTCTGGACTTCCTGTAAACACAGGGCTCATCCGAATTCTGCTCCAAGTCAAACGTTTTGACTGCAGATTCAAAATGGATGTTCCAACTCCTAGAAGCCTGCTTAAGTTCATATATGGATCTATTAAGTTTACATACCATGTGTTCCTGACCAGCAGCACTGAAGCCTTGCGGCTGCTGCATTTAGATATCTTCACTAAGATCTCCATTCAGGAACGCGGTTTTGACATCCATTTGCCAAATCTCGTAGTCATGGTATGCTGCTACAGCTAGCAGGATCCTAATGGATTTAAGCATGGCCATGGGCGAAAAGGTTTCCTCATAGTCGATGCCTTCTTTCTGAGTATACCCTTTCGCCACCAAACGAGCTTTAAAGGTCTCAATCCTACCATCGGGGCCCTTCTTCCTCTTGTAGATCCATTTGCAACCAATTGCTTTTACCTCGGAGGGCGGATCCAATAGAGTCCAGACTCCATTGGTCTCCATTGAGTCCATTTCAGCTCTCATGGCCTCCACCCACTTCTGGGAGTCTATGTCTAACATAGCTTCCGCGTAAGTCACGGGATCCTCTTCACTAGTCAAGGTTTCTACCAGGTAACTATCCTGGTCATAACCATATCGGACTGGTGGTCTGGATACCCGGGTGGTTCTTCTAGGTTGGTCATTACCTGGAATTTGTGGGACATCTCCCACTGCTCCTGAGCTCTCCTCATCAAGAACTATTTCCTGACGATGGGTGTCCAGGATGTAATCGGATTCTAAGAATTGTGCGTTTCGATTGCAGAACACTTTCTGCTCACTCGGGTCATAGAATAGATAACCCACCGAATCCTTTGGGTAGCCTATAAACAGGCAATGACTGGTTTTAGATTCCAACTTGTCTGCACTTGTTCTTTTATCATCTGCAGGACAACCCCAAATCTTCAAGTGTCTTATACTTGGCTTCCTTCCGGTCCAAAGTTCATATGGAGTTTTCGGAACTGATTTGGTTGGAACCCGATTCAGCACGTAGATAGCAGTCTCTAATCCGTATCCCCAAAAGGATGTGGGTAATTGTGAGCGTACGAGAAGCGACCGGACCATGTCCAACAAGGTCCTATTCCTCCTCTTTGAAACACCATTGAGTTGAGGTGTAGCAGGAGGAGCTAGTTGTGACACTATCCCATTGTCCCTTAAGTAGTCCCTGAATTCATCAGAGAGATACTCGCCACCTCGATCTGATCGAAGGGCCTTAATTTCTCTCCCTAACTGTTTCTCGACTTCCTGTCTGAACTCTTTGAACTTTTCAAATGATTCAGACTTATGTCTCATTAGGTACACGTAACCATATCGTGAAAAATCATCAGTAAAGGTGATGAAGTACACGTGTTGATTCCGTGTCCTAACACTCAGGGGACCACATACATCAGTATGTATCAGGTCAAGTGTGCCTTCAGATCTTTCAGGCTTACCGTCAAATGGCCGCTTAGACATCTTACCTTGAAGGCAAGGTTCACAAGTGGGAAGATTTTCTACGGTTAGAAAATCCAAAGGACCATCCTTTACCAGCCTTGTGATTCGGTCAATACCGATATGGCCAAGTCGGTAATGCCAGAGGCACGTGGGACTTACTGTATCATGATTCCTTTTCTTGGGATTTTTGACCGACGTAGTTTCGGTTAAGTTATTTTCCAGGGAAGGATGTAGAACATAGAGACCGTTCTCTAGTTCCCCGCATGCGATGAGTTTATTATTCTGTTTAACAGTAATCATATTACTAAAATAAACAGTATATCCATTAGCACACAGTTTTGAAACAGAAATTAAATTTCTTCTCAAGTTCTGTACATAAAGACAATCTTTAAGTACAAGTATTCCTTCTTTAAAAACTAATTCTACGGTTCCTATTGCCGCCGCTGCAACACTTGCAGTTGTTCCCAAGAATAGTGTCACTTCACCTTCACTCAACCTTTTGCTAACTTTGAACCCCTGCAGTGAGTTACACGCATGAGTTGAAGCCTCAGAGTCAACACACCAGGACACAGAAGTAACTAACATGTTAGTTTCTATGACACAAGTTTCGATGTTACCTTTCTTAGATTCCAGGTAGGCAGGACAATTCCTCTTCCAGTGGCCGGTCTGCTTGCTGAAGTGAAAGACATCAGATGCCTTGTTCTTCTTCTGCTTCTTAGGTTTGGCAGCCTTCTTCTGAGGCTTCTTTGCCTTTCTCTTTTTCTTGCCCGATTTGTTAGCTTCAGCAAGCATAACCATAGGCTCATCCTTCATGAGTAGATCCTCGGCTCTCTGCAACATATTGCTGAGTTCCTGGACGCTGACATTCAGCTTATTCATATTGTAGTTCATTGTGAATGCATTGAAGGAAGAGGGCAAAGAATTGAGGATGGCATCCACTTGCGTGCCAAGATCTAGCCCGGATCCAAGAGCTTCAAGTTTGTTAATGTATCCCATCATCCGAAGACAATGGTCATGAACTTTCTGCCCTTTGGTCATCTGCACGGTCATGAACAATTTCAGGACCTTCTGTCGAGTAGAATGGTTCTGCTCTTCATACATTGTTCTTAGACTGTCCAATATGTCCTTGGCTAGTTTGATCTGATCGAACTGCCTCTGTATTGAGTTGTCTAATGAGGCAATGACAAAGCAGCGGACTGTTCGAATAGTCCATTAAATCAAAATAAATAAAGAACAATTCTAAATAAATTTTGGATTTAATAAAAATTAATTTCAGATCAATCGCCCTTAACAAGAAACAGTTTCTTGAAAAAAGAAAACAATTTGCACAAATCTTGAAAGAACACCTTCTATCCATCTGCGCAGGGTCAGATCTGATTTTCTTTTGGTTCAAGATTTGAACCTGTGGCTCTGATACCACTGAAAGAATGGTAGGATCCATCTAATGGACGCCATAAAGGTTGCGGAATGGGTGGGTGAATTTCAAAAATTTCCTACCTTCTCCCAACTGGGAATCATATTCCCTAAATTTAGAATACAATATTCAAGGATCCTACTTGAACCATAATCAAACCAGATCTGTACCAAAAGACAAATGGGAGGAATATACCTGATCTGGAGAAGCACTATCTCCCAAAGTTGGTGTTCACGCCCAAAGAATGCTCCAAGATCCGTTCCTGCTGAAGATGACACAGCTGTGGATGGAACAGAACCAGTAGAGTGCGTCCTACACACTGGATCCTTCACAAGAATCCTCTGGAAGTTCTAAATACTGAATCATTTTCAGTCTTTCTTGCAAGACTGATGTCAAGAACAGATTTCTTGACTTTCTTTTTCTGCAAAGATCTAATCTTGCAAAACCAGATGGCGGTGGTAGGAGGAGAATTCCAAAAGCAAAAAAGCTGAACTGCTTCTTCTTTCTTTTTCTGGAGTATGAGATCTGATCTCAATTCGCAAGAACCTTTCTTGCGATTTTTCTTGATTCAAAATCTGTTGTATTTCTCAACTTTTTTTGGTTCGGGTTTCTCCTCCTTTCTTCTTGATTAAGAAACCTCCTAATTAGGAGTCATCCCAATCCAAATCAGTATTTGGATAGGGGATAATCTTAATCCTATCTGTAGATAAAGTTAGCTTACTCCTGATCTTATCAGAAGGTTACCAGATTCAAATCTAATTTCAATTTGGTCTCCAAGAGTGGATAAGGCTAAAGGCCCAATCCTTTTGCTAACATTAATCTCAGATTCGCCCCAAGGATGGGTGATCATATCAGCCCACCTCGAAATGGGCTTCTGGCCCATTAAGTGTTCAGTGTCTAATTACTTTCCAATCTGCTGCCTAGTTGGGCTTCTTTCTATGGCATAGGACCCAAGCATTGATCTACACACCAGCCACATGGGTTCGGCCCAGCCTTTAATACAAGGCCCAGCCGAATTCACTGAAAAACTCAATGAACCCCTTGAGTCCATCATATGGACCCTATGGGCCCAACACTTACATTAAGTGGTCTCTAGGCCAAGCCATCTTATAAAAACCTAGGGACTGTGGGTAGGTGCAAGATTAGCCCATCAGGTATTATCCTCAATGGTCTTACACTTAACCTCTCATCCCTTAATGATCAAGCACTGCCCGACAAGAGAGGACCTCTCCCTCGGCTGCAAGGAACAGTGCCGCACTCTCCTCTCACATGGATCCCGGGAATTAAAACCATTTGCAAACAATTTGAAACCGTACATATATATATATAAATATATTAATTTTGCAAAACAAAATTCCAATGATTGAAATCAACTGCCGGCAGTTTGGTTTCCATCAGAGAGAGTGCATTCCCGATCATTACCCTTTGTCCAACAAAGTGGCTGATTCTGTCACTATGATCACCCACTCAGATGAATTCTCAAACTGCCCCAACATACCCAGGTTTTGACACCCACTAAGGATCTCACTGATTGGCATATCAAAGGCAGCCTGATCCAACACCTAGTGAAGTGTCACAATCGAGTCTAGGGGTCAGGTGTAACTTTCCAGTTTTGCCCATCGATCTCCAAGGTCCAGGGCAATACTGGAAATCTGGTCCGGTTCAAGGATTCAAGTAATCCCATACTAAATGTGCCTCGGGTCTTACCCTGATGGCTGAGACAGGCCATCCCAACACTTGGTGGCACACCAACATCAGCCTTGATAGGATAAATCTCCCCAGACTTATCCAACGGCTGTGAACATTTAAAACTAACATGAATCTCTATAAATGTCCAGTTTTATGGTTTTACACAGAATTAAACCAAGCAACATGAATCAAACATGCACTTTATTTATTTCCACTAAATAACAAAAGTACATCAAATCAGATTGAAGCTAAGGGCATACAAAAACTGTCTAACACCTAATACAGAGTAATAGTAAACCCCCAATGAAGGTGTTCACGCCCAAGGAGAAGATCGAAGATTGCTTCCACTGAAGATAACATAGTGGGAGGTGAAACAAAATCATCAAGATGATTCTTCAAAAAGAACTGAATTCTTTAGCGAAAATATGATGGAGGGAAGGTGAGCACAACTTCATATTGCCTTTTCTACTAAAACACAATATCAATAACTATTCTTGATCACTCCCACTGGTGGAGATCGAACTAGTAGGGCAGCAAGAGCGGGAGAGAATAAGACATTGCAATCAAACTATGTTGTCTCTCTCTATAATTCAGAAGACTATGAGGTGATTTGGAGATTCGCCATACTCTTCTATTTATAGCTTTAAAGAGAGGTTCTCCTAATCCCATTAGGAGTTTCCTAATCCAAATTTTTTATTTAGATCTAGACTCTCTTTAAGAGATAAGGATAATCCCTTATCTTATCTATAGATAAAAATCAGCCTTCCTAATCAAATTACGATTTTCCTTATCCAAATCTTTATTTGGATCTGCATTCTTTGAGTAGATAGGGATAATCCCTTATCCTATCTACTAGTCTAAATCCCAGGACTGCCCTCTTTTAATTAACCTTATTAAGCCAGTTTGAATTGGGCTTTAGGCCCATTAAGTCTATGTGCTCACTAGCCCCTCAATCTGCTGCCCAGTTGGTTATCCTTGTATGGCATGGGACCCAAACATTGATCCATACATCAGCCACATGGGTTCAGCCCAGCCTTTGTTACAAGGCCCGGCCGAATCCACTATAGGAGATAGTGAACCCCTGAGTCCATCACCATGGGCTCTTAATGGGCCCAACATTTACACTAAATGGTCATTGGGTCAAGCTACCTTATAAAAATCCAAGGACTGTGGGCAAATGCAAGATTATCCCATTAGGTATTACCCTCAATGGTCTTACACTTAACCTCTGATCAAACACTGCCCGACAAGAGAGGACCTCTCCCTCATCTGCAAGGTATAGTTCTTCACTCTCTACTCACATGGATCTCGAGAATTAAAACCTTTTGCAACCATTTTGAAACCATAATATATATATATATGTGTGTGTGTGTGTGTGTGTGTGTGTGTATCTTTATATAAATATATTTTGAAAAACAAATTTTCAACGATTGAAATCAAGTGCCGGCAGTTTAGGTTTCCATCAGAGAGACTGCATCCCCGATCATTCACTTAGATAAACTCTCAGACTGTCCCAACATACCCTGGTTTTGACCCCCTCGGCAATGACCGCTGATCAGAGGACTCCTAAGCAATGACCAACACGGTGTGGACGATATGCATGCTCGGAAGTTCCTTAGTCGGGCAATGAACCTAGGAAACTTCATTCCTCAACTTTAGAACTGGGGGGTGGTGTTCGGGTTAGGGCCGAGCCAGCCCTATGAGACACGTGGCCACCCAACAATCGTCCTGCCACATCGGCACAACTCAACTATGTTGGCCTAGCTCGGCCACAACGGGCTAGCTTGACCAAGCTATGCTATTACTATGGCACCCCATCTTATCCTTCCACCCACGTCAACTACACATCTTATGGATAAGAATGACTATAGATAAAATAGGAATAAAGGAGACAATTCCACTGGGGAATGGGACTCTATCCCGAATACCTCGGCGGCTAACCTCATCCCGACAACCCCGGAAGCCTAATCCGACCAAGACATGGGTCTTTGGCCATAAAAAGTTACTCTATGCTCAAGGTAAGGGATCCAACTTCTGAGACTAACACAGCTACTTAGCTCAGATCAACATCCTTATAGCTCAGCCCGACCATCCCACCACCTCCTACTGACTTGAGCATCAAAGTTCTTACCTGGGGATAACTCCTTGGGTCTCTGACTTCTGTTTCCTTGATTACATGTCTTGAGGTGTGGCCTTGTCCTTGTAGCTCGGTCCTGCCTTACCAACAAGTACTATCTGATCACCCTCCTCGATTCGTGCATTACCTCGGATTGAGCAGCATCATATACATAGTGCAAAACATATACAATAATTTAGAAAGACCATATAAATTTGTATTCTACATATTGTATTTATATATTTTAATCTTTCCAAACTTGTAACTTTATTAACTAACAGTTGTGACATGTTGATGAGTGCAAAAGATTTAACGATTTTCTTTTGTCATAGTTGGCTCATCCTTAGTATAGGATGGAGGATAAATCACCTACTCAAACAATTCAATTCAAGGTGAGGCCACATTATTACATCGAGCGTTGTAATTGTTTTAGGCTTTTAGCCGATGGCTACTCTCAAGGTTCAAAATATATGTTCTTTCATGGATTGTATCGGGTTAGACATCAGTTCAGAGGTTAGTCGGGTTTTAAATCGATTCCTCTGAATCAGTTTCAAAAAAATAAATAAATAAAACCTAAAAAATGTATCGACATCGACTTGTATCAATACTTTGAATCTTGCTTACTCCAATGGGAGTAATTAATGTTTTTTACCTATAGGATGGGTATTTCTATTCTACCAAATATGGATGGTAATCTTTTCCATAAAATTGGGATCCATCCTAAAAGGGCAAGTTTTCCCTGATCTAAAATGGGGATGGAAAAAGCATTTTTGCCACTAACTGGGGATAGGGTTTGCATATAAATCCCTAAACCCCCCAAAACCTAATGGTAAATTAGTAAAATATCTCTAAATTTTTTCCAAATTCTTAAAATCCTAGGGTCCCATAATTCCATTTCTAAAGCATTCTCAAATTCAGTTCCTAAAATACCCCCAAATTCACATAATCTTATTTGTAAAATATCCAAAAATTAGATTAATTTTATGTGGTTGCCTTAGTGCAGAGAAAATTAGGGTCTTCCACATTCTCAATGAGGAGTGAATGCTATGCCCAACCACTGGTGACGGGGCAAGGACAAGTATCTTAACTATGGGGAGGGGGTGCTTCACCCACCATTCCTACTAGCAAAGAGTGTTATTAGGGCCTAATAGTTAGATACTTGAGCACAATGGACCCATGTGATTTTAGTACCAAATCTTATTGCATCTCGGGATCTAAACTCATTACCCGACTTTTCCCTAGAGGGGCTGCCCCGCTCAATTGCCATTCCTACTAGCAAAGATTGATTATTAAGGTCACTCAAATCCAATACTGTTTACCCCTTCATCTTAAGACCTGAAATTGGAATCGACTCCAATCATTGAATTAGAGTTATTTTGACCTTGAATCTCATTTTACGTCAAATTAGAAATCCAAAACCATAGGTATATAGATCCCAAAAATCCAAATCCAATGACAATAATATCATCTAAATATGATACCGTTTACCATTTTATCCTAAGACCCAAAGTTAGAACCGATTTCGATCATTTGATCAAAATTATTTTGATCCCAAACCTCATTTCATATCAAATCAGAAATACGAGACCTTAGGTAAGTAGATCCCAAAAATCCGAGTCCAACGACACCAAAATCACTTGAATCTAACACCGTTTACTCCTTTATCTTAAGACTCGAAGCCAAAACAAATTCCGGTCGTCCGATCGGAGTCATTTTGATCCTGAATCTCATTTCACATCAAATCAAAAATCCAAGACCAAAGGTACATAGAGCCCAAAAATCCAAATCTAACAACACCAAAATCACCCAAATCCAACACCATTTATCCTTCATCTTAACATTCAAAGTCGGAACCAATTCCGATCATCCAATCGAGATTATTTTGATTATGAACCTCTAAATCAGAAAATCAAAACCATAAGTAGAGCACAAAAATCTAAATCTGGTGACGTCAAGATCACCCAAATCCTATACTGTAATCCCTTCATCTCAAGACTGAGAGCCATAACTGATTATAATCATTCATCCGATATATCGAGATCATTTTTATATTGAACCATATAACATAGAAAATAAAAAATCAAACCCAATAAATAAATAAAACTAATAATTCAGAGTGTAACGGTACAAAAATCAGACTCCGGATCTTCTGCCCACACCTATCCTCAATACACCACCCCCGTAAATTGAGAAGATCTCACCCTGCATAATATATATAGTTAATTTAGCTATCTGATGGGCTTTCCTGATCGCAGATCTGTTAACAAAAACCAGTTTAATATCAACAAAAAAAGAGAGTAGAAGTATGATATGTCCCAGTAGGGCTTGCGCATTTCCATTTATATTTGCTTCGGTTTTTTTATAGAAGAGAGAGAAGGGCTGCTTTGATGATGTTTTGCTGAAGAAGATATCTTAGCCCTCTTGCGATGGCCCACATTTCTGCTACTGCTATTGCTGAGGAAGTGGCCAGACATAGCAAAAGGGTGAATAACAAGGTAAAGTCCTGTGGACGCATCCATAGTGTGAGTAACCGATCCGGGAGACTTTAACCATTAAACTTTTACAAAGGAGGACAAATGTCACAAGGAATTCCTGTCACCCGTCGACAGCCAAAGTTTTCCCCTCCCCTCCCTCTAGCTAGCTTCCACTCTTATTTCTCATTTATTTCGGCAATGATCAACTTATTGATTCATGCAACGATGTTTAGATGAAACAATTGCATGGGGAAGCAAAACAAATTCACCCTGTAAGCCTCAAGACAACTTTTGTTCTGAATGTACAGAAACATCATTTATTATATCAAACTAGAATTTGTGTGGATATCGGCAAAAGCACTTAATTGATGAAGGCAAAGATGATAGTGGTGCAACATGCATGGCCACACCGAATCATGGCGGAGGACATGGGCGGTTTGGAAATCTCGAACCACATGAAAGTCCTGAAGGTGGCACCGGGCCTCTTTGCAAGAATTGAAGATGAAGCACAATATCTTCCTTCTTTAACCACTCATCATCTTGGCCCAGCAGAGACCTTGTTGCTGCCAGCGGAAGCACTATGGAAAGCAAAAGCATGACGACCATAAATATTGAAGCAGCTCTCATCATCACCAGATTTCTTCCGTATGAAGCCATTCTTTTTTCGGATATAAACTGCAATTAAACAAGCTAACTACTGTGGATGAAATTTGAGAGTCGTTGGGGTTTTCTGTTTTCAAATGGGATGGAACGCAATGGAAATTATGGGATCGATCGATGTATATATAATATGTTCATCATGTGAGTATTTCCTGGTTTACGCTTAAGAGACTCCTGCCGCTGACGCAGGTGTTTTGAGTTCAAAGTTCCACAACGCGCGATAACGTTTCTTACGGTCATTTCTTCGTTGTGTGTACGTATTTTTTAACAAAGAAATTTCGTCCTCTTGTTCCTCCTCTCTGCGTATTCTGCACTCACACCTCTTTCCTTCTTCGACAAGGCTAGCTACAAATGTGGTTTTAGAGATATTATTCATCAGACTAATATGGAGAAGATTTTTTACATTCATTGTTATCTTTGTTCGATTTCATATTGAAACTTCAACTTGCCAAAGAAGATATTAAGGGTTAACTAATTATAAGAATATAAGAAAAACGATGATGGAGGTTGCAAGTTAGCAAAACAACAAAAAGTGCCCGGGCCGTATAAAATTGGAGGTCAGCATCTCATCTCACTGTTGAGTATTGAATAATTACAATTTAAAGTTTCTACATATACATGTGCCTCACATCATCAATTTAACTGTTGATTAATTGTTTTTTTTTTTTCTTCAGGTTTTCTGACCATTAATAAATCCCTTTAGTTTTAGTTTTGGATATATACCCAAGGTTCAAAGTATCGATACGATATCGGTACTAAAAAATGGTCGAAGCACATTTTTTTTTTTAGTATTTTTTCAAACTTTGTATTTTTTAAAGATTATAGGTTGTTTTTTATTATTAAAAAAGATGGGGTCCGAAACACTTAGAAACAGGTGTTTTGAATCGTATCATTTGTAAAAGATACGATACGATAAATTCGATACGGGGCGTATCGTATCAATACTTTGAACCATGTATATATACCTAACCCATCCTTAATAGTACCTATTTATCAAAGCCTATAAAGTTTGGATGGATGTAGAGTGATGTCTATATAACAAGTCCTATAAGCATATGAGCACGGCTTTCTTTTGACTTGATAATTAAAGGCATGGTTTAAAGTATATGGAAACATGCACCCAAATGTATCTACAGGAGTGTATAGATATACTTTTTTCCCCACAACTTTTATTTTTAGTAGGGTTTTGAATGAAACCCTGCTGAAATGACCATTTTAAACATCTTTTATTTAAATATTATATGCATGTATATGTATTTAATAATATATATGCTCAAGTCGGGTAGAAGTGAAAAACGGGCCATGCTGGACTGGTATCGCATGGCCCATGCAAAGTGTAAACTGGGTCATGCTGGCCTGTGGGCCATCCTAAGCCATGCCTCTCTCCCCTGATATATTTTGGGGATTGGCCTTGAAGGGATGAGAGATCCATCGTATGGATGCCCAAATCTTGCAGAATAAGGTGGGTAAATTTCAAAATTTTTTCTCTCCCTTTCAACTAGGAATCGCATTCCCTATTTAGAAAATCATATTTTCAAAGATCAATCTTGAACCATAAACTGAACCAGATCTGAACAAAAGCAGTAGTAGAGGATTATACCTGATACGGAAAAGTAATATCTCCCAATGGAGGTGTTCACGCCCAGGGAATGATCCAAAGAGTACTCCCACTGAAAATGGCACAGTATAGGATGGAACAGAAACAGTAGTGTTCTTCTCCAAGAACCTGGTCCTTCGCAAGAAACAGAATGATGGCATGTGAGCACAGCTTCCTATTAGTCCCTTCACAAGGAACTGATACCAAGATCGCATTTTGATTTCTCCCACTGAAGAGGAGGTCAAATTGGCAGGTGAGGCAATGGCAGGAAGGAGGTGGCGAGAGAGTATTTTCGCAAGGTATGCTGAATACTCTTCTATGATTTCAGCTATAAAGAGTTGCAGTGATATGATAATCTTGTGATTTTCTAAAGGCTTCCGCCCTCCTTCCTTTGTTCCCTTAAAGGATCAGCTCATAATCCCATTAGGAGTTGCTAATCCAAATCATATTTGGATCAGACATCTCTTCACGTGATAAGGATAAACCCTTATCTTATTTGTAGACTAGATCAGCCTTCTCCTAATCTCATTAGAAGGTTTCCAGATCTAAATCATATTCATATCTGGACTCTCTGAGTGGATAGGGTTAAGACCCTATCCTATCTGCTAATCCATCCTAGAATTCGCCCCATATTTTACTAATTAAAACAGCCCAGATCGAAATGGGCTTTAGGCCCAATAAAGTTATGTGCTCACTTAGCCTTTCTAACTTCTGCCCAGTTGGGCTTCCTTGTATGGCGTGGGACCCAAGCATTGATCTACACATCAGCCACAAGGGTTCAGCCCAGCTTCTGTTACAAGGCCTGGCCGAATACACTGTTATGGGCAGTGCACACCCTAAAACCCATAAAATGGGCTCTATGGGCCCAACACTGTTCTGGTGTTTATGCATGGTTTTGATGCTAATTTGTATGAATTCTTACCCTAATTTAGCTTGATTTTAGGAAATTGTCAAAGGGAAAAAATCTAGGGAAAAAGAGAATAAAATCATGCTAAAGGAGGCCATATAGAAGGTGATACAACCTAGCTTGGAGCAAAGCCCAGCCGAGAGGTCAAAGGAGGGCCATTCGGCCCATGCAGCCCATGCTGCACTCTTTGGGAAAGCCCAAAGAGAGAGCACAACCGAAGCTCTCCAATGGAGCCTATTCGGCCTAGCAATGAGGAGGCCCATTTGCAGATTAAGAGCAGCTCAAGAGCAGCCCAAAGTGCAGCCCAAGGAACCTAAAGGCGGGAAACTTTCTAGAAGAGAGAAAGGAGGCGTTAAGTGAAAAATAAGGCTAATTGGGTAATTCTGGACAATTTTGGCACCATATAGTAATTTGAGCATAACTCTCTCATCCGGACTCCGATTGAGATGATACAAGATGAATTGGAAAGTTAAAAAAAAAGTTTTAGAACTTTCATGTTTTGAGCTTTGATAGAAACAGACTGAATTAGGGTCAAAATTGAGCCCGGATTATCTAGAACCACATTGTAGAACTTTCTAGATGAGAGAACTTCTAGAGGAGAGAAATTTCTAGATGAGAGAACTTTCTAGATGGAAGAACTTTCTAGAGGAGGAAAGGGGCTGAGGAGAAGGCTATAAAAGGAGAGGAGAGCCAAGGGAAAAGAGGTCCAACACCTGATTTCAATCTACCCTTGAGCTCTTGTTCTTAGAAAGAAGAAGAGAGAGATAGGCGCAAGAGAGGAGAAGAGTGGAGGAACAAGCAGCTTCAAGAGAAGAAGAAACTGAATTCAAAGGGGGAGAAAGCAATTGGAGATCAAGGTTTCATCCTCACTTGATTTCTGCACAAATTGGTAATCGAATTCAGCTAGGATTAATGTAATTTCTCCATCAAATTTTCCTTTCTTGCTATAATCAAAGCATGTATTTTGCAAATTCAATTCTGTAATTTGTTTTCTAAGTTCATTTGAGTAAAGTAGATTCAATTTTGAAGTTTCTTATTTGAAATATCAATTGTGGATTGTTGGCTGAACTGCTATTCTGAAATCTCAGATATGAAATTTTAGATCATGAATTTATAAGGTCTGAATTGCTATTTTCCAATCTCAGATCTGTAAATTCAGATCATGAAATAGTGAGATCCGAACTGCTATTCTATAAAATCAGATCTGTGATTTTAGATCATGAACTTGTAATACCTGAATTACTTGAGAAAGAATTCAAGTAGCTTTAATTCAGTCTGGCCGAATTGTTCCTCTTTCTTGGAATTCCTAGAGTGCTTGAGAAAGACTCTAAGATTTCAGATCTGCCAATCAAGAGCCAAATTGAGTGCAAGGTTAGAGATAACTTGCTAACTTGCACAATTCGATTGGTGTTCATTCAGTTGAGTTGATGATCATCCAACTAAAATGAAGCCCTAGAATTGCTAGATCTGAATGCATGCATGGTGATTAGATCCTTGATAGAGATATAAGGACCATCACTCATGCATATATTGAACATGTGCTCGAGAGATGCTGTTCATTGTTTTGGGATTTCACCAAACCAAGGCTGAATCCTATTCTACTCGAATTGCCTAGAAAACTTATTGCTGAATTTATTTTTCTATGCATCTTTAGCTTGTCTCCTCACTTGCACACAAGGTGTTTGGTCCAATGTGTTGGAAATAGCTTTGTTGTTAGAATTTCAGATTTTCATTAGTTTTACATTTCGGCTGATCAGATAACAGTAGACTGATTTATTACTAGTAGTTGGTACATAAGTCATTGTGGGATTGATACTCTACTCATTACTCTATTACTTGAGCGGCTAGTGCACTTGCTAGTGTCACAATGAGCCACACATCAAGTTTTTGGCACAGTTGTCGGGGACTTGTTGTATCAATATTAGGAACTATTAGCCACTGTTAATTTGATTTTCAATTCTGTGCATTATAGTTTAGATTAGTATGCATGAAACTCCATTGCTAATCTAGTTAGTTCTCTTACCCATTGATGTTCTACTTCATCTTCGATTGCTGATTTAGTCTTAGTAGTAGAGCTGCATTCTAGTTTGCATGTTTCATAAAAATAGTGTGAATCAGATCTGTATACATTAACTGTCATGGCTAAAATAAAAAAATCAGATCTGAGCACACTGAAAAAAAATTATTTCTGATCTTCATTGATGATTGTTATTTTAGTCTCAATAGTATAGTCTTGCATATTTCATAAAATAATGTTCTAGTTTCAATAGTGGAGTTGTGTTTTCTTTTGTTCTGTATACTTCATAAAAATTGTGTGTTTCAGATCTGCATATATTCACTGTCATTGCTGAAATCAGAATGCAGATTTAAGTACACAAGAAAAAAATTTAAGTCTGCTTTTCTAGTTTTAGTAGTGTATCTGCATTCTAGTCTTGCATATTTGATTAAAAGGGTGTGATTCAAATCTGTATACATTACTTTCATTGTTGAAATCAGAATTCAGATTTGAACACACCAAAAAAAAAAAAAAAAAAAAAACATACATAGTTGTTCCAATTCAGTAGTGTAGCTGGTAGATGTAGTTCTTCAGATCTGCACACACTCAATTATTGATTTAGGTAATCTTTTCTTTTAGTTCCACAGTGGTTAATCTAAATTCTCTTTCAGTTGTAGTAGGATTCAGATCTGTATTTCTGATATCAGTAGTATGATTCAGATCTGAATTCTTCTATTACTGCTTTGCCTAGTTCAGATCTAACTAGTTTCAGTAGTTTCAGACTTTTCATCTTTCCCCTTGCTGAATGCATCTAGGTTAGGTTGCTGTAGAATATAGCTTATTAATTCTATAGGTTACTTGGATGAGTTGACAGATTTCAGATCTGATTTTCTGCTGTTATAGCTTCCATTTCTGATTTAATAGATCTGATATAATTCTGATTTAAAGTAGGTTTCAGATCTGTGTTTTTTGATTTCTGTGGTGTAGTTCAGATTTGTATCTTCCTATGATTGATTTGCTTGGTTCTTTGCAACTGTTTTAGTTCAGATCTGCATATATTAACTATCACTATGGAAATCAAAAATCAGATCTGAGCTCATTGAAAAAAAAAAGTATTCTTTTGATCTTCATTGCTGATTTCTTTAACTGTTAGCTGATTTCAGTTATGTACAAATCTGCATATAGTATTCTTCATTACTGATATTAGTACTCTATTTTTTTTTCTATTACTGATTTGTTTAGTTTTGATTACTGTTTTAGTGCTGCTAGTTTAGCTGTTTTTTGGGTCTATATAGCTCATAAAAACACGGGAGTTCAGATATGTACAAAGTAGATTTCAGTGCTGAAATAAAAAATCAGATCTGAGCACACTGAAAAAAAAAAGGAAAAGAAAATATAGCAATTATAGTTTCAGTAGTTAACTGATTTGAGTTCTATATATTGACTTTAGTGTAGTAGTTTAGACCTGTACACATTGTTTTATGCCTTTCTGACTTCAGGCCTGAGTTGATAGATTGCTGATTTGATAGAACTTTATAGGCTGCTTTTCCTTTTAGACTTTGGTTGCTGTTTTGGCCTTGGTAGTATAGCTGATTTGTAGTTTAGTATACTTTATAAAATTCTTATAGTTCAGATCTGTGTAAATTACTCTTCATTGCTGAAATCAGAAATCTTAAGCTGCTATTCTTGTTTCAATTTTGTATATCAGTTTGGTAGTGTGCAGTCTTCTTGATTTCAGTCTTGTATATCAGATTTCAGATCGGTCTATATTAGTTTTCAGCCGGCTGATTGTTCTTTTTCTTGAAGCTTTTCTTGTTAGGTAGCATTCAGCTTCCTTGGGCATGAACACCTCCATTGGGAGATACTGCTTCTCTGTATCAGGTATTATCCTTCCCTACTCCTTTTATTTCAGATCTGGTTCAGTTTATTGATCTAGAATGATCCTTGAAAATATGATTTTCTAAATAGGGAATTCGATTCCCAGTTGAAGGGAGAAAAAAAATTTGAAATTCACCCCCTTATTCCGCAATCTTTGGGTGTCCATATGATGGATATCCTATCCCTTAAGTGTGAAAGAATGGTAGGATCCATCTAATGGATGCCAAGAAGAGTGCGGAATGGAGGGTGAATTTCAAAAAAAAATTTCCTACATTCTTCCAACTAAGAATCATATTCCCTAAATTTAGAATACATTATTCAAGGATCCTACTTGAACCATAAACAAACCAGATCTGAACCAAAAGGAAAAAGGAAGGATTATACCTGATCCGAAAAAATAATATCTCCCAAAGTTGGTGTTCACGCCCAAAGAAGTAACCAAGATCCGCTCCTGCTAAAGATGACACAACTGTGGATGGAACGGAACCAGCAGGGTGCGTTCTACACACTAAATTCCTCACAAGAACCCTCTGGAAAACTTGAACACCAAATCCTAGTGTCTTTCTTGCAAGACTATTGTTAAGAACTGCTTTCTTGACTTCCTGTTGCAGCAAAGATGTTAGACAGTTTTGTATGCCCTTAGCTTCAATCTGATTTGATGTACTTTTGTTATTTAGAGGAAATAAATAAAGTGCATGTTTGATTCATGTTGTTTGGTTTAATTCTGTGTAAAACCCTAAAACTGGACATTTATAGAGACTCATGTTAGTTTTAAATGTTCACAGCCGTTGGATAAGTCTGGGGAGATTTATCCTGCCAAGGCTGATACTGGTGTGCCACCAAGTGTTGGGATGGCCTGTCTCAGCCATCAGGGTAAGACCCGAGGCACATGCAGTATGGGATTACTTGAATCCTTGAACCGGACCAGATTTCCAGTATTGCCCTAGACCTTGGAGATAGATGGGCAAAACTGGAAAGTTACACCTGACCCCTAGACTCGATTATGACATTTCACTAGGTGTTGGATCAGGCTGCCTTTGATATGCCAATCAGTGAGATCTTTAGCGGGGATCAAAACCTGGGTATGTTGGGGCAGTTTGAGAATTCATCTGAGTGGGTGATCATAGTGACAGAATCAGCCACTTTGTCGGACAAAGGGTAATGATCGGGAATGCACTCTCTCTGATGGAAACCAAACTCCTGGCAGTTGATTTCAATCGTTGGAATTTTGTTTTGCAAAATTAATATATTTATATATATATATATATGTTCGGTTTCGGATTGTTTGCAAATGGTTTTAATTCCCGAGATCCATGTGAGAGGAGAGTGCGGCACTGTACCTTGCAGCCGAGGGAGAGGTCCTCTCTTGTCGGGCAGTGCTTGATCATTAAGGGCTGAGAGGTTAAGTGTAAGACCATTGAGGATAATACCTGATGGGCTAATCTTGCACCTGCCCACAGTCCCTAGGTTTTTATAAGATGGCTTGGCCCAGGGACCACTTAATGTAAGTGTTTGGCCCATAGGGTCCATATGATGGACTCAAGGGGTTCATTGAGTTTTTCAGTGAATTCGGCTGGGCCTTGTTTTAAAGGCTGGGCCGAACCCATGTGGCTGGTGTGTAGATCAATGCTTGGGTCCCACGCCATACAAAGAAGCCCAACTGGGCAGCAGATTGGAAAGTTATTAGACACTGAACACTTAATGGGCCAAAAGCCCATTTCGAGGTGGGCTGATATGATCACCCATCCATGGGGCGAATTTGAGATTAAAGTTAGTAAAAGGATTGGGCCTTTTAGCCTTATCCACTCTAAGAGACCAAATTCAAATTAGATTTGAATCTGGTAACCTCCTGATAAGATCAGGAGTAAACTAACTCTATCTGCAGAAAGGATTAAGATTATCCCCTATCCAAATACTGATTTGGATTGGGATAACTCCTAAAAAGGAGGTTTTCTTAATCAAGAAGAAAGGAGGAGATTTCAAACCACCTTGAAGAGGTATAGGATACCTCCTGCGAATTCAGATCTGATCTGATTCATACTCTCCAGAGAAAACAGAAAAACAGTTCAGCCTTTTTGTTTTGGAAATCTCCTCCTGCCGCTGCCATCTGCCTTTGCAAGATTAGATCTTTGCAGAGAAGAAAGTCAAGAAATCTGTTCTTGACATCAGTCTTGCAAGAAAGACTGAAAAGGATTCAGTGTTTAGTACTTCCAGAGGATTCTTGTGAAGGATCCGGTGTGTAGGATGCACCCTGCTGGTTCTGTTCCATTCACAACTGTGTCATCTTCAGCAGGAACGGATCTTGGAGCATTCTTTGGGCGTGAACACCAACTTTGGGAGATACTGCTTCTCCGGATCAGGTATATTCCTCCCATTTATCTTTTGGTACAGATCTGGTTTGATTATGGTTCAAATAGGATCCTTGAATATTGTATTCTTAACTTTGGGAATATGATTCCCAGTTGGGAGAAGGTAGGAAATTTTTGAAATTCGCCTACCCATTCCGCAACCTTTATGGCGTCCATTACATGGATCCTAAGAAATAATATCTCCCAAAGTTGGTGTTCACGCCCAAAGAAGTAACCAAGATCCGCTCCTGCTGAAGATGACACAACTGTGGATGGAACGGAACCAGCAGGGTGCGTCCTACACACTGGATTCTTCACAAGAACCCTCTGGAAAACTTGAACACCAAATCCTAGGGTCTTTCTTGCAAGACTATTGTTAAGAACTGCTTTTTGACTTCCTGTTGCAGCAAAGATCCAATCTTCCAACAGGTAGTGGCGGCGGCTGAAGGAGGAGAAGTTCAGGGACGAAGAGGGTAGAACTGTCTCTTCTCTCTGGAGTCTATGAGAGATTAAATCTCAGATTGCAGGATATGTTTCTTGCTTGCTCAAAACCCCTAGTTCAAAATCTGATATTTCTGCTAGGGTTTTTCTCTTCTTTCTTCTTGATTAAGAAACCTCCCAATATTTTGGGAGTTATCCCAATCCAAATCAGTATTTGGATAGGGGTTAATCTTAATCCTATCTGCAAATTAGGTTAGTTAACTCCTGATCTTATCAGGAGGTTACCAGATTCAAATCTAATTTGAATTTGGTCTCTTAGAGTGGATAAGGTCAAAGACCCAATCCTTTTACTAACATTAATTTCAGATTCGCCCCATGAACTGGTGATCATATCAGCCCAGTTCAAAATGGGCTTTTGGCCCATTAAGTGTTCAGTGTTTAACCCGTTTCCAATCTGCTACTCAGTTGGGCTTCTTTGTATGGCGTGGGACCCAAGCATTGATCTACACACTAGCCACATGGGTTCGGCCCAGCCTTTATTACAAGGCCTATCCAAATTCACTGAAAGACTCAGTGACCCCCTTGAGCCCATCACATGGACCCTATGGGCCCAACACTTACATTAAGTGGTCCCTGGGCCAAGCCATCTCATAAAAACCCAGGGACTATGGGCAGGTGCAAGATTAGCCCATTAGGTATTGTCCTAAATGGTCTTACACTTAACTTCTCAGCCCTTAGTGATCAAGCACTACCCGACAAGAGAAGACATCTCTCTCGGGTGCAAGGAACAGTGCCGCACTCTCTACTCACATGGATCCCGGGAATTAAAACCTTTTGCAAATCTTTTGAAACCATACATATATATATATATATATTAATTTTGCAAAACAAAATTTCAATGATTGAAATCAACTGCCGGCAGTTTGGTTTCCATCAGAGAGAGTGCATTCCCGATCATTACCATTGTTCGACAAAGGGGCTAATCCTGTCACTATGACCACTCACTCAGATGAATTCTCAAACTACCCCAACATGTCCAGGCTTTGACCCCCACTAAGGATCTCACTGATTGACACATCAAAGATAGCCCGATCTGACACCTCGTGATGTGTCATAATCGAGTCTAGGGGTCAGGTATAACTTTTCAGTTTTTCCCATCTGTCTCCAAGGTCTATGGCAATACTAGAAATCTGGTCCGGTTCAAGGGTTCAAGCAATCCCATTCTGCATGTGCCTTGGGTCTTACCCTGATGACCGAAACTAGCCATCCCATCACTTGGTGGCACATCAGTATCAACCTTGGCAGGATAAATCTCCCCAGACTTATCCAATGGCTGTGAACATTTAAAACTAACACAAGTTTCTATAATTCTCCAATTTTAGGATCTTACATAGAATTATACCAAACAACATGAATCAAACATGCACTTTAATTTATTTCCACTAAATAATATAAGTACATCAAATCCGATTGAAGCTAAGGTCTTACAAGACTGTCTAACAGCTCCCACTTGCACTTAGGTCCAATCTGGTACAAGCAAGAGTCCCATACTTTCCATGTGTTTCGCAAACACCTTCTGTGTCAGTGGCTTAGTCAATGGGTCTACCACATTATCCGCTAATACTACCTTCTGAATTAGGACGTCCCCTCTACCAACGATCACCCGCAGTACATGGTACTTCCTCTCGATGTGCTTTGACTTCGAGTGGGCCCGAGGCTCTTTAGCTTGGGCGATCGCTCCATTTTTGTCACACAACAATGGGATGGGTGATGTGCTGGACGGAATCACTCCTAATTTGTGTATGAATTTCTTCATCCACATGGCTTCCTTGGCAGTTTCACTTGCGGCAATGTACTCGGCCTCGGTTGTGGAGTCTTCAGTGAACCCCTGTTTGCTGCTTTTCCAGCAAACAACACACGATCCTATCATGAAAACATACCCAAACGTAGACTTTCTATCATCTGGATCCGATTGGAAATCGGCATAAGTATACCCCAGAACTTGTAGTGAAATACTATCGAATACCAAACAAAACTCTTTTGTCCTTCGAAGGTATTTAAGTATGTTCTTCATAGTTGTCCAATGCTCCTGCCCTAGGTTAGCCTGGAATCTGCTTACCACACTCACCACCTGAGCTATGTCCGGGTGAGTGCACAGCATGTCATACATGATGCTCCCTACGGCTGAGGCATAGGGAACATCTCTCATGCCCTCAATCTCCTCAGAAGTCTTGGGAGACATCTTCTTGGAGAGAGTTACTCCTTGTCTGAAAGGAACATTTCTTTCTTGGAGTTTTCCATGCTGTACCTTTTGATAATTTTTTCAATGTAAGCAGCCTGGGATAATCCAATTATCAACTTTGATCTATCTCTATAGACTCGAAGACCCAGTATATATGAGGCTTCTCCAAGATCTTTCATGGAGAACGGTTGTGACAGCCATACCTTAACCGAAGTCAACATTCCTACATCATTCCCAATGAGTAGGATATCATCCACGTACACTACTAAAAAAGTAATCTTATCCCCACTAGACTTCCTATAAACACAGGGCTCATTCGGATTCTGCTCAAAGTCAAACGTTTTGACAGCAGAATCAAAATGGATGTTCCAACTCCTAGAAGCCTGCTTAAGTCCATATATGGATCTGTTAAGTTTACATACCATATGCTCCTGACCAGCAGCAATGAAGCCTTGCGGCTACTACATTTAGATATCTTCACTAAGATCTCCATTCAGGAATACGGTTTTGACATCCATTTGCCAAATCTCATAGTTATGGTATGCTGCTACAGCTAGCAGGATCCTAATGGATTTAAGCATGGCCACGAGTGAAAAGGTTTCCTCATAATTGATGCCTTCTTTCTGAGTATACTCTTTCACCACCAAGCGAGCATTGTAGGTCTCAATCCTACCATCGGGGTTCTTCTTCCTCTTGTAGATCCATTTGCAACCAATTGCTTTTACCCCAGAGGGCGGATCTACTAGAGTCCAGACTCCATTGGTCTCCATCGAGTCCATCTCAGCTCTCATGGCCTCCACCCACTTCTGGGAATCTATGTCTAACATAGCATCTGCGTAAGTCACGGGATCCTCTTCACTAGTTAAGGCTTCCACCAGGTAGGTATCCTGGTCATAACCATATTGGACTGGTTGTTTGGATGCCTAGGTGGACCTTCTAGGTTGGTCACTACCTGGAACTTGTGGGACATCTCCCACTGCTCCTGAGCTCTCCTCATCAAGAACTATTTCCTGATGGTGAGTGTCCTTGATGTATTTGGATTCTAAGAATTGGGCATTTCGACTGCAAAACACTTTCTGCTCACTTGGGTCATAGAATAGATAACCCATTGAATCCTTTGGGTAGCCTATAAATAGGCAACGATTGGTTTTGGATTCCCACTGGTCCACACTTGTTCTTTTAACGTGTGCAAGACAACCCCAAATCTTCCAGTGTCTTACACTTGGCTTCCTTCCGGTGCATAGTTCAAATGGAGTTTTCAGAACTGATTTGGTTGGAACCCGATTCAGCACATAGATAGCAGTCTCTAATGCATATCCTCAAAAGGATGTGGGTAATTCCGAGCATACGAGAAGTGACCGGACCATGTCTAACAAGGTCCTATTCCTCCTCTCTGAAACACCGTTGAGTTGTGGTGTAGCAGGAGGAGCTAGTTGTGACACTATCTCATTGTCCTTTAAGTAGTCATTGAATTCATCAAAGAGATACTCACCACCTCGATCTGATCGAAGGGCCTTAACTTCTCTCCCTAACTGTTTCTCGACTTCCTGTCTAAACTCTTTGAACTTTTCAAAGGATTCAGACTTGTGTCTCATTAGGTACACGTAACCATATCGTGAAAAATCATCTGTAAAGTTGATGACGTACACGTGTTGATTCCGTGTCCTAACACTCAGGGGACCACATACATCAATATGTATTAGGTCAAGTGTGCCTCCAGATCTTTCAGGCTTACCGTCAAATGGCCGCTAAGTCATCTTACCTTGAAGGCAAGGCTCACAAGTGGGAAGATTTTCTATGGTTAGAAAATCCAAAGGACCATCATTTACCAGTCTTGTGATTCGGTCAATACCGATATGGCCAAGTTGGTAATGTCGGAGGCACGTAGGATTAACTGTATCACGATTCCTTTTCTTGGGATTTTCGATCGACATAGTTTCGGTTAGGTTAGTTTCTAGAGAAGGATGTAGTACATAGAGACCATTCTCTAGTTTCCCGCATGTGATGAATTTATTATTCCGTTTAACAGTAATCACATTACTAAAATAAACAGTATATCTATCAGCACATAGTTTAGAAATAGAAATTAAATTTTTTCTCAAGTTCTGTACATAAAGACAATCTTTAAGTACAAGGACTCCTTCTCTAAAAACTAATTCTATGGTTCCTATCGCCGCAGTGAGTTACACGCATGAGTTGAAGCCCCAGAGTCAACAGACTAGGACACAAAAGTAACTAACATGTTACTTTCTATGACACAAGTTTCAATGTTATATTTCTTAGATTCCAGGTAAGCAGGACAGTTCCTCTTCCAGTGGCCGGTCTGTTTGTAGAAGTGACAGATATCAGATGCCTTGTTCTTCTTCTACTTCTTGGGTTTGGTAGCTTTCTTCTGGGGCTTCTTTGCCTTTCTCTTTTTCTTGCCCGATCTGTTAGCTTCAGCAAGCATAACCATAGGTTCATCCTTTTTTAAAAGATCCTTGGCCTTCTGCAACATACTGCTGAGTTCCTGGACGCTGAAGGAAGAGGGCAAAGAATTTAGGATGGCATCCACTTGTGTGTCAAGATCTAGCCCGGATCCAAGTGCTTCAAGTTCGTTAATGTATCCCATCATCCAAAGACAATGGTCAGGAACTTTTTGCCCCTTGGACATCTGCGCGGTCATGAACAATTTTAGGACCTTCTGTCGAGTAGAACGGTTCTGCTCTTCATACATTGTTCTTAGACTGTCCAATATGTCCTTGGCTAGTTCGATCTGATCGAACTACCTCTGTATTGAGCTGTCTAATGAAGCAATGACAAAACAGCGGGCTAGGGAGTTCTTATCCTCCCAATCTTGGTAGTCCCTCCTACGGGCCTCAGAAGCCCTATCACCCGGACGTTCTGGGGCAGGATTTTTCACCACCTTATCTAACTTTTCAGAAGTTAGGACCAGCATAAGATTTTTGTACCAGTCGGCATAATTTAGGCCCTTAATCTTGTTATCATCTAGAAGCTTTGCAAATTGACCATTTTCCATTTTCTGATAAAACAGCAAAAACGTTAGTCCACAACCTTAGTTTGATTCATGTTACCTATATAGATATGGCTTGTAATCTATGTTCCATTCCCATTTATTCATCTCTAAGATTTTCCCTCCCTTCTCAGTGACAGAGATGATGGAATGTCTCTGGAAATGTGGGAAATCACATAGAGTGCGTGAAGCCAACTATTTCAGCTGCATAACCCCACCACCTTTCTGTGACGGATCATATCCACTCATCAGATGAGTTTCCCTTTGGCCTCTATCAGACAAGGTTCAGAGCCATTTTCAGGTAAACCTTTCTATCCTGTGAGTGCACACCCATCATATTCAGGTTACACCAAGGTACCGTGAGAGAGTTCCCATTTTCTGGTGAAGCCCCTCCTACATCGGTCTATGACACCCCTATCATCAAATGAAACACTCTAACAGATCCAACAGCAAATGGATAGCCCAATTTTATTGTGCGTTTCCACATTACTGATGGACCCATCATTGTGCTAATGACGGAAGGCCTTTAGAGTGTCCATCAAATGGATCTCCCTATCACACGCACTCATATTTGCTTGGAGGGAACAAAATTATGCCCTAGTTCTAATTTGGGTCAAACCAAAGTGGCTCCCACTGACTTTCATAAAATCAGACTTCTGGTGGGCCTCAATCGGCTAGGGATTCCATACGCATCCCTTTTCAGGATTGTGGGGCCCACCAAGTAGAGAGGGGTCATCTAATGACCTTAAGGGACACCATGGCAATGATGTGCATTCAGCCATGGTATGCGCAAGAGCCACTAACGAATTAACATGGGCCAAGTGCTTATGGCCCATGGTCACAGCACATCATACATCCAAACATCATATGTAAAGGAAGAATTGATCCAATAAATTAACTGTTGTAAAGCCCATCGAATGGCCCATTTAAAACTTAAAGCATTAACAATTAATATTTACTAGGTGTATGGGCTGAATTGCTACTGCAATTCGGCCCATACAACTTTTCTCACAATAATGGGCTTTTGCAGTTTTAACCCTTTAAAACTGGGCTTTACAAGTGGGCCAAATTAATCCCTATAATTGAACATCAGATTTGGAATAATCAGTGTGAGAAATATGGACTGAAAAACAGCCCCTTCGAATCTCAGATTCAGTCCAAATAGTTTTGGTCCAATCTAGTCCGAAATGGTCCAAAACTGATTTTCAATTCAAGAATTAATTCAAGAGAGATCTGAAATTAATAATTTTTTATTTTAGACAATCACAAATGAAAATATGGACTGTTCGTACCACCTGCAAAACAGAGGTTAAACACAAAAGTTATAGTTTCATAAACTGTAAATCGCAGTAGGCAATTTCTCCATCTGTAAATCTCCAGCGCCGCCATCTTCTTCCTTCTTCTTTAATCAAGAAAATAAATAAAACCAGAAATCCTATTTCTATTGATTAGTTACATTCTTGATCAAATCATATACATTCAGTCTAGAAAAAAAAAATTATTTACAGACCGAATAATAATAAAAGGAAGTAAAAAGGATGCGCAGACAATCTGCGCCAAATCTGCACTACGATCTCCAAGTTCGAATAGTCCATTAAATAATAAATAAATAAAGAACAATTCTAAATAAATTTTTGGATTTAACAAAATTAATTTCAGATCAAACGCCCTTAACAAGAAACCATTTCTGGAAAAAAAATAAAGCAATCTGCGCAGATCTTGGCAGAACATTTTCTGTTCATCTGCGCAGAGTCAGATCTGATTTTCTTTTGGTTCAAGATTCGAACCTGTGGCTCTGATACCACTAAAAGAATGGTAGGATCCATCTAATGGATGCCAAGGAGGGCGCGGAATGGAGGGCGAATTTCAAAAAAAAATTTCCTACCTTCTTCCAACTGGGAATCATATTCCCTAAATTTAGAATACATTATTCAATGATCCTACTTGTGTTAGACAGTTTTGTATGCCCTAAGCTTCAATCTGATTTGATGTACTTTTGTTATTTAGTGGAAATAAATAAAGTGCATGTTTGATTCATGTTGTTTGGTTTAATTCTGTGTAAAACCCTAAAACTGGACATTTATAGAGACTCATGTTAGTTTTAAATGTTCACAACCGTTGGATAAGTCTAGGGAGATTTATCCTACCAAGGCTGATACTGGTGTGCCACCAAGTGTTGGGATGGCCTGTCTCAGCCATTAGGGTAAGACCCGAGGCACATGCAGTATGGGATTACTTGAATCCTTGAACCGGACCAGATTTCCAGTATTGCCCTGGACCTTGGAGATAGATGGGCAAAACTGGAAAGTTACACCTGACCCCTAGACTCGATTATGACATTTCACTAGGTGTTGGATCAGGCCGCCTTTGATATGCCATTCAGTGAGATCCTTAGCGGGGATCAAAACCTGGGTATGTTGGGGCAGTTTGAGAATTCATCTGAGTGGGTGATCATAGTGACAGAATCAGCCACTTTGTCAGACAAAGGGTAATGATCGGGAATGCACTCTCTCTGATGGTAACCAAACTGCCAGCAGTTGATTTCAATCGTTTGAATTTTGTTTTGCAAAATTAATATATTTATATATATATGTACGGTTTCGAATTGTTTGCAAATGGTTTTAATTCCCGGGATCCATGTGAGAGGAGAGTGCGGCACTGTTCCTTGCAACCGAGGGAGAGGTCCTCTCTTGTCGGGTAGTGCTTGATCATTAAGGGCTGAGAGGTTAAGTGTAAGACCATTGAGGATAATACCTGATGGGATAATCTTGCACCTGCCTACAGTGCCTAGGTTTTTATAAGATGGCTTGGCCCAGGGACCACTTAATGTAAGTGTTGGGCCCATAGGGTCCATATGATGGACTCAAGGGGTTCATTGAGTTTTTCAGTGAATTCGGCTGGGCCTTGTTTTAGAGGCTGGGCTGAACCCATGTGGCTGGTGTGTAGATCAATGCTTGGGTCCCACGCCATACAAAGAAGCCCAACTAGGCAGCAGATTGGAAAGTAATTAGACAATGAACACTTAATGGGCCAAAAAGCCCATTTCGAGGTGGGCTGATATGATCACCCATCCATGGGGCGAATTTGAGATTAAAGTTAGTAAAAGGATTGGGCCTTAAGCCTTATCCACTCTTAGAGACCAAATTCAAATTAGATTTGAATCTGGTAACCTCCTGATAAGATCAAGAGTAAGCTAACTCTATCTGCAGAAAGGATTAAGATTATCCCCTATCCAAATACTGATTTGGATTGGGATAACTCCTAAAAAGGAGGTTTCTTAATCAAGAAGAAAGGAGAAGATTTCGAACCACCTTGAAGAGGTATAGGATATCTCCTGCGAATTGAGATCAGATCTCATACTCTCCAGAAAAATAGAAAAAGCAGTTCAGCCTTTTTCGTTTTGGAGATCTCCTCCTGCCGCCGCCATCTGCCATTGCAAGATTAGATCTTTGCAGAAAAGAAAGTCAAGAAATCTGTTCTTGACATCAGTCTTGCAAGAAAGACTGAAAAGGATTCAGTGTTTAGTACTTCTAGAGGATTCTTGTGAAGGATCCAATGTGTAGGACGCACCCTGCTGGTTCTGTTCCATTCACAGCTGTGTCATCTTCAGCAGGAACGGATCTTGGAGCATTCTTTGGGCGTGAACACCAACTTTGGGAGATACTACTTCTCCGGATCAGGTATATTCCTCCCATTTATCTTTTGGTACAGATCTGGTTTGATTATGGTTCAAGTAGGATCCTTGAATATTGTATTCTAAATTTAGGGAATTTGATTCCCAGTTGAAAGAAGGTAGGAAATTTTTGAAATTCGCCCACCCATTCCGCAACCTTTATGGCATCCATTAGATGGATCCTACCATTCTTTCAACTTGAACCATAAACAAACCAGATTTGAACCAAAAGGAAATAGGAAGGATTATACCTGATCCAGAGAAATAATATCTCCCAAAGTTGGTGTTCACGCCCAAAGAAGTAACCAAGATCCGCTCCTGCTAAAGATGACACAGTTGTGGATGGAACGGAACAAGCAGGGTGCATCCTACAAACTGGATTCTTCACAAGAACGATCTGGAAACCTTGAACACCGAATCCTAGTGTCTTGCTTGCAAGACTATTGTCAAAAACTGCTTTCTTGACATCCTGTTGCTAAAAAGATCCAATCTTCCAACAGGTAGTGGCGGCGGCTGAAGGAGGAGAAGTCCAGGGACGAAGAGGGCAGAACTGTCTCTTCTCTCTGGAGTCTGTGAGAGATCAAATCTCAAATTGCAGGATGTGTTTCTTGCTTGCTAAAAACCCCTAGTTCGATTAAGAAACCTCCCAATATTTTGGGAGTTATCCCAATCCAAATCAGTATTTGGATAGGGGTTAATCTTAATCCTATCTGCAGATTAGGTTAGTTAACTCCTGATCTTATCAAGAGGTTACCATATTCAAATCTAATTTGAATTTGGTCTCTTAGAGTGGATAAGGTCAATGACCCAATCCTTTTACTAACATTAATCTCAGATTCGCCCCATGAACTGGTGATCATATCAGCCCAGTTCAAAATGGACTTTTGGCCCATTAAGTGTTCAGAGTTTAACCAGTTGCCAATCTGCTGCCCAGTTGGGCTTCTTTGTATGGCGTGGGACCCAAGCATTGATCTACACACCAGCCACATGGGTTCGGCCCAGCCTTTATTACAAGGCCCAGCCGAATTCACTGAAAGACTCAGTGACCCCCTTGAGCCCATCACATGGACCCTATGGGCCCAACACTTACATTAAGTGGTCCCCGGGCCAAGCCATCTTATAAAAACCCAGGGACTGTGGGCAAGTGCAAGATTATCCCATCAGGTATTATCCTAAATGGTCTTACACTTAACCTCTCAGCCCTTAGTAATCAAGCACTGCCTGACAAGAGAAGACCTCTCTCTCGGCTGCAAGGAACAGTGTCTCACTCTCTACTCACATGGATGCAGGGAATTAAAACCTTCTGCAAATCATTTGAAACTGTACATATACATATATATATATTAATTTTGCAAAACAAAATTTCAATGATTGAAATCAACTATCGGTAGTTTGGTTTCCATCAGAGAGAGTGCATTCCCAATCATTACCATTGTCGACAAAGGGGTTGATCCTGTCACTATGTCCACTCACTCAGATGAATTCTCAGACTGCCCCAACATGCCCAGGTTTAGACCCCCACTAAAGATCTCACTGATTGACACAACAAAGACAACCCGATCCGACACCTAGTGATGTGTCATAATCAAGTCTAGGGGTTATGTGTAACTTTTCAGTTTTGCCCATCTATCTCCAAGGTCTTGGGCAATATTGGAAATCTGGTCCAGTTCAAGGGTTCAAGCAATCCCATACTGCATGTGCGTTGGGTCTTACCCTAATGACCGAAACTAGCCATCCCAACACTTGGTGGCACATCAGTATCAGCCATGGCAGGATAAATCTCCCTAGACTTATCCAATGGTTGTGAGCTTTTAAAACTAACACAAGTTTCTATAAGTGTCCAGTTTTGGGGTCTTACATAGAATTATACCAAACAACATGAATCAAACATGCACTTTAATTTATTTTCAATGAATAATAAAAGTACATCAAATCCAATTGAAGCTAAGAGCATACAAGACTGTCTAACACAGTGGTATCAAAGCTAGGTTCAAATCTTGAACCATTCTGTTTTAGATCTGAACATGCGCAAATAGGGAGAAGGCGTTCTACCCAATTTGCGCAGATATGGGTTTTGGGAAATTTGTTCCCAAAATTGATGGGCAAATAATCTGAAATTAATTTTATATAAATCTGATTATTGTTTAGAATAGTTCTTTATGATTTTCTTGATTTATGGGCTATTCGTACAAGAGGAGATCGAATTCTTGGTTTACGTAGGGAGAACTGCAAGATTTGCAGTTTCTTATTTATTTATTACATTTGGTCTGTTAATAATTTCTTTTTTATTTTTAGACTCAATGTATAGGCATTTGATCTGATGTAATCATTAATAGAAATAGGATTCTATTTATTTTTAATTTTTGGATCGAAGATGGAGGCGCAAAAAGGGATATTTCTTAGAGAAGGAGATTTCGCAGATGGGACATTCGCTATCTACGAATTGCAATTTGTGAAATGGAAAATTGTGATCTAACCTCTGTTTTGCAGGATGGAGTGTGCGAATAGCCCTATTTAATTGATTCTGATTTTCTTTTATCAGTTATTTAATTTCAGATTATTTTCTTGAATTAAAGATTTAATTAAAGATCAAACCCTAGACCCATTCGAACCAAGATTGGTTTAAACTGTTTGGACCAAATCTTGGGTTTAATCAAGGCTGAAGGTCAGCCCTAATTTTCCCACTAATGGGCCTGAGGATTGATATTTAATTAAATGGTTAATACGACCCAATCTGTAAAGACCCAGTTTTAAATAGTTAAAACTGTCAAAAGCCCACTTCAAAGGTCAAAGCTGTATGGGCCGAACTGGGGAGCCCTACTTCGGCCCATATACCTAGATAATGTTAATGGTTAATATTATGGATTTAAAACGGACTTCCAATGGGCCTTACAAATAATTAATTGAATGGATCAATTTATCCCTGCATGAGATGTTTGGATGTGTGATGTGCTGCGTACATGGGCCATAAGTGCTTGGCCCATTGACGGGTTTGTCGTCAAAATTATTACTAGTCCCACAATAAAATATTTGCAGTAAAAGTGGTTCTAGGTCGAATCCCACAGGGAGCAAATCAGTAATCTATTAGCCGAATGGGTAAAGTAATTGTGTGGGAAAATTAAATAACAAAAATTAAAAGAATAACAAACTAAACAAACAAGAGAAAATCAGTCTTACCAAATTCTGGTTCAAGGGTTCAGGTTGAATCGATTGGCCATCGATCCGAGGTACAATTCAGCATTCTTGCAATTCAAGCATTTAACTTTAGATTTATTAGGATAGCCATAATAAACCTTGTGTTTTCCTAATTCAGTTGACCAAACCCAGCATTCGATCAACACTTACCACCACTCAACTAGGTACGATAGCATTCCATGTTAAACAATGATAGCATTAAGATTTGTTAAAACAGTTAAACCAAAATAACAATAATTGAGATAGCTGCAATTAATGAATTTTGTTCCATCGATTCTTTTAGGTTGAACCATGTTAAAACATTGATCAAAGGCTGTCACGAACAATTGACCCAAAAAAGATATCAACCTAATTGCTACTTGTACCATTATTCGTGACAATTACGGATCACCAAAATCATGGATAGCAGTAGGAAAATCAACATTAATTCAGTTTGTCAGACTAATTAACATTAACATCCAATAAAAATGTGCACAAGAACCAATGAATACTTGAATTAAAAAGAAAAAAAATAAAGTAACTACAGAACCTCACAATGACACAATCGAACCTCCCCCCTTGAACCAGAAAAAGAAGCTTAGCTACTCATGATCTGCGGAATCTCCATGCTCTTCTTCTCCATAGCCGAACTGCCTTCTTGCTTCTTGGTCTTCTTGATGATCTCTTGGATCTTGGAATGAGTGATTACTAGATCTGGTTCACCCCCCTCTTTATATAGCCAAAGGAGAGGGCTGTTTTCCAACTCCTTCTAGGAGATCATCTTATCCTTAGGGAGTTTTGATATTATCTTGAACTAATCCTATCCTATCTCTTATCTAATGCTCTGATCTCAATCTTCTTATCTCTCTAGGATTACATTCAAGACTTTAGATCTAATAAAACTCTCTCCTTGGAGATTACATTCGAAATTTGGACTCTTAACTCTTGAATTCGAGTTGGGTTGCTTCAAGGTACTTCTGTGAGTTGGGCTTAAGTTGTGAAATGGGTCTGGCTGTGAACTTGCTCTGACTTTGGGCTCATTTTCATACTTGATGCGAGCCGAATTTGTCAAAACCCAAAACATAAAAGTTGTGGGCCTTCATTTTATCTTTCTAATGCTTCTTGAATTGTCTATGATGAGACCAAAACGAACCCTAATTTTATCCCCTAATATTCACTCTTTTACATTTATTTAGCACTTAAATGGACTCATTACTCTTGTATTTCGATTCAGGGCAATAAAGAAGGCAATTGGAAGAAAACAGGGCAAATCGGGTGATTTTGCACAGTTTCGGCGACAGTTAGTAATCTGGGCCTAACTCTCAATTCCGGATACTGAATTAGACAATTCAAGAAGCATTAGAAAGACGAAAGGAAGGCCCACAACTTTTATGTTTTGGGTTTTGACAGATTCGGCCTGCATCGAGTACGAAAATGATCCCAAAGTTGGAGCAAGTTCGTAGTCAGGCCCATTTCACAACTTAAGCCCAACTCGCAGAAGTACCTTGAAGCAACCCAACTCGAATTCAAGAGTTAAGAGTCCGAATTTCGAATGTAATCTCCAAAGAGAAAGTTTTATCAGATCTAAAGTCTTGAATGTAATCCTAGAGATATAAGACGATTGAGATTAGAGCATTAGATAAGATATAGGATATGATTAGCTCAAGATAATATCAAAACTCCCTAAGGATAAGATTATCTCCTAGAAGGAGTTGGAAAACAGCCCTCTCCTTTGGCTATATAAAGAGGGGGGCAAACCAGCTCTAGAAATCACTCATTCCAAGATCCAAGAGATCATCAAGAAGACCAAGAAGCAAGAAGGCAGTTCGGCTATGGAGAAGAAGAGCATGGAGATTGCGCAGATCATGAGTAGCTAAGCTTCTTTTTCTGGTTCAAGGGGGAGGTTCGATTGTGTCATTGTGAGGTTCTGTAGTTACTTTATTTTTTTTTCTTTTTAATTCAAGTATTCATTGGTTCTTGTGCACATTTTTATTGGATGTTAATGTTAATTAGTCTGACAAACTGAATTAATGTTGATTTTCCTACTGCTATCCATGATTTCGGTGATCCGTAATTGTCACGAATAATGGTACAAGTAGCAATTAGGTTGTTATCTTTTTGGGTCAATTGTTCATGATAGCCTTTGACCAATGTTTTAACATGGTTCAACCTAAAAGAATCGATAGAACAAAATTCAGTAATTGCAGCTATCTCAATTATTGTTATTTTGGTTTAACTGTTTTCACAAATCTTAATGCTATCATTGTTTAACATGGAACGCTATCGTACCCAGTTGAGTGGTGATAAGTGTTGATTGAATGCTGGGTTTGGTCATCTGAATTAGGAAAACACAAGGTTTATTATGGCTGTCCTAATAAATCTAAGGTTAAATGCTTGAATTGCAAGAATGCTGAATTGTACCTAGGATCGATGGCCAATCGATTCAACCCGAACCCTTGAACCAGAATTTGGTAAGACTGATTTTCTCTTGTTTGCTTAGTTTCTTATTCTTTTAATTTTAGTTATTTAATTTTCCCACACAATTACTTTATCCATTCGGCTAAGAAATTACTGATTTTCTCCCTGTGGGATTCGACCTAGAACCACTTTTACTGCAAATATTTTATTGTGGGACTAGTAATAATTTTGAGGGCTTCGACAAACCCGTCAAAATTTTGGCACCGTTGCCGGGGAGCAACTTTAATTTCTTAACTATTACCTTCCTCTTGTTAACCTCTTTTATTTTCTGACTCGTGCTTCTCAACAAGGTGAACTCGAGTACAACCCTGAAATTGAGAGGACCACCCATCGTTTAAGAAAGGAGGTGAAGCAAAAGAAGGATCGTTCACCAAAGAAGTTGAATTCAGATTGTGATCTTCCCATCTTCGAAGAAGTAGAAAGAATGGCTGACAGAGAGAGGACATTAAGGGAGTTGGCTGCACCAATTATGAACCAACAACCTTTATGCATCACGTACCCCACTCTCGAGGTAGCCTTTGAACTCAAATCTGGTTTGATTCAATTATTACCTCTGTTTCATGGTTTCCCTGGTGAGGACCCTCACAAACATCTAAAGGAATTTCATGTCGTCTGTTCAAGCATGAAACCCCATGGTATGACCAAGGACCAGGTAAAACTCATAGCCTTTCCATTTACTTTAAGTGATAAAGCAAAGGATTGGTTGTATATTCTTCCTCCCTATTCAGTACGCACATGGGACGAGATGAATAGGATATTTTTAGATAAATATTTTCCTGCATCCTAGGCTACAAATATAAGAAAAGAAATATGTGGAGTTTGGCAATTTGGTGGTGAGACACAATACGAGTATTGGGAAAGATTTAAACAACTTGTTGCTAGCTGTCCACACCACCAAATACCTGAACAACTGTTAATCCAATACTTCTATGAAGGGCTGCAGCCCATGGATAGAAGTATGGTCGACGCAGCCAGTGGAGGAGCCTTGGTGAACAAGACACCCGAAGCGGCCAGGTAGTTAATCTCCAACATGGCCAAAAATTCACAACAGTTCGGTGCTAGGACAGACGGTACCATTAGACGGGTTAATGAGGTAAGCCATGTAAATTTAGAAAACCAGATTTCGGACCTAACTGCTTTGGTAAGACAACTCGCTGTAGGACAAGTACAAACTGCCAGGGTCGATTCCTGGCCATCCTATGGACATGTGTCCATCATTGCAAGATGGTTCGATGCAGCAAGTCAATGCCGTAGGAGGATTCCCGGGCCAGCCCCAACGAAAGTATGACCCCTACTCCAATTATTACAATCCGGGGTGGAGAGATCACCCAAACCCAAGCTACGGGAACCAAGGAGGACAACAGCAATACCAGCTCCATTTTTTCAGTCGACAACCCCAGTTTTCAACACCCATCACAACGCAAGGCCAACCCTCGAATTCAGGTATGTCATTAGAAGATATAGTTAAGGCTCTAGCTACTAATACTCAGCAATTTCAACAGGAAACAAGAGCCAGCATTCAGAATTTGGGGAACCAAATCAGCCAACTTGCCACTGCCGTTAGCAAGTTGGAGGTGCAGAACTCTAGGAAACTACCATCGCAAACGGTAGTCAACCCCAAGGAGAATGTAAGTGCAGTGGTGCTGAGAAGCGGGAAGGAACTGCAGCTAGAACCTACCTCACCAAGGAAGGTGGATAAAAGACAAGAAGAAGACAAGGTGCAGGACTCAAGAGTTAGAGGGAACGTTTCAGCCATGATCAAGAGGACCTTACCAGAAAAACATGCTGATCCAGGTATGTTCACCCTACCTTGTGCGATTGGCAATAGGAAAATCGAGCATGCCATGCTAGACTTAGGTGCATCTATCAATGTCATGCCATACTCGATTTACTATGCTTTGAGATTAGGTCCTTTAAGGGAAACTAAAGTTGTTATCCAATTAGCTGATCGTTCTAACGCCTTCCCAGAAGGGATTGTTGAGAATGTAATGGTGCAAGTTAACGATTTAATTTTCCCAGCTGATTTTTACATTCTGAAGATGGAGGAGGACACGATCGAAAGTTCAGCCCCACTTCTATTAGGCAGGCCATTTATGAAAACGGCCAAGACCAAAATAGATGTGGATGAGGGTACCCTCTTCGTTGAATGTGATGGAGAGACTATTAAATTTAATATTTTTGAAGCTATGAAGTACCCAAATGAAGACCATTCGGTTGATACTATTGATCCAACTGTGCAGGAATTTTTTGAAAAAGATATGAATGAGGAGCTAGAATCGAGTGCACAATTGGATACGAAGGCCCCTATTCCAGATTTGAACCCGTCCATGATGGATGGAAGGGGAGCACACCGAAAGCTGAAACCACGAGAGCTAAAGTAGCAAAGGAGGACGTCGAGCATAACGTCATTAAACAATTGCGCTTGTGGGAGGCAACCCATTGTGTTTAGTTAATTTTATTATTTTGTTTGGTTTTGATTTTTGTGTTTAGTAGGAACCCAACAAGACAAACAGGGAAGTACTCCCAAATCCTTCTACTTTATGCATAATCACATACATTGGGGACAATGTATAACTTAAGTGTGGGGGGATTAGGGAAATCTGATGGAAATTTGAGATACTTTACCTTCTTGAAATTTTTGCTCCCTAGGAACTTATCCTTGAACGATTTCAACTTATCAGGAATCATGTGCTTAGGCTGAATAGATAAGATAGGATGCAAGCATGACTAACTGAATCTTTCTTGGCTGCATATGGTACCTCATGATTTTAATCGATCAATAGGCAAGATGCATAAGGGTTTGATTGATTTTCACATAATTATCTCCTAGGAGTTGGAAAACAGCCCTCTCCTTTGGCTATATAAAGAGGGGGGCGAACCAGCTCTAGCAATCACTCATTCCAAGATCCAAGAGATCATCAAGAAGACCAAGAAGCAAGAAGGCAGTGTGGCTATGGAGAAGAAGAGCATGGAGATTGTGCAGATCATGAGTAGCTAAGCTTCTTTTTCTGGTTCAAGGGGGGAGGTTCGATTGTGTCATTGTGAGGTTCTGTAGTTACTTTATTTTCTTTCTTTTTAATTCAAGTATTCATTGGTTCTTGTGCACATTTTTATTGGATGTTAATGTTAATTAGTCTGACAAACTGAATTAATGTTGATTTTCCTACTGCTATCCATGATTTCGGTGATCCGTAATTGTCACGAATAATGGTACAAGTAGCAATTAGGTTGTTATCTTTTTGGGTCAATTGTTCGTGACAACCTTTGACCAATGTTTTAACATGGTTCAACCTAAAAGAATCAATAGAACAAAATTCAGTAATTGCAGCTATCTCAATTATTGTTATTTTGGTTTAACTGTTTTAACAAATCTTAATGCTATCATTGTTTAACATGGAACGCTATCGTACCCAGTTGAGTGGTGATAAGTGTTGATCGAATGCTGGGTTTGGTCAACTGAATTAGGAAAACACAAGGTTTATTATGGCTATCCTAGTAAATCTAAGGTTAAATGCTTGAATTGCAAGAATGCTGAATTGTACCTAGGATCGATGGCCAATCGATTCAACCCAAACCCTTGAACCAGAATTTGGTAAGACTGATTTTATCTTGTTTGCTTAGTTTCTTATTCTTTTAATTTTAGTTATTTAATTTTCCCACACAATTACTTTATCCATTCGGCTAAGAAATTACTGATTTGCTCCATGTGGGATTCGACCTAGAACCACTTTTACTGCAAATATTTTATTGTGGGACTAGTAATAATTTTGAGGGCTTCGACAAACCCGTCAGTCTAATTCGGTGTGGGACATCTCCCACTACCCCTGATTTCTCCTCATCAAGAACAACTTCTTGATGATGGTTGTTCAGGATGTAATCATCTTCAAAGAAATGAGCATTTCGACTATAGAACACATTTTGTTCTCTTGGGTCATAGAACAAATACCCTACAGAGCCTTATGGGTAGCCTACAAATTGGTAACGACTGGTCTTGGATTATAATTTGTCAGCACTTGTTCTTTTAACATGTGCCGAACAACCCCAAATCTTTAAGTGTCTCACAATTGGTTTCTTACCAGTCCAAACCTCATAGGGAGTCTTTGGAACGAATTTGGTTGGAACCCGGTTCAGCACGTATATTGTAGTCTCTAATGCGTAACCCCAAAAGGATGTGGGTAGTTTTGAGTGTATGAGAAGTGATCAGACCATAGCCAATAAAGTCTGGTTCCTCCTTTCTGACACACCGTTTAGTTATGATGTAGCTGGAGGAGCTAGTTGTGATACAATCCAATTGTCCTTTAAGTAGTTCCTGAATTCATCAGAGAGATACTCGCCACTTCGATCTGATCAAAGGGTCTTAATTTCTCACACTAACTGTTTCTTGACTTCATGTTTAAATTCTTTGAACTTTTCAAAAGATTCATACTTATGACTCATTAGGTACATATAACCATACCATGAGTAATCATTGGCAAAGGTTATGAAATAAACGTGTTGATTACGTGTCCTAATATTCATGGGATCACATACATTAGTATGTATAAGGTTAAGTGTGCTTTTCGATCGTTCAGGCTTACCATTAAATGGCAATTTTGTCATCTTACCCTGAAGGCAAAGTTCACAGGTTGGAACATCTTCTACAGTTAAAAAATGCAAAGGACCATCATTTACCAACCTTGTGATACGATCTATGCTAACGTGGCCAAGTCGGTAATGCCACAACCACATGGGATTAACTACCACAGGTTCTTTTCTTGAGGTTATTATCTGACATAGTTCTAGTTATAATTGTTTCTAGAGAAGGATGGAGAACATAGAGACCATTCTCAAGTTGTCCGTATGTGAGTAATTTCTTATTTCTTTTGATAGTAATCATATTACTAAAGAGAACAGAATATCCATCCACACATAGTTTTGAAATAGAAATCAAATTTCTTCTCAAATTGGGTACATAAAGACAATATTTTAATGTAATTGCTCCTTTTCTGAAATACAATTCTACAGTATGTAGCTGCAACACTTGCAGAGGTTAGGACCAGCATAAGGTTACGATACCAGTCATCATAATTTGGACCCTTGAGCTTATTGTCATCAAACAGTTTAGCGAATTGTTCGTTTGCCATTTTTGATAAAGGGCAAAGCAAATATTAGTCCACAACCTTATTTGATTCATGTTATCTACATAGATATGACTTTTAATCTTTCTTTCATTTCCATTTATTCATCTTTGAGATTTCCCTCCTATCTCAGTGACGGAGACTGTGAATTATGTCTCTGAAAATGTGGAAAATCACATAGGGTGCATGGAGCCAATTGTTTACCCCACCACCTTCTGTGAAGGATCACATCCACTCATCTTATGAGCTTTCCCTTTGGCCTCTATCAAACAAGGTTTATTGCCATTTTAGATTAAACCTTTCCGTCCAGTGAGTGCTTACCGATCATATTCATGAATGCCAAGGTACCGTGATAGAGTCTTCCATTTTAGGATAGGCCCCTCCCACGTTGGTCTATGATGCCCCTATAATCCTATGAAACAATCCAATTGATCCAATAGCAAATGAATAGCTTAATTTTATGGTGCATCTCCTCATTATTAAAGGACTCATCTTCATTTTAATGATGGAAGGCTTTTAGAGAGTTCATCACATGAATCTCCCTATCACATGCACTCATATTTTAGTCAAGGGAACGAAATATTATGCCCTAGTTTTATTTAGGTCAAACGAAAGTGGCTCCCACTAACTAACCAGATTTAGATGGGCCCTAAACGGCTAAGGTTTTGCATGGTTTCTCTTGGGGAGGAAGCTGGTGTGGGGCCCACCACAAAGGAAGATCATCTAATGATCTTAAGGACACCATGGAAATAATGTGCATTCAGTCATGGTGTGCGCAAGAGCCATAATAGAATCAACATGGGCCAAACACTTACAGCCCATGAACGTTGCACATCACACATCCATACATCACATGCATGAAATCCATAATTAATCCAATCAATTAAATAATTGTAAAACCCATAATTAAATCCCATATAATTTCATAATATTACTTATTAAAATTATCTAGGTATATGGGTTGAACTGCAAAAAACAGTTCAACCCATATATCTTTTATGCTGAAATGGGCTAAAGCAGTTTTAACATATTAAAATTGGGTTATACAGATGTGGGCTGAATTGCATCTTGCAATTAACCATAAACTCCTGGACCCATGAGTGAAAATTTAGGGCTGAGAACAGCCCCTATCAAACCACAGATTCAGTCCAACTAGTTTGGTCCAATCTGGTTTGAATGGGTCTAGGGTTTGATTTTTAATTCAAGATTTTAATTTAAGAAAGATTATCTAAAATTAAATAACTGATACATGACAAAAAAGAATCAGTAGGAAGGCTATTTGTAGGACTGCTACCCTACAAAACAAAAATTAGATCGCAGCATGCAGTTTCCAAAACTGTGCAGATGGCTGAACCCATATCTACGAAAATCTCTCCCTTGCGCAATCTGCTTCATTTTGAATGAAATAAAATAGAAAACCTATTTTCTATTAATATTACATCAGAATTGAATTCCTATACATTTTGCCTAAAAATTAAAAAAAATAATAATTACAAGCAAAGAATGAATAGAACAGTAGGTGCGCAGATTTCGTGCATCATTAAAGAATTCGATCTCCACCATACGAACAACCCAAAAATCAAGAAAAATATGTAGAACAATTCTAAATATAAATTAGATTTATAAAGATTTAATTTCAGATCAATCGCCCAAAAACTAGGAATCAATTTTCTACAAAAATGCTAACTGCGCAAATCGGGTAGAACGCCTTCTCCCCATTTGGGTAGATCTAAATCTGGTTTAGTTTTGGTTCAAGATTTGAACCTGGCTCTGATACCACTGAAGGGATGAGAGATCCATCACAGGGATGGCCGAACCCTACAGGAAGGTTGGCTGAAATTTCAAAAATTTCTCTCTCCCATGTGGGAAATGCATTCCCTATTTTAGAAAACTGCATTTTTAAGGATCAATCTTGAAACCAAACCGGACCAGATCTGAAACCAAAAGGGAGTAGAGGGATATACCTAATACAGAGTAATAGTAAACCCCCAATGAAGGTGTTCACACCCAAGGAGAAGACCAAAGACTGCTTCCACTGAAGATAACATAGTGGGAGGTGAAACAAAATCATCAAGACTATTCTTCAAAAAGAACTGAATTCTTTAGCAATAATATGATGGAGGGTAGGTGAGCACAACTTCATATTGCCTTTTCTACCAAAAGGCAATATCAATAACTATTCTTGATCACTCCCACTGGTGGAGATCGAACTAGTAGGGCGGCAAGAGCGGGAGAGAATAAGACATTGCAATCAAACTATGTTGTCTCTCTCTGTAATTCAGAAGACTATGAGGTGATTTGGAGGTTCGCCATACTCTTCTATTTATAGCCTTAAAGAGAGGTTCTCCTAATCCCATGAGGAGTTTCCTAATCCAAATCTTTTATTTAGATCTGGACTCTCTTTAAGAGATAAGAATAATCCTTTATCTTATCTGTAGATAAAAATCAACCTTCCTTATCAAATTATGATTTTCCTTATCCAAATCTTTATTTAGATCTGCATTCTTTGAGTAGATAGGGATAATCCCTTATCCTATCTACTAGTCTAAATCCCAGGACTGCCCTCTTTTAATTAATCTTATTAAGCCAGTTCGAATTGGGCTTTAGGCCCATTAAGTCTATGTGCTCACTAGCCCCTCAATTTGCTGCCTAGTTGGTTATCCTTGTATGGCATGTGACCCAAACATTGATCCACACATCAGCCACATGGGTTCAGCCCAGCCTTTGTTACAATGCCTGGCCGAATTCACTTTAGGAGACAGTGAACCCCTGAGTCCATCACCATGGGCTCTTAATGGGCCCAACATTTACACTAAATGGTCATTGGGTCAAGCTACCTTATAAAAATCCAAGGACTGTGGGCAAATGCAAGATTAGACCATTAGGTATTACCCTCAATAGTCTTACACTTAACCTCTGGTCATTGGGTCAAGCTACCTTATAAAAATCCAAGGACCTCTCCCTCATCTGCAAGGTACAGTTTTTCACTCTCTACTCACATGGATCCCGAGAATTAAAACCTTTTGCAACCATTTTGAAACCATAATATATATATATATATATATATATATATATATATATATGTGTGTGTGTGTGTGTGTGTGTATATCTTTATATAAATATATTTTGAAAAACAAATTTTCAATGATTGAAATCAAGTGCCGGCAGTTTAGGTTTCCATCAGAGAGACTGCATCCCCATCATTCACTTAGATGAACTCTCAGACTGTCCCAACATACCCTAGTTTTGACCCCCTCGACAATGACCGCTGATCAGAGGACTCCTAAGCAATGACCAACACGGTGTGGACGATATGCATGCTCGAAAGTTCCTCAGTCGGGCAATGAACCTAGGAAACTTCATTCCACAACTTTAGAACTGGGGGGTGGTGTTCGGGTTAGGGCCGAGCCAGTCCTATGAGACACGTGGCCACCCAACAATCGTCCTGCCACATCGACACAACTCAACTATGTTGGCCTAGCTCGGCCCCAATGGGCTAGCTTGACCAAGCTACGCTATTACTATGGCACCCCATCTTATCCTTCCACCCACGTCAACTACACATCTTATGGAAAAGAATGACTATAGATAAAATAGGAATAAGGGAGACAATTCCACTGGGGAATGAGACTCTATCCCGAATACCTCGACGGCTAACCTCATCCCGACAACCCCGAAAGCCTAATCCGACCAAGACATGGGTCTTTGGCCATAAAAAGTTACTTTATGCTCAAGGTAAGGGATCCAACTTCTGAGACTAACACAGCTACTTAGCTCAGATCAGCATCCTTATAGCTCAGCCCGACCATCCCACCACCTCCTACTGACTTGAGCATCAAAGTTCTTACCTGGGGATAACTCCTTGGGTCTCTGACTTCTGTTTCCTTGATTACATGTCTTGAGGTGCGGCCTTGTCCTTGTAGCTCGGTCCCGCCTTACCAACAAGTACTATCTGATCACCCTCCTCGATTCGTGCATTACCTCGGATTGAGCAGCATCATATACATAGTGCAAAACATATATAATAATTTAGAAAGACCATATACATTTGTATTCTATATATTGTATTTATATATTTTAATCTTTCCAAACTTGTAACTTTATTAACTAACAGTTGTGACATGTTGATGAGTGCAAAAGATTTAACGATTTTCTTTTGTCATAGTTGGCTCATCCTTAGTATAGGATGGAGGATAAATCACCTACTCAAACAATTCAATTCAAGGTGAGGCCACATTATTACATCGAGCGTTGTAATTGTTTTAGGCTTTTAGCCGATGGCTACTCTCAAGGTTCAAAATATATGTTCTTTCATGGATTGTATCGGGTTAGACATCAGTTCAGAGGTTAGTCAGGTTTTAAATCGATTCCTCTGAATCGGTTTCAAAAAAATAAATAAATAAAACCTAAAAAATGTATCGACATCAACTTGTATCAATACTTTGAATCTTGCCTACTCCAAAGGGAGTAATTAATGTTTTTTACCTCTAGGATGGGTATTTCTATTCTACCAAATATGGATGGTAATCTTTTCCATAAAATTGGGATCCATCCTAAAAGGGCAAGTTTTCCCTGATCTAAAATGGGGATGGAAAAAGTATTTTTGCCACTAACTGGGGATAGGGTTTGCATATAAATCCCTAAACCCCCCCAAACCTAATGGTAAATTAGTAAAATATCTCTAAATTTTTTCCAAATTCTTAAAATCCTAGGGTCCCATAATTCCATTTCTAAAGTATTCTCAAATTCAGTTCCTAAAATACCCCCAAATTCACATAATCTTATTTGTAAAATATCCAAAAATTAGATTAATTTTATGTGGTAGCCTTAGTGTAGAGAAAATTAGGGTCTTCCACATTCTCAATGAGGAGTGAATGCTATGCCCTACCACTGGTGACGGGGCAAGGACAAGTATCTTAACTATGGGGAGGGGGTGCTTCACCCGCCATTCCTACTAGCAAAGAGTGTTATTAAGGCCTAATAGTTAGATACTTGAGCACGATGGACCCATGTGATTTTAGTACCAAATCTTATTGCATCTCGGGATCTAAACTCATTACCCGACTTTTCCCTAGAGGGGCTGCCCCGCTCAGTTGCCATTCCTACTAGCAAAGATTGATTATTAAAGTCACTCAAATCCAATACTGTTTACCCCTTCATCTTAAAACCTGAAATTGGAATAAACTCCAATCATTGAATCAGAGTTATTTTGACCTTGAATCTCATTTTACGTCAAATTAGAAATCCAAAATCATAGGTATATAGATCCCAAAAATCTAAATCCAACGACAATAATATCATCTAAATATGATACCATTTACCATTTTATTCTAAGACCCAAAGTTAGAACCGATTTCCATCGTTTGATCAAAATTATTTTGATCCCAAACCTCATTTCATATCAAATCAGAAATACGAGACCTTAGGTAAGTAGATCCCAAAAATCCGAGTCCAACGACACCAAAATCACTTGAATCTAACACCGTTTACTCCTTTATCTTAAGACTCGAAGCCAAAATAAATTCCGATCGTCCGATCGGAGTCATTTTGATCCTGAATCTCATTTCACATCAAATCAGAAATACAAGACCATAGGTACATAGAGCTCAAAAATCCAAATCCAACAACACCAAAATCACCCAAATCCAACACCATTTATCCTTCATCTTAACACTCAAAGTCGGAACCAATTCCGATCATCCGATCGAGATTATTTTGATTATGAACCTCTAAATCAGAAAATCAAAACTGTAAGTAGAGCCCAAAAATCTAAATCTGGTGACGTCAAGATCATCCAAATCCTATACTGTTAATCCCTTCATCTCAAGACTGAGAGCCATAACTGATTATAATCATTCATCCGATATATCGAGATCATTTTTATATTGAACCATATAACATAGAAAATCAAAAATCAAACCCAATAAATAAATAAAACTAATAATTCAGAGTGTAACGGTACAAAAATCAGACTCCGGATCTTCTGCCCACACCTATCCTCAATACACCACCCCCGTAAATTGAGAAGATCTCACCCTGCATAATATATATAGCTAATTTAGCTATCTGATGGGCTTTCCTGATCGCAGATCTGTTAACAAAAACCAGTTTAATATCAACAAAAAAAGAGAGTAGAAGTATGATATGTCCCAGTAGGGCTTGCGCATTTCCATTTATATTTGCTTCGGTTTTTTTATAGAAGAGAGAGAAGGGCTGCTTTGGTGATGTTTTGCTGAAGAAGATATCTTAGCCCTCTTGCGATGGCCCACATTTCTGCTACTGCTACTGCTGAGGAAGTGGCCAGACATAGCAAAAGGGTGAATAACAAGGTAAAGTCCTGTGGACGCATCCATAGTGTGAGTAACCGAGCCGGGAGACTTTAACGATTAAACTTTTACAAAGGAGGACAAATGTCACAAGGAATTCCTGTCACCCGTCGACAGCCAAAGTTTTCCCCTCCCCTCCCTCTAGCTAGCTTCCACTCTTATTTCTCATTTATTTCGGCAATGATCAACTTATTGATTCATGCAACGATGTTTAGATGAAACAATTGCATGGGGAAGCAAAACAAATTCACCCTGTAAGCCTCAAGACAACTTTTGTTCTGAATGTACAGAAACATCATTTATTATATCAAACTAGAATTTGTGTGGATATCGGCAAAAGCACTTAATTGATGAAGGCAAAGATGATAGTGGTGCAACATGCATGGCCACACCGAATCATGGCGGAGGACATGGGCGGTTTGGAAATCTCGAACCACATGAAAAGTCCTGAAGGTGGCACCGGGCCTCTTTGCAAGGATTGAAGATGAAGCACAATATCTTCCTTCTTTAACCACTCATCATCTTGGCCCAGCAGAGACCTTGTTGCTGCCAGCGGAAGCACTATGGAAAGCAAAAGCATGACGACCATAAATATTGAAGCAGCTCTCATCATCACCAGATTTCTTCCGTATGAAGCCATTCTTTTTTCGGATATAAACTGCAATTAAACAAGCTAACTACTGTGGATGAAATTTGAGAGTCGTTGGGGTTTTCTGTTTTCAAATGGGATGGAACGCAATGGGAATTATGGGATCGGTCGATGTATATATAATATGTTCATCATGTGAGTATTTCCTCGTTTACGCTTAAGAGACTCCTGCCGCTGACGCAGGTGTTTTGAGTTCAAAGTTCCACAACGCGCGATAACGTTTCTTACGGTCATTTCTTCGTTGTGTGTACGTATTTTTTAACAAAGAAATTTCGTCCTCTTGTTCCTCCTCTCTGCGTATTCTGCACTCACACCTCTTTCCTTCTTCGACAAGGCTAGCTACAAATGTGGTTTTAGAGATATTATTCATCAGACTAATATGGAGAAGATTTTTTACATTCATTGTTATCTTTGTTCGATTTCATATTGAAACTTCAACTTGCCAAAGAAGATATTAAGGGTTAATTAATTATAAGAATATAAGAAAAACGATGATGGAGGTTGCAAGTTAGCAAAACAACAAAAGTGCCCGGGCCGTATAAAATTGGAGGTCAGCATCTCATCTCAGTGTTGAGTATTGAATAATTACAATTTAAAGTTTCTACATATACATGTGCCTCACATCATCAATTTAACTGTTGATTAATTATTTTTTTTTTCTTCAGGTTTTCTGACCATTAAGAAATCCCTTTAGTTTTAGTTTTGGATATATACCCAAGGTTCAAAGTATCGATACGATATCGGTACTTAGAAATGGCCGAAACACTTTTTTTTTTTAGTATTTTTTCAAACTTTGAATTTTTGAAAGATTATAGGCTGTTTTTTATTATTAAAAAAGATGGCGTCCGAAACACTTAGAAACAGGCGTTTTGAATCATACCATTTGTAAAAGATACGATACGATAAATTCGATACGGGGCGTATCGTATCAATACTTTGAACCATGTATATATACCTAACCCATCCTTAATAGTAACTATTTATCAAAGCCTATAAGGTTTGGATGGATGTAGACTGATGTCTATATAACAAGTCCTATAAGCGTATGAGCACGGCTTTCTTTTGACTTGATAATTAAAGGCATGGTTTAAAGTATATGGAAACATGCACCCAAATGTATCTAGAGGAGTGTATAGATGTACTTTTTTCCCCACAATTTTTATTTTTAGTAGGGTTTTGAATGAAACCCTGCTGAAATGACCATTTTAAACATCTTTTATTTAAATATTATATGCATGTATATGTATTTAATAATATATATGCTCAAGTCGGGTAGAAGTGAAAAACGGGCCATGCTGGACCGGTATGGCATGGCCCATGCAAAGTGTAAACTATGTCATGCTGGCTTGTGGGCCATCCTGAGCCATGCCTCTCTCCCCTGAGATATTTTGGGGATTGGCCCCAAAGGGATGAGAGATCCATCGTATGGATGCCCAAATCTTGCAGAATTAGGTGGGTGAATTTCAAAAATTTTCTCTCCCTTTCAACTAGGAATCGCATTCCCTATTTAGAAAATCATATTTTCAAAGATCAATCTTGAACCATAAACTGAACCAGATCTGAACAAAAGCAGTAGTAGAGGATTATACCTGATACGGAAAAGTAATATCTCCCAATGGAGGTGTTCACGCCCAAGGAAGGATCCAAAGACTGCTCTCACTGAAAATGGCACAGTATAGGATGGAGCAGAATCAGTAGTGTTCTTCTCCAAGAACCTGGTCCTTCGCAAGAAACAGAAGGATGGCACGTGAGCACAGCTTCCTATTAGACCCTTCACAAGGAACTGATACCAAGATCGCATCTTGATTTCTCCCACTGAAGAGGAGGTCAAACTGGCAGGTGAGGCGGTGCCAAGAAGGAGGTGGCGGGAGAGTATTTTCGTAGGGTATGCTGAATACTCTTCTATGATTTCAGCTATAAAGAGTTGCAATGATATGATGATCTTGTGATTCTCTAAAGGCTGCCGCCCCTCCTTCCTTTGTTACCCTAAAGGATCAGCTCCTAATCCCATTAGGAGTTGCTTATCCAAATCATATTTGGATCAGACATCTCTTCACGTGATAAGGATAAACCCTTATCTTATTTGTAGACTAGATCAGCCTTCTCCTAATCTCATTAGAAGGTTTCCATATCTAAATCATATTCATATCTGGACTCTCTGAGTGGATAGGGTTAAGATCCTATCCTATCTGCTAATCCATCCTAGAATTCGCCCCATATTTTACTAATTAAAACAGCCCAGATCGAAATGGGCTTTAGGCCCAATAAAGTTATGTGCTCACTTAGCCTTTCTAACTTCTGCCCAGTTGGGCTTCCTTGTATGGCGTGGGACCCAAGCATTGATCTACACATCAGCCACAAGGGTTCAGCCCAGCTTCTGTTACAAGGCCTAGCCGAATACACTGTTATGGGTAGTGCACACCCTAAAACCCATAAAATGGGCTCTATGGGCCCAACACTGTTCTGGTGTTTATGCATGGTTTTGATGCTAATTTGTATGAATTCTTACCCTAATTTAGCTTGATTTCAGGAAATTGTCAAAGGGAAAAAATCTAGGGAAAAAGAGAATAAAATCATGCTAAAGAAGGCCAAATAGAAGGTGATACAACCCAGCTTGGAGCAAAGCCCAGCCGAGAGGTCAAAGGAGGGCCATTCGGCCCATGCAGCCCATGTTGCACTCTTTGGGAAAGCCCAAAGAGAGAGCACAACCGAAGCTCTCCAATGGAGCCTATTCAGCCTAGCAATGAGGAGGCCCATTTGCAGATCAAGAGCAGCTCAAGAGTAGCCCAAAGTGCATCCCAAGGAACCTAAAGGCGGAAAACTTTCTAGAAGAGAGAAAGGAGGTGTTAAGTGAAAAATAAGGCTAATTGGGTAATTCTGGACAATTTTGGCACCATATAGTAATTTGAGCATAACTCTCTCATCCGGACTCCGATTGAGATGATACAAGATGAATTGGAAAGATAAAAAAAAAAGTTTTAGAACTTTCATGTTTTGAGCTTTGATAGAAACAGACTGAATTAGGGTCAAAATTGAGTCCGGATTATCTAGAACCACATTGTAGAACTTTCTAGATGAGAGAACTTCTAGAGGAGAGAAATTTCTAGATGAGAGAACTTTCTAGATGGGAGAACTTTCTAGAGGAGGAAAGGGGCTGAGGAGAAGGCTTTAAAAGGAGAGGAGAGCCAAGGGAAAAAGGGTCCAACACCTGATTTCAATCTACCCTTGAGCTCTTGTTCTTAGAAAGAAGAAGAGAGAGATAGGCGCAAGAAAGGAGAAGAGAGGAGGAACAAGCAGATTCAAGAGAAGAAGAAACTAAATTCAAAGGGGGAGAAAGCAATTGGAGATCAAGGTTTCATCCTCACTTGATTTCTGCATAAATTGGTAATCGAATTCAGCTAGGATTAGTGTAATTTCTCCATCAAATTTTCCTTTCTTGCTATAATCAAAGCATGTATTTTGCAAATTCAATTCTGTAATTTGTTTTCTAAGTTCATTTGAGTAAAGTAGATTCAATCTTGAAGTTTCTTGTTTGGAATATGACAGGTTTGCCGAAGCCCTCAAAATTATTTCTCGTTCCACAATAAAATATTTGCAGTAAAAGTGGTTCTAGGTCGAATCCCACAGGGAGAAAATCAGTAATCTCTTAGCCGAATGGGTAAAGTTGTTGTGTGGAAAAATTAAATAACTACAATTAAAAGAATAACAAACTAAGCAAACAAGAGAAAATCAGTCTTACCGAATTCTGGTTCAAGAGTTCGGGTTGAATCGATTGGCCATCGATCCGAGGTACAATTCAGCATTCTTGCAATTCAAGCATTTAACCTTAGATTTATTAGGATAGCCATAATAAACCTTGTGTTTTCCTAATTCAGTTGACCAAACCCAGCATTCGATCAACACTTATCACCACTCAACTGGGTACGATAGTGTTTCATGTTAAACAATGATAGCATTAAGATTTGTGAAAACAGTTAAACCAAAATAACAATAATTGAGATAGTTGCAATTACTGAATTTTGTTCCATCGATTCTTTTAGGTTGAACCATGTTAAAACATTGGTCAAAGGCTGTCACGAACAATTGACCCAAAAAAGATATCAACCTAATTGCTACTTGTACCATTATTCGTGACAATTACGGATCACCGAAATCATGGATAGCAGTAGGAAAATCAACATTAATTCAGTTTGTCAGACTAATTAACATTAACATCCAATAAAATTGTGCACAAGAACCAATGAATACTTGAATTAAAAAGAAAAAAAATAAAGTCACTACAGAACCTCACAAGGACACAATCGAACCTCCCCCCTTGAACCAGAAAAAGAAGCTTAGCTACTAATGATCTGCGCAATCTCCATGCTCTTCTTCTCCATAGCCGAACTGCCTTCTTGCTTCTTGGTCTTCTTGATGATCTCTTGGATCTTGGAATGAGTGATTGCTAGAGCTGGTTCGCCCCTCTCTTTATATAGCCAAAGGAGAGGGCTGTTTTCCAATTCCTTCTATGAGATCATCTTATCCTTAGGGAGTCTTGATCTTATCTTCTTTGAACTAATCCTATCCTATATCTAATCTAATGCTCTAATCTCAATTTTCTTATCTCTCTAGGGTTACATTCAAGACTTTAAATCTGATAAAACTCTCTCCTTGGAGATTACATTTGAAATTTGGACTCTTAACTCTTGAATTCGAGTTGGGCTGCTTCAAGGTACTTCTACGAGTTGGGCTTAAGTTGTGAAATGGGCCTGGCTGCGAATTTGCTCCGACTTTGGGCTCGTTTTCGTACTCGATGCAGGTCGAATCTGTCAAAACCTAAAATATAAAAGTTGTGGGCCTTCATTTCATCTTTCTAATGCTTCTTAAATTGTCTAATTCGGTGTCCAGAATTGAGAGTTAAGCCCAGATTACTGACTGTCGTCGAAACTGTGCAAAATCACACGATTTGCCATGTTTTCTTCCAATTGCCTTCTTTATTGCCCTGAATCGAAATACAAGAGTAATGAGTCCATTTAAGTGCTAAATAAATATAAAATAGTGAATATTAGAAGATAAAAATAGGGTTCTTTTTTGTCTCATCAAATCCCCCCACACTTAAACTTTGCCCGTCCTCGGGCAAGGCAAAAACTCAAGTAACACAAGAGAGACTAACTATTGATTTTCAATCTTTCTTTTTCTCTACATGAAGCCTGGTTCATTTCATGCTTTAGTTCAGACTTGATAACCTTTCCCTTTTCATCTCTTTCTCCCTTTTTTCTTGTCCAAGAGTGATCATAAATCACCATTCCTCATGGTCGCAAGTTAAATCGATAGTCAAGGAGACAAGCCTTCCAGGGCTGAAACTCCTTGGACTGCACGGGTGCTCATTGCTTTTAACAAACCAATTCAGCTAGATGCAATTACTTTCCTTTGAATCAAAACAAGGTGTGCTTATTGCCATAAGCTTACTATGTATCACATCTCCACCACTTAGTGTGAATTCTTAGGATCTGAAGGTGAGAATGGGGTTGGGGTTCTAAGGTGAGTGCATTTTATGCTCCCTCTCACCCTTGCCTTCTTTTCAAGATGTGAGTGCATTTTATGCTTCATCTCACACTTGCTTTCATTTCTAGATGTTAATGCATTTTATGCTCCGTCTCACACTTGTTTTTTTTTTGTTTCTAGATGTGAGTGCATTTTATGCTCCATCTCACATTAGTCACTATTTTAGTTTCAAACTCCCTCTTTTTTTTTTTTCACAATAATCACGGGGTTTCACCTCCTGATCCATGAATTCATTGATCGTGGTCTATATATGCCTAACACAGCAAGTTCTAGAATAATCAACCTATGTTTGACAGATAATTATGTGAAAATCAATCAAACCCTTATGCATCTTTCCTATTGATCGATTAAAATCATGAGGTACCATATGCAGCCAAGAAAGATTCAGCTAGTCATGCTTGCATCCTATCTTATCTATTCAGCCTAAGCACATGATTCCTGATAAGTTGAAATCGTTCAAGGATAAGTTTTCGGGAGCAGAAATTTGAAGAAGGTAAGGTATCCCAAATTTCCATCAGATTTTCCTAATCCCCCCACACTTAAGTTATACATTGTCCCCAGTGTATGTGATTATGCATAAAGTAGAAGGATTTGGGGGTACTTCCCTGTTTGTCTTGTTGGGTTCCTGCTAAACACAAAAATCAAAACCAAACAAAATAACAAAATTAACTAAACACAATGGGTTGCCTCCCACAAGCGCAATTGTTTAACGTCGTTATGCTCGATGTCCTCCTTTGCTACTTTAGCTCTCGTGGTTTCAGCTTTCGGTGTGCTCCCCTTCCATCCATCATGAGCGGGTTCAAATCTGGAATAGGGGCCTTTGTATCCAATTGTGCACTCGATTCTAACTCCTCATTCATATCTTTTTCAAAAAATTCCTGCACAGTTGGATCAATAGTATCAACCGAATGGTCTTCATTTGGGTACTTCCTGCACCATTACATTCTCAACAATCCCTTCTGGGAAGGCGTTAGAACGACCAGCTAATTGGATAACGGCTTTAGTTTCCCTTAAATGACCTAATCTCAAAGCATAGTAAATCGAGTATGGCATGACGTTGATAGATGCACCTAAGTCTAGCATGGCATACTCGATTTGCTTATTGCCAATCACACAAGGTAGGGTGAACATACCTGGATCAGCATGTTTTTCTGGTAAGGTCCTCTTGATCATGGCTGAAACGTTCTCTCTAACTCTTGAGTCTTGCACCTTGTCTTCTTCTTTTCTTTTATCCACCTTCCTTGGTGAGGTAGGCTCTAGCTGCAGTTCCTTCCCGCTTCTCAGCACCACTGCACTTACATTCTCCTTGGGGTTGACTACCGTTTGTGATGGTAGTTTCCCGGAGCTCTGCACCTCCAACTTGCTAACGGTAGTGGCAAGTTGGTTGATTTGGTTCCCCAAATTCTGAATGCTGGCTCTTGTTTCCTGTTGAAATTTCTGAGTATTTGTAGTTAGAGCCTTAACTATATCTTCTAATGATGTACCTGAATTCGAGGGTTGGCTTTGCGCTGTGATGGGTGTTGAAAACTGGGGCTGTCGACTGAAAAAATGGGGCTGGTATTGCTGCTGTCCTCCTTGGTTCCCGTAGCTTAGGTTTGGGTGATCTCTCCACCTCGGATTGTAATAATTGGAGTAGGGATTATACTTTCGTTGGGGCTGGCCTGGGAATCCTCCTACGGCATTGACTTGCTGCATTGAACCATCTTGCAATGATGGACACATGTCCATAGGATGGCCAGGAATCGAACAGATACCACACACCCTGGCAATTTGTACTTGTCCTGCAGCGAGTTGTCTTACCAAAGCAGTTAGGTCAGAAATCTGATTTTCTAAATTTACATGGCTTACCTCATTAACCCGTCTAATGGTACCGTCTGTCCTTGCACTGAACTGTTGTGAATTTTCAGCCATGTTGGAGACTAACTCCTTGGCCGCTTTGGGTGTCTTGTTCACCAAGGCTCCTCCACTGGCTGCATCGACCATACTTCTATCCATGGGATGCAGCCCTTCGTAGAAGTATTGGATTAATAGATGTTCGGGTATTAGGTGATGTGGACAGCTAGCAACAAGTTGTTTAAATCGTTCCCAATATTCGTATAGTGTCTCACCAACAAATTGCCGAACTCCACATATTTCTTTTCTTATATTTGTAGCCCGGGATGCAGGAAAATATTTATCTAAAAATATCATTTTCATCTCATCCCATGTGCGTACAAAACCGGAAGGGAGAAATGGAAAGGCTATGAGTTTTACCTGGTCCTCGGTCATACCATGGGGTTTCATGCTTGAACAGACGACATGAAATTCCATTAGATGTTTGTGAGGGTCCTCACCTGGGAAACCATGAAACAGAGGTAATAATTGAATCAAACCAGATTTGAGTTCAAAGGCTACCTCAAGAGTGGGGTACATGATGCATGAAGGTTGTTGGTTCATAATTGGTGCAGCCAACTCCCTTAATGTCCTCTCTCTGTCAGCCATTCTTTCTACTTCTTTGAAGATGGGAAGATCACAATCTGAATTCACCTTCTTTGGTGAACGATCCTTCCTTTTCTTCGCCTCCTTTCTTAAATGACGGGTGGTCCTCTCAATTTCGGGATTGTACTCGAGTTCACCTCGTTGAGAAGCACGAGTCATAAAACAAAAGAGGTTAACAAGAGGAAGGTAATAGCTAAGAAATTAAAGTTGCTCCCCGACAACGGCGCCAAAATTTTGACGGGTTTGTCAAAGCCATCAAAATTATTACTAGTCCCACAATAAAATATTTGCAGTAAAAGTGGTTCTAGGTCGAATCCCACAGGGAGCAAATCAGTAATCTCTTAGCCGAATGGGTAAAGTAATTGTGTGGGAAAATTAAATAACTAAAATTAAAAGAATAACAAACTAAACAAACAAGAGAAAATCAGTATTACCGAATTCTGATTCAAGGGTTTAGGTTGAATCGATTGGCCATCGATCCTAGGTACAATTCAGCATTCTTGCAATTCAAGCATTTAACTTTAGATTTATTAGGATAGCCATAATAAACCTTGTGTTTTCCTAATTCAGTTGACCAAACCCAGCATTCGATCAACACTTATCACCACTCAACTGGGTACGATAGCGTTCCATGTTAAACAATGATAGCATTAAGATTTGTGAAAACAGTTAAACCAAAATAACAATAATTGAGATAGCTGCAATTAATGAATTTTGTTCCATCGATTCTTTTAGGTTGAACCATGTTAAAACATTGGTCAAAGGCTGTCACGAACAATTGACCCAAAAAAGATATCAACCTAATTGCTACTTGTACCATTATTCGTGACAATTACGGATCACCGAAATCATGGATAGCAGTAGGAAAATCAACATTAATTCAGTTTGTCAGACTAATTAACATTAACATCCAATAAAAATGTGCACAAGAACCAATGAATACTTGAATTAAAAAGAAAGAAAATAAAGAAACTACAGAACCTCACAATGACACAATCGAACCTCCCCCCTTGAACCAGAAAAAGAAGCTTAGCTACTCATGATCTACGCAATCTCCATGCTCTTCTTCTCCATAGCCGAACTGCCTTCTTGCTTCTTGGTCTTTTTGATGATTTCTTTGATCTTGGAATGAGTGATTGCTAGAGCTGGTTCGCCTCCCTCTTTATATAGCCAAATGAGAGGGATGTTTTTCAACTCCTTCTAGGAGATCATCTTATCCTTAGGGAGTTTTGATCTTATCTTGAACTAATCCTATCCTATCTCTTATCTAATGCTCTGATCTCAATTATCTTATCTCTTTAGGAATACATTCAAGACTTTAGATCTGATAAAACTCTCTCCTTGGAGATAACATTCGAAATTCGGACTCTTAACTCTTGAATTCGAGTTGGGCTGCGAACTTGCTCCGACTTTGGGCTCGTTTTCGTACTTGATGCGAGCCGAATCTGTCAAAACCCTAAATATAAAAGTTATGGGCCTTCATTTCATCTTTCTAATGCTTCTTGAATTGTCTAATTCGGTGTCTGGAATTGAGAGTTAGGCCCAGATTACTGACTGTCGCCGAAACTATGCAAAATCACCCGATTTGCCATGTTTTATTCCAATTGCCTTCTTTATTGCCCTGAATCGAAATACAAGAGTAATGAGTCCATTTAAGAGCTAAATAATTATAAAAGAGTGAATATTAGAGGATAAAAATAGGGTTCTTTTTGGTCTCATCACCCATGTTCATTCGACAGTGGCTCTTGCGCACACCATGGCTGAATGGACATCATTGCCATGGTGTCCCTTTTAGTCATTGGATGACCTCCCTCTGTGGTGGGCCCCATGCCTCATCGAGAGGTTACGTGTGGAACCCTAACCGATTTAAGGCCCACCAAAATCTAACTTTATCAAAGTCAGTGGGAACCACTTTGGTTTGACCTAAATCAAACTAGGGCGTAATAACTGTTCCCTCCATTGGTCTCCATTGAGTCCATCTCTGCTCTCATGGCCTCCACCCACTTCTGGGAATCTATGTCCAACATAGCTTCCGTGTAAGTCACGGGATCCTCCTCACTAGTCAAGGTTTCCACCAGGTAACTATCCTGGTCATAACCATAACGGACTGGTGGCCTGGATACCCGAGAGGATTTTCTAGGTTGGTCACTACCTGGAACTTGTGGGACATCTCCCACTGCTCTTGAGCTCTCCTCATCAATAACAACTTCCTGATGATGGGTGTCCAGGATATAGTCGGTTTCCAAGAATTGTGCATTACGACTGCAGAACACTTTCTGCTCACTTGGGTCATAGAATAGGTAACCTACAGAGCCTTTTGGGTAGCCTACAAATAGGCAACGGCTGGTCTTGGATTCCAACTTGTCTGCACTCGTTCTCTTAACATGTGCTGGACAACCCCAAATCTTCATGTGTCTGACACTTGGTTTCTTTCTGGTCCAAAGTTCATATAGAGTATTCAAAACCGATTTGGTTGGAACCCGATTCAACACATAAATCGTAGTCTCTAATGCGTAATCCCAAAAGGATGTGGGTAACTCTGAGTGTATGAGAAGCGACCAGACCATATCTAATAAGGTCCTATTCCTCCTCTCCGAAACACCATTAAGTTGTGGTGTAGCAGGAGGAGCTAATTGTGATACTATCCCATTGTCCTTTAAGTAGTTCCTGAATTCGTCAGAGAGATACTCGCCACCTTGATCTGATCGAAGGGCCTTAATTTCTCTCCCTAACTGCTTCTCGACCTCTTGTCTAAACTCTTTGAACTTTTCAAAGGATTCAGACTTGTGTTTCATTAGGTACACATAACCGTTTCGTGAAAAATCATCTGTGAAGGTGATGAAATACACGTGTTGATTTCGTGTCCTAACACTCAGGGGACCACATACATCAGCATGTATTAGGTCAAGTGTGCCCGTACATCTTTCAGGCTTACCGTTAAATGGCCGTTTCGTCATCTTGCCTTGTAGGCAAGGCTCACAAGTGGGAAGATCTTCTACAGTTAGAAAATCCAAAGGACCATCCTTTACCAACCTTGTGATTCGGACAACACCGATGTGGCCAAGTCGATAATGCCACAGACATGTGGGGTTAACTGTATCACGAGCTCTCTTCTTAGGGATTTCAGCCGACATAGTTTTGGTTATGTTAGTTTCTAGAGAAGGATGTAGAACATAGACACCGTTCTCCAGTTCCCCGTATGCGATGAATCTGTTGTTTCTTTTAACAGTAATCGTATTACTAAAGAAGACAAAATAACCATCTGCACACAGTTTTGAGACAGAAATCAAATTTCTCCTTAAATTTTGTACATAAAGACAGTCTTTCAGTACAATTATTCCTTCTCCAAAAATTAATTCCACGGTTCCTATGGCCGTGGCTGCAACAGTTGCAGTAGTCCCCAAGAAGAGTGTGACTTCTCCTTCACTCAGCCTTCTGCTTACCTTGAACCCCTGTAGTGAGTTACAAGCATGAGTCGAAGCCCCGGAGTAAATACACCAGGAAGTAGAAACTACCAACAAATTGGTTTCTATAACACAAGTTTCGAAGTTACCTTTCTTGGATTCCAAGTAGGCAGGACAATTCCTTTTCCAGTGGTCGGTCTTCTTGCAGAAGTGACAGGCATCCGATGCTTTGTCTTTCTTATGCTTCTTGCTCTTAGTGGCTTTCTTCTGAGGCTTCTTTGCCTTCCTCTTTCTCTTGCCTGTCTTGCCAGCTTCAACAAGCATGGCTACAGGCTCATCCTTTCTAATAAGTTCTTCAACTCTTTGCAACATATTGCTGAGCTCTTGTAAGCAGACAGTCAGCTTGTTCATGTTATAGTTCATGATGAACGAATTAAAGGAAGGAGGCAAAGAGTTAAGGATAGCATCTATCTGGGTAGCAAGGTCCAGCCTGGTCCCAAGAGCCTCCAGTTCGTTGATGTATCCCATCATCCGAAGACAATGGTCATGAACTTGTTGACCCTTGGACATTTGTGCGGTCATGAACTGTTTCAAGACCTTTTGTCGAGTAGAACGATTCTGCTCTTCATACATTGTCCTGAGACTATCCAATATGTCTTTAGCAAGTTCAATCTGATCGAACTACCTCTATATCGGGTTGTCTAAGGAGGCAATGATGTAACACCAGGCAAGGGAGTTTTTCTCCTCCCATTCTTGATAGTCTCTCCTTCGGGCCTCAAAAGCCCTATCACCCGGACGCTCTGGGGCAGGATTCTTTGCCACTTTGTCCAACTTTTTAGAAGCTAGGACCAGCATAAGGTTCCTGTACCAATCAGCATAGTTTGGGCCCTTCAACTTGTTGTCATCAAGTAGTTTTGCAAAAGATCCGTTTGCCATTTTCTGATAAAAGAGCAAACATCAGTCCACAATCTAATTTGATTCATGTTCATTTCATAGATTTGGATTTTAATCTATGATCCATTTCCATTTATTCGTCTCTGAGATTTCACTCCTCTCTCAGTGACGAAAACTACGGGTTGTCTCTGGAAATGTGGGAAATCACATAGGGTGCATGGAGCCAACTGTTTCAGCTGCATAACCCCACCACCTTTCTGTGAAGGATCACATCTACTCATCATATGAGTTTTCCCTTTGGCCTCTGTCAGACAAGGTTCAGAGCCATTTTCAGGTAAACCTTTTTGTCCTGTGAGTGCTTACCCATCATGCTCGTGAACGCCAAGGTACCGTGAGAGAGTACCCATTTTTTGGTGAAGCCCCTCCCACATTGGTCTATGACGCCCCTATCATCTTATGAAACACTCAGACAAGCCCAACAGCAAATGGATAGCCCATTTTCTGGTGCGTTTCCTCATTACTGAAGGACCCATCCTCATGCTAATGATGGAAGGCCTTTAGAGAGTTCATCATATGAATCTCCCTATCACACGCACTCATATTAGCTGGAGGGAACAAAATTACGCCCTAGTTTGATTTAGGTCAAACCAAAGTGGCTCCCACTGACTTTCATAAAGCTAGATTTCGGTGGGCCTTAAATCGGCTAGGGTTTCACACGCAACCTCTTGATGAGGTGTGGGGCCCACCACTGAGGGAAGTCATCCAATGACCAAAAGGGACACCATGGCAATGATGTGCATTCAGCCATGGTGTGCACAAGAGCCACTGTCGAATGAGCATGGGCCAAGTACTTATGGCCCATGTACGCAGCACATCACACATCCATACATCACATGCAAGGATAAATTGATCCAATCAATTAATTATCTGTAAGACCCGTTGAAGCCCGTTAAAATTCCATAATATTAACCATTAATATTATCTAGGTATATGGGCTGAATTAGGGTTACCTAGTTCGGCCCATATAGCTTTATCCTTTGAAATGGGCTTTTGCAGTTTTAACTATTTAAAACTGGGCCTTTACAGGCTGGGCTGAATTAACCATTTGATTAAATATCAATCCTTAGGCCCATTAGTGGGAAATTAGGGCTGACATTCAGCCTTGATTAAACCCTAGAATTGGTCCAAACAGTTTTGAACCAATCTTGGTTCGAATGGGTCTAGTGTTTGATTTTTAATTAAATCCTTAATTCAAGAAAATAATCTGAAATTAAATACTGATAAAAAGAAAAACAAGAATTAGTCAAACTGGGCTATTCGCCCAATCCTTCCTGCAAAACAGAGGTTAGATCACAGAATGCAGTTTCACAAACTACAAATCGTAGATAGCATTTCTCTTATCTGCGAAATCTCCTTCTCTGCGCCGCCATCTTCGATCCAAAATAAAATAAATAGAAATCCTATTTCTATTAATAATTACATTAGATTGAATACCTATACATTGAGTCTAGAAAATAAAAAAAAAAAAATTATTTACAGACCCAAAATAAATCAAGAACTACAAAATCGCAGGTTCCCTGCGCAACCAAGAATTCGATCTCCTCTAGTACGAACAGCCCATAAATCAAGAAAATTATAAAGAACAATTCTAAATAATAATCAGATTTATTTAAAATTAATTTCAGATTATTTGCCCATCTGATTTGGAAACAAATTTCCCAAAACCAAATCTGCGCAAATTGGGTAGAACGCCTTCTCCCTAATTGCGCAGGTTCAGATCTGAAACAAAATGGTTCAAGATTTGAACCTGTGGCTCTGATACCATTGAAGGGTTGAGAGATCCATCAGATGGACACCCAAAGATTGCGAAAAAAGGGGCAAATTTCAAAATTTTTTCTCTCCCTTCAACTGGGAATCACATTCCCTATTTAGAAAATCATATTTTCAAGGATAAATCTTGAACCTTAAACTGAACCAGATCTGAACCAAAAGGAATGGGAGAGAATGATACCTGATACGGAGAAGCAATATCTCCCAACGAAGGTGTTCACGCCCAAGGAAGGATCCAAAGACTGCTCCCACTGAAGATGGCGCAGTGCAGGATGGAGCATAATCAACAGTGTTCTTCCCCAAGAACTCTGTCTTTCGCAAGAAACAGCAGGATGGAACGTGAGCACAGCTGCCTTTTCAATCCTTTCTCAAAGAATTGATGTCAAGATCCAATCTTGACTTCTCCCACATCTTGATTTCAGCACTAAAGAGGATCTGATGTGTTTCTTTGTCTCTCTCAAGGCTGCCGCCCCCTTCCTTCTTTTGTTAACTTGAAAAGATCAGCTCCTAATCCCATTAGGAGGTGCTTATCCAAATCATATTTGGATCAGCCTTCTCTTCTAATGATAAGGATAAACCCTTATCTTATCTGCAGATTAAATTAGCTTTATCCTAATCTTATTAGGAGGTTTCTAGATCTGAATCACAATCAGATCTGGACTGTCTGAGTGGATAGGATTAAGATCCTATCCTAACTGCTAATCCATCTCAGAATTCGCCCCTTTAATTAACTAAATTAATAGCCCAGTTCGAAATGGGCTTTAGGCCCATTAAGCTTATGTGCTCACTTAACCTTCCTAACTGCTGCCCAGTTGGGCTTCCTTGTATGGCGTGGAACCCAAGCATTAATCTACACATCAGCCACATGGGTTCAGCCCAGCCTTTGTTACAAGGCCTGGTCGAATACACTGTTAAAGACAGTGCACCCCCTGAAACCCATCAAATGGGCTCTATGGGCCCAACACTTACCCTAAGTGGTCCCTGGGCCAAGCCACCTTGTAACACTCAGGGACTGTGGGCAGATGCAAGATTAGCCCATCAGGTATTATCCTCAATGGTCTTACACTTAACCTCTCAGCCCATAATGATCATACACTGCCCGACAAGAGAGGACCTCTCCCTCGGCTACAAGGAACAGTGCTGCACTCTCTACTTATATGGATCCCGGGAATTAAAACCCTTTTGCAAACATTTTAGAAACCATAATATATATACTTTTATATCTCATATAAAATATATTTTGCAAAACAAATTTCAACGGTTGAAATCGGCTACGGGCAGTCTTGGTTTCCAACAGTGAGAGTGCATCCCCGATCATTACCTTTGTCTGACAAAGGGGCTGATCCTGTCACTATGATCACCCACTCAGATGAATTCTTGGATTGTCCCAACATACCCAGGTTTTGACCCCCGCTAAGGATCTCACTGATTGGTACATCAAAGACAGCCCGATCTGACACCTAGTGCAGTATCATAATCGAGTCTAGGGGTCGGGTGTAACTTTTTAGTTTTGCCCATCAATCTCCAAGGTCCAGGGCAATACTGGAAATCTGGTCCAGTTCAAAGATTCAATTAATCCCACACTGTATGTGCCTAGGGTCTCACCCCGGTAGCTGAGACAAGCCACCCCAACCGACTTGGTGGCACCATAGTGTCAGCCTTGTCAGGATAGGTCTCCCCAGACCGACCCACTGGCTGTGAACATTCTAAACTAACACGAGTCTCATTAAGTGTTCAGTTTAAGGGTATTACACAGAAACATACCAAGGGAACATGAATCAAATACGTACTTCTATTCATTTACAATAAACTCATAAAGTACATCATTTTTGATTGAAGCTAAGGGCATACAAAACTATCTAACACTTAGGAAGGACACTGCTGATTCTGCTCCACCCTGCACTATGCCATCTTTAGTGGGAGCAGTTTTTGGTTTCTACCTTGGGCGTGAACACATCCATTGAGAGATATTATTTCTCTGTATCAGGTATTATCTCTCTCTCCTCCTTTTGGTTCAGATCTGGTTCAGTTTATGGTTCAGGAATGATCCTTGAAAATATGATTTTCTAAATAGGGAATTCGATTCCCAGCTGAAGGGAGAGAAAAATTTTTGAAATTCGCCCCCTTTATTCTGCAATCTTTGGCATCCATGTGATGGATTTCCTATCCTTTCATCCTCAACATAGTACAGAGAGAGGGAGAGTCCATCCAGAGCTATATCAAGCGGTTCAACGATGCATGCATGTAGATACTACGCCTGGACCCCGCCTTACACCTCACAGCAGCCAAGAAGGGCGTGATACATAAAGAGTTCAAATGGCACATGGTCATCAACCAACCAGCGACCATAACCGAATTCCTAAAGCTCACTGACAAGTTCATAGCCATGGAAGAAGAAATCAACCAGAAGGGCGAGGGTGTGCCCGAGAAGAGGAAAAGAGAAGGAGAGCCTTCCAGCCAAGGGGACAGCCAAAAGAAGAAAGATGCATCTCGGAGGGCAAAGCGGGGTTAGCCATTCTGAGCTCCTGTAGCGGAACGAACTGATTATACCCCACTGAACGCGAAGCGGGCCAAAATCCTTATGGAAATCAAGGATGCTCCATACGTGAAGTGGCCACCCCGCCTGAGGGGGAATCCCAGCGAGAGAAATATGAACTTGTACTGTAGTTTTCATAGAGATCACGGTCATAGTACCAAAAATTGTAAGAACCTCCACGACGAGATAGAGGTGCTCATCCGTTGTGGATATTTAAGGAACTTTGTACAAAATAATAATAATAATAATAATAATAATAATAATAAGGCAGGTCGTAAAGGGGAGCACGATAAAGATGCTCCCGAGTCCAATAGCAGGCCAACCGAACAACCACAAAGGCAGCCTCCAGAAGAGAGGCCGGTTCGGGGCACCATCCACGTGATAGTGGGAGGATCAATTATCGCAGGATGTACTTCAGTAGCAGCTCGGACGTTAGTTCGTGAAGCTTCCTGGGAAGAGAAAAATCATCTAAAGCGGCCGAAGACAAAAAAGCCAATTTTCTTCACAGAGGACGACATGTGAGGGTTCCAATACCCCACGATGACGCGCTTGTGATGAAGCTGAGGATCAATGACTTCGAGGTCAGGCGCGTACTCGTTGACTCAGGTAGCTCGGTAGATATTCTCTTCAAAGATGCGTTCGAGCAGCTTCAGTTGCAAGGAAGCAACTTGAGGCCTACGATTACTCCTTTGGTGGGCTTCAGCGGAGAAGAGGTCAGACCCCTTGGGAAGGTAACAGTGCCTGTGAAAGTCGGTACATGGCCCTGCGTAGTCAGACTCAACCATGACTTCCTGGTGGTCGTGACCTCTTCCCCATACAATGCCATAATAGGTTGGCCGATCACCCATGTCCTACGGGCAGTGGTCTCCACTTATCATTTTGCAATGAAGTTCCCTACAGACTTTGGTGTGGGGGTAGTGCGGGGCGACCAGCTTGAGTCCCGCAAGTGTTATGTCACCGCCCTAAAGGGTAAGACCATGGTGGTCGATGACCTCGAATTGGAGCGGCCTACAGAGCAAGGAAAAGAACGAGCTACATCCATAGAAGAAACAGTTACTGTTCCCACTTCAGCAGCAGACCCAAATCAGACACTTTAGATCGGTACTTCCATCCGGAAACCTCTACGATCCGAACTGGTAAGTTTCTTACTTCAAAACTTAGATATTTTTGCATGGTCCGTGGCAGAGATGCCCGGTATAGACCCCGGCCTTATAGCTCACAAGCTCAATACTGATCCTGTAGTTAGGTCTGTTAGATAGAAGAAACATAACCTAGCCCCGGAGTGGTGGAAAGCGGTCGACGAGGTCGCGAAGCTCCTCGTAGCTGACTTCATAAGAGAAGTCCATTACCCGAGCTAGGTAGCCAACCCCGTTCTGGTGAAGAAGGCTAACGACAAGTGGCGTATGTGTGTCGACTACACTGAACTAAATCGAGCCTGCCCAAAAGACTGCTTCCCACTCCCCAGAATTGACCGCTTGGTGGACATGACCTCAGGGCATGAGTTGTTGAGTTTCTTAGACGCCTATTTGGGCTATAACCAGATTAAGATGGACCCAACAGACGAATAAAAGACTGCCTTCATCACAGAGTTCGGTCTATACTGTTACAAGGTTATGCCCTTCGGATTGAAAAACGCAGGGGCAAACTTTCAAAGGCTTGTAAATAAATTGTTTGAGCCATTCACTGGCAGAAAAGTAGAATGTTATGTACATAACATGATCGTCAAAACCCAATTTTTGCATGAATTAATTCAAGATTTGCATTCTGTTTTTGAAATTTTGCATAAGTTTAATATGAAGTTGAATCCGAACAAGTGTGTCTTCGGTATTACCTCGGGTAAATTCCTAGGGTACATTGTTAACCAGCATGACATTGAGGCCAACCCGGATAAGATTAAGGCCATCTTAGATATGAGACCACCCTGGAAGTTGAAGGAGGTTCAGAGATTGAATTGCCGCATAGCTGCCCTGAGCCACTTCATGTCCAAGTCGGCAGATCGCAGTTTGCCGTTCTTTAAGGTAATTAAGAGCAAAGGGTTCGAATGGACCCAAGTCGTGTTTGACGAGCTCAAGAAATACCTCGCTAGTGTGTCGATCTTAACCCGGCCCGAGGAGGATGATGTTTTAAAACTATACCTCTTGGTGAGGGATGAAGTGGTCAGTTCGGCACTGATAAAGGATGTAGATCAGGTCCAACGACCCATCTATTATATTAGTAAAAGTATTGCAGGGAGCAGAGACGAGGTACACGGAGATAGAAAAGCTAGCATACACACTGGTAATTGCAGCTCGGAAGCTCCGCCTGTATTTCCATGCTCACACTGTTACCGTTCTCACCGACAAACCTCTAAGGCAAGTCTTACTTAAGCCCGAGGTCTCTGGTTGGCTAACGAAGTGGGCCGTTGAGCTCAACGAGTACCACCTCCATTACAAGCCGCGAACTGCCATTAAGGCCCAAGCCTTAGCAGATTCCATCATCGAATGCACGTTCAGCTCCGAAGTTCCCAGGCCGGTTGAGCACGAGGTCCCCAGTTCGTGTGGGCCCGAAGCTCCTAGGTTGGTTCAGTCCGAAACCTGTGAGGTAGCACCCAGTGTGGCATCTCTCCTAATTCGGCCAAGCGTGAGCTGGGATGAGGAGCCCTAGATCCTTCACGTAGATGGCTCCTCGAACCAATAGGGTAGTGGAGCCGAAATAGTTCTGCCCGACCCAAGTGGCACAAAATTGGAGTATGTGCTACACTTCGAGTTCATGACATCTAACAATGAAGTGGAATACGAGGCATTGATAGCTGGGCTACCTTTAGCCAGAGAAGTTAAAGCCAAGCACGTCGTTATCTGTAGTGACTCCCAACTCGTGGTCAACCAGGTCATTGGCGAGTATGAAGCTCACGAGCCAACCATGGTCGCCTACTTAGCCAAAGTCAAAGAGGCCCTGCTCAACTTCCAGTCACACATCATTAGGCAAATCCCTAGGACGGAGAACACTGTGGCCGACGCCCTATCCAGATTAGCCAGCACCAACGAGAGCTAGATCAACCCACTCGTGAGCTTCTTGCTACATGGGATCTTCCCTGCAGATTGCAATGCAGCCAGAAGGGTGCAGTGCCAGGCAACCAAATACGTCATGATAGATGAACGACTATACCGGAGATCCTACATGCTTCCCTACCTGCGTTGCTTGTGACCTACCGAAGCCAAGCTCGTACTTTGCGACACTCATGAGTGTCTGTGCGGTGAACACTTGGGGGCAGGGCCCTCACCCAAAAGGCACTTCGACAAGGGTATTATTGGCCAACAATGAAGGTAGATGCCATTGAGCTCGTTAGAAAATGTGACAAATGCCAGAAGCACACCAATATTCACCACCAACCTGTTTCCAACCTCAAGTATATCACCAGACCGTGGCCTTTCGCGCAATGGGGCATCGACATACTTGACCGTTCCCACCAGCAGCAGGCCAGAGGAAATTCTTAGTGGTAGTAGTGGATTACGTCACCAAGTGGGTAGAAGCTGAACCTCTTGTAACAATCACAGCCTGGAACGTCAAAAACTTCTTTTGGAAGAACATTGTGTGCCGCTTTGGGTTACCTCGGGTACTGATTTCTGACAACGGCAAGAAGTTCGAGGACATCAAATTCCAAAACTGGTGTCAAGACATGAGAATCCGACAAAATTTTACTTCAGTCGCACACCCTCAAGCAAAAGGTCAAGTAGAAGTCACAAACAGAGCCATCCTCCGTGGACTGAAGGCACGTTTGGACCGAGCTAAAGGATTGTGGGCAGACGAGCTACCTAGTGTTCTATGGGCTTACCAAACCACGGAGAAGACTGCCATGAGAGAAAATCCCTTCAATCTTAGCACCGAGTCAGTTATCCCCACAGAGATCAAAGTACCTATGCTGCGACTGGAAGCATACTATGACCAGACGAATGAAGAAGAGCTGCGTACCAACCTTGATCTGCTCGACGAAGTAAGGGACCTCGCGTACATCAGGACCATAGCTTACCAGCAGAGAGTAGCTCAGTACTATAACGCCAGGTCAAGAAGTGGAACCTCTGCGTTGGTCCTGGTCCTTCGTAAAGTTATGGTACCTGAGCTTGGCGCTGACAAGCTCGGGTCCAACTTGAAAGAAACTTACTGAGTGAAACGAGTGCTCGAGGAAGGAACATACGAGCTCAAGACCCTCGAAGGGAAACAAGTACCTCGGGCAAGGAATATTGTCAACTTAAGACTATTATCTGTAACAACTAAGTAGGCAATGAGTTACTCCCCGAGCCTAAGGGTCAAAATGCCGAGCTAACATGGTCTCGCCACTATAAGACCCTGCTGCCTCTTCGGCACAGGCGGATTCTAGAATAACGGACTATAAGCCGCTCCTCCAGCCTAAGGGCTAAGACACCGGGCTAATGAAAGACCTCGGCACCATATATGGCCTAGTCACCTCATCGGCATAGGCTAAACACTTGTAATTCCTAAGGCGCAGGCGGTTCGGACATGAACCTTGTGATGTATAGCCCACCCCAGGTGTAGACAGGTCGGGCATGTGCCCTACTATGTTACTCACCTTGGTGTGCGTAAGGCTACCCCTACTAAGTATTGGAATATGGTTCAGGATCACGACAGTTGAGGAACCGTCACTTCGTGTAATTAGCCTAGCCTAATAGTTCGGAACAAACAAACACTTCAGCAAGTAAAATAAAATTGCACAAGTGTTTGGCAAAGTAAATTTCTCATTATGAAAATTTTGTTACAAAAGTTTTGTTATAAGAAAAAGAAAAAAGAGAAGACAAAACTTGCAAATACAAGGACCGAGCTATTTTGGAAGCTCGTTGTCTCCGCCAAGGACCTCTTCGGGGATGGTAACTGGGCCAGTGGCCTTTGCTTCGTTGTTGGTGCCTTCGTCCTCAGAGTCCAGATCATCCGCCGACTGACGCACTATGTCATTGGGGATCTAGGAAGTGGTGATAGCGCTCGTGTCCAGATCGGGGTAGAGGTGCTTGATCAGCCACCGGTTAAGCTTGAAGCCCTTGTGGTAGTCCTTAGTCATCATGTCGTCAAACTTCGACGATAGGACATAATCAATAACAGCCTGCACCTTGGTCTCCTGGAGGGAGTCCTCAAAGATTTTTGTCTTCTCCTTGTTGTCAGCTCGGAGGAACTCCACCTCATGCTCTAGCTTTCCTTTGGCCTCCTTAAGGCCCTGCACCTCAAGCTTCAAGGCATCCCAGTTTGCCTTAAGCCTATCCCGATCTGCCCTGAGGCTGTTCCGGTCTGTCTTGAGACTGTCTATCTCGAGCCTCAAAGCTTCCTGGCCGACCTTGAACCCGCTCACTTCGGCCCTCAGTCTGTCCTTGTCTCAGGTCAACCTGTTCTTCTCCTCCAACAACACCTCAATAAAGCTCTTTTGGGCTGAGGCGTCATTCTGAAGGCGGTGGATCTGACCCTGAGCTGCCCTCAGTTCGGTATGGGCTTCACGGGATGACTTCTCAGCTTCCAAAGCCCATCTCAGGTGTCGATTGAACCGGAAGGTCAAGGCACGCATGGCGGAGTTCAGCTACAAGAAGGCAAGACCAGTCAGCAAAAAAAAGAAAGGAAGAAAGAAAAAAGAGGGGGAGAATCTTTCATAGGGAACTTACCACCATGGTATGAGAAGCAGCCCGGGCACCGAGCTGACCAGGAGTGAGATCAGCCCATTCTATGACCTCCTTCGGGTACGCGGCCTCCTTGCCTTCTGGAGACTACACCGGGGGTTTAGAATACTCTCACCCCCTCGGCAATGGCATCCACAAGACAGGCCCCAACTGAAGCCCCAACGGCTTCTGGGGCACCTCCGGCAGCTGTCTCGGTAGGCTCAGTGGTGGGCTCTGCCGCTGTCTTAGGTCCCTGAGGCACCCTGTCCTCCTCCAAATTGATGACAGGCTAGACGCCAGGGAGCTCGGGCTCCGGAACCAGAGCCTGTGAAGGCTGAGCCTCGGTAGAGGCCAGCGGAGACTCAACGTGTGCCTTCTTAGCCATGGGGCCTGCAATGAAGCTCGGCTTTAGTAACTCCGAAGTAAATATATGGACAAAAAGCCGAAGTGAAGGAAAACCTACCCAGGCTTAAGCCGGCCTGGATGAGCTTCTCCTCAGCTATGAAGTCTTTGTAATTTAACCTGAGCTAAGCCAGCGATTGGAGTGCCTTCTTGGTCTTCCCATCTAGAATGACGCTGGGGTCTTGAACGGCCACCCTCCAGTTAGTAGGGAAGGGCCACCCCGTGCTATTCTGAACTATGAAGTAGTCCCGCTTCTAGGTTGTGACATTACTCGGGAGCTTGTGCATAAGTTTGAAACCCGGGCAGGGAGACAGATAGTAAGACTGACTATGCCCGAGGAGAGTGCCCAAAGCACTCTTCTTTATGGCCAAGATCATACTGATAATGTCCAGGTCAATGGAAAGAGATCGGTCAAAACAAAGGGAAATGGACCCCACCACATTCCGTATGGAGTTTGGGTGAAGTTGGTCCAAGGTGATGTTGAAGTGCACCAGCACCTCAACAATCAGGGGGTGAAGAGGAAGTCGGAGTTCGCTATCAATTGCTCCCTGAAGACCATGATCTCATCAGGACCGTGCTCCCATGGGAAGTTGCCGGTAGGAAGGCTGTAGGAATATTGCCCAGGGAGGTTGAACCTCTGTATGAAGTCTTGGAGCCTCTCCAGGGTCATGGTGGAAGGGCCGAACTGATCTGGCACCCAACCTCGGTTGGAGGTGGATGCCAAATGACCCGAAGCCGCACGTGCATTGGACGGCTGGGAACCTCAGAAAAGAAAGAGGAGCTCGGGGACTCACAACAGGAAATGCGAACTGACTAGAGGAACAAATCGACCTAGAAGACCCGAGCTGGGAACCTCAAACGTGAGCTCAACACTAACGTTGGGGACTTTGTAGCGAAGAAACAACCAAGGGTCCCCAACTATTTATAGCTGTTGCGCCCGAACATTAACGGTCAAGATGAAGATGATCCAACGGCTCTTAGAAAAATCGGCTACGAGTTCCTCGAGGCGAAATCAATTTAGTGCATTTTTCCGCATCCGTGAAGTCCAAACCGCATGACATCCACCAGCTAGGCAAAAGGCGTGATGAAGCGGCATGAGTACCGAAGCCAAATCCACCCGGTGCAACATGAACTCCCCGTGCTGGGTCAACACCGCCAGTGCTGGGAGTGGGGGGCAATTGATGGAGGGTGATTTGGCCCGACCTCGTAGCACAGGTACACGTGGGCGTGACCTTGCTCAAGCGATGACTCAGCGTGACAGCATAGCAAGCACAATCGTAACTCGGCAGGAAAGTCACACCGACTTTAGTCCGGCAACTCGGTGAGATAGAGTACTCGCCAGGAGTCACCTAGCCCGCACCTCCTCCCCGGGGCTAAGGCATCCCGAGCTGCCTCCGAGCTTGGGGCCCCCTGACCTCTCCTGATATCCGAGCTCCTCCAAGTGGACCTCAGGCCACTCCCAGACAGGAACACGCCAATTGGCCTATAGATACCCCGAGGTGAAGACACCTCGAGCCAAACAGCTTGACTTAGCTTGCCACAGGCAGCTTGCCGCTTACAAGATAGCCTGGTACAGGGTAACTCGTGAAAGAGTAGTTCGGCATATCGTAGCGTACCCAACAAATCTGGGGACAGTAGCCGTGTCCCTTGTCAGGCAGCATCGTGCCTGCCACCGTTAGAGGGTGCCTTACACCTAACAGGCACGTACCCTACAATGGCGGCCCCGTGCGTGCCACCTCAGCCCTGCCTGTAACGGCTGTGGTAGGCTGACAGTGAAGGTTATACCTGAAGGGATAGGATATTCATCACATGGACGCCCAAAGATTGCGGATTAAAGGGGGCGAATTTCAAAATTTTTCTCTCCCTTCAACTGGGAATCGAATTCCCTATTTAGAAAATCATATTTTCAAAGATCATTCTTGAACCATAAATTGAACTAGATCTGAACCAAAAGGAGTAGGGAGAGATAATACCTGATATGGAGAAGCAGTATCTCCCAATGGAGGTATTCACACCCAAGGAGGGATCCAAAATCTGCTCCCACTAAAGATGACATAGTGTAGGGTGGAGCAGAATCAATAGTGTTCTTCCAAAAGAACTTGACCCTTCGCAAGAATCAATTGGATGTCCTGTGAATACAACTCCAACCAATTTTTTCTCCAAAATATTGGTATCAAGATCAAATCTTGATTTCTCTCAAGAACTGGAGATCGAACTGCTGGATGCAGCGGATGCAGGAAGGAGGCGGCAAGAGAGTATTTGCAAGGTGCAAAATTCTCTCTTCTTGTGATTTCAGCTCTGAAGACAGGAGTTGTGTGTTGCTTGTTTAAAGGCTGCCACCCCCTCCTCCTTTTATAGTCTTAAAGGGATTAGCTCCTAATCCCATTAGGAGTTGCTAATCCAAGTCATATTTGGATTAGAAGTCCCTTTAAGTGATAAAGGATAATCCTTATCTTATTTGCAAATCAGATCAGTCATCTCCTAATGTAATTAGGAGGCTTCCAGATCTAAATCTTATTTAGATCTTGACTCCCTAAGTGGATAGGGTATGGGCCCAATCCTATCAGTTGATCTATCTCAGAATTCGCCCCTTTAAGTGACTAATCAAATTAGCCCAGTTTGAAATGGGCTTAAGGCCCATTTAAGGTTATGTATTCATTTAGCCTTCCAAACTGCTGCCCAGTTGGGCTTCCTTGTATGGCGTGGGACCCTAACATTGATCTACACATCAGCCACTTGGGTTTGGCCCAGCCTTTGTTACAAGGCCTGCCTGAATACACTGTTATGGACAGTGCACCCCCTGAAAACCATCTCATGGTCTCTATGGGCCCAACACTTACCCTAAATGGTCCCTGGGCCAAGCCACCTTGTAACTGTTAGACAGTTTTGTATGCCCTTAGCTTCAATCAAAATTGATGTACTTTATGAGTTTATTGTAAATGAATAAAAGTACATATTTGATTCATGTTCCCTTAGTATGTTTCTGTGTAATACCCTTAAACTGGACACTTATTGAAACTCGTGTTAGTTTAGAAAGTTCATAGCCAGTGGGTCGGTCTGGGGAGACCTATCCTGACAAGGCTGACACTGTGGTGCCACCAAGTCAGTTGGGGTGGCTTGCCTCAGCTACCGGGGTGAGACCCTAGGCACATATAGTGTGGAATTAATTGAATCTTTAAACTGGACCAGATTTCCAGTATTGCCCTGGACCTTGGAGATTGATGGGCAAAACTAGAAAGTTACACCCGACCCCTAGACTCGATTATGATACTGCACTAGGTGTTGGATCGGTCTGTCCTTGATGTACCAATCAGTGAGATCCTTAGCGGGGGTCAAAACCTGGGTATGTTGGGACAATCCGAGAATTCATCTGAGTGGGTAATCATAATGACAGGATCAGCTCCTTTGTCGGACAAAGGTAATGATTGGGGATGCACTCTCACTGTTGGAAACCAAGACTACTGGCAGCCGATTTCAACCGTTGAGATTTGTTTTGCAAAATATATTTTATATGAGATATAAAAGTATATATATTATGGTTTCTAAAATGTTTGCAAAAGGTTTTAATTCCCGGGATCCATATAAGTGGAGAGTGCAACACTGTTCCTTGCAGCCGAGGGAGAGGTCCTCTCTTGTCGGGCAGTGTATGATCATTACGGGCTGAGAGGTTAAGTGTAAGACCATTGAGGATAATACCTGATGGGCTAATCTTGCATCTGCCCACAGTCCTTGGGTGTTACAAGGTGGCTTGGCCCAGGGACCACTTAGGGTAAGTGTTGGGCCCATAGAGCCCATTTGATGGGTTTCAGGGGGTGCATTGTCTTAATAGTGTATTCGACCAAGCCTTGTAACAAAGGTTGGGCCGAACCCATGTGGCTGATGTGTAGATCAATGCTTGGGTCCCACACCATACAGGGAAGCCCAACTGGGCAGCAGTTAGGAAGGTTAAGTGAGCACATAAGCTTAATGGGCCTAATGCCCGTTTCGAACTGGGCTATTTATTTAGTTAATTAAAGGGGCAAATTTTGAGATGGATTAGCAGATAGGATAGGGTCTTAATCCTATCCACTCAGAGAGTCCAGATCTGAATGTGATTCAGATCTAGAAACCTTCTAATGGGATTAGGATAAAGCTAATCTAATTTGCAGATAAGATAAGGGTTTATCCTTATCACTAGAAGAGAAGGCTGATCCAAATATGATTTGGATAAGCACCTCCTAATGGGATTAGGAGCTGATCTTTTAAGTTAACAAAAAGAAGGAGGGGGCGGCAGCCTTGAAAAAAGAAAAGAAAAGAAACACATCAGATCCTCTTTAGTGCTGAAATCAAGAAGAGAGAATTCTGCACCCTGCGAATACTCTCTTGCCGCCTCCCTGCTCTTGCCGCCCTGTTCGCCAGTTCGATCTCCAGCTGTGGGAGAAGTCAAGATTGGATCTTGACATCAGTTCTTTGAGAAAGGATTGAAAAGGAAACTGTACTCACGTTCCATCCTACTGTTTCTTGCGAAGGACAGAGTTCTTGGGGAAGAACACTGCTGATTCTACTCCATCCTGCACTGCGCCATCTTCAGTGGGAGCAGTCTTTGGATCCTTCCTTGGGCGTGAACACCTTCGTTGAGAGATATTACTTCTCCGTATCAGATATTATTCTCTCTCATTCCTTTTGGTTCAGATCTGGTTCAGTTTAAGGTTCAAGATTGATCCTTGAAAATATGATTTTCTAAATAGGGAATGTGATTCCCAGTTGAAGGGAGAGAAAAATTTTTGAAATTCGCCCCTTATTCCGCAATCTTTGGGCGTCCATGGGATGGATCTCTCATCCTTTCAGTAACACCCAGGGATTGCGGGTAGATGCAAGATTAGCCCATCAGGCATTATCCTCAATGGTCTTACACTTAACCTCTCAGCCCATAATGATCATACACTGCCCGACAAGAGAGGACCTCTCCCTCGGCTGCAAGGAACAGTGTTGCACTCTATGCTTATATGGATCCCGGGAATTAAAACCTTTGCAAACATTTTAGAAACCATAATATGTATACACTGTATGTGCCTAGGGTCTCACCTTGGAAGTTGAGACAGGCCACCCCAACCGACTTGGTGGCACCACAGTGTCAGCATTGTCAGGATAGGTCTCCCCAGACCGACCCACTGGCTGTGAACATTCTAAACTAACATGAGTCTCATTAAGTGTCCAGTTTAAGGGTATTACACAAAAACATACCAAGGGAACATGAATCAAATATGCACTTTTATTCATTTACAATAAACTCATAAAGTACATCACCTTGATTGAAGCTAAGGGCATACAAAACTGTCTAACAATACCTACCCTGTCAGAGGCCAATGGGCTTGATGCAAGGGAATTCTATTTTAAGGAGCCTATTCTCAATAAACGGGGATCATCTTCTCTCACTCGCGCTACCTGCCCTGTTGGAGTGTTTCCACCGGGCAAGCCCCCGAGGATTCTTCTTCTTCTTCTTCTCCATCTCAGGTACGTTTCGAGAGCCACGGCTATGGGTTCCTCAAGGCGAAATCAGTTTAGCGCATTTTTCTGGGTGACGAAGCGACATGAGTACCGAAACCAAATCCACTCGGTGCAACATGTACTCCCCGCGCTGGGTCAACACCACCAGCGCAGGGAGTGGGGGGCAATTGATGGAGGGTGATTTGGCCCGACCTCGTAGCCCGGGTACACGTGAGCGTGACCTTGCTCAAGCGATGACTCAGCGTGACAGCACAGCAAGCACAACCATAACTCGGTGGGAAAGTCACACCGAGTTCAGTTCGGCAACTCGACGGGATAGACCACTCGTCGGTAGTCGCCTAGCCCACACCTCCTCCCCGTGGCTAAGGCGTCTCGAGCTGCCTCCAAGCTCGGGGCCCCTTGACCTCTCCTAATATTCGAGCTCCTCCAAGTGGACCTCAGGCCACTCCCAGACAGGAACACGCCGATTGGCCTATAGATACCCCGAGGTGAAGACACCTTAGGCCAAACAACTCGGCTTAGCTTGCCATAGGCAGCTTGCCACTTGCGAGATAGCCCGGGTAACTCGTGAAAGAGTAGTTCAGCATATCGTAGGAAGATCTCCTGCCCAATCATCGTACATGACAAATCTGGGGACAATTGTCGTGTCCCTCGTCAAGCAGCATCGTGCCTGGCACCTTTAGAGGGTGCCTTACACCTGACAGGCACTTACCCTGCAATGACGGCCCTGTGTGTGCCACCTCAGCCCTGCCTGCAACGGCTACGGTAGGCTGACAGTGGCGGTTATACCTGCCCTGTCAAAGGCCAATGGGCCTGACGCAATGGAATTCTGTTTTAAGGAGCCTATTCTCAATAAATGGGGATCATCTTCTATCACTCGCTCTACCTGCACTATTAGCCATCTTTCTCTCCTTGCTTCTTCCACAGAATACTAACTTAAGCATCGGAGTGTTCCCGCCAGGCAAGCCCCCGAGGATTCTTCTTCTTCTTCTTCTTCTCCATCTCAGATACTTTTCGGGAGCCATGCAACTGCCAGATAAGAGTGACCGGATTGTGCACCATCAACTACATAAGACGAACTACAGTGGAAATGTAACGTAACTTTCAAACATAGGGAAAACTACATATATTCCCATGCAGGCAACTCCATCGATGTAAAAGATTGGTACAAACTTTACATTGTAATTAAATAAAGGACGGAATTTGGATAACTCAATGTCTAAACAAAGAATGCAACGTTCAAACACCATTAATTCGACCAAGTTGATATGCAACGCATCAACGTACCTGCAATTTTGTGGTGTAAATTTGTACGCATCTAGTGCAACCACACAAGATTTGAACAAATTAATGGAAATGGAATATTATATATGGAAGAGAGTGTTCCAATTAATACAAATTAATTACAATATGATCAATTTGATTACAAATAATCTGACATGGAATACAACTCTTTTGAATATTTAGATATTGGCAGCAAAAAACAAAAACAAAAAAGTTTATTCGGGACATCTTTTATTTACCATTCACAATATATATACGTAGGATCTTATAAATTTGCCATATATATATATATTCCTCAAGAGGAAGCTAAGACTTCGATTTGGAGCTAGCTAGGAGCATTAATTCCTATATAGCTACATCGGTCGATCTTAATTAATTATATAATCACCCTCTTCCACATATTGGATTGTGTGTCCTACATGGAGGCCCTGGCACTGGGCCTCTCGGGAGGGATTGGAATTGGAGCATAATAACTTCATTTAACCATTGATGATGATGATCTCCGTTGAGAGGTCTCGCCGCTGCTGCAAGCACAAGGAATAATAAAGAAACTACCAAGAAGAAGAGAGTGATTGAAGCTCTGCAGGCGACGTTGTTTCTATGGCATCCCATATCTTGTTATATATGAACAACTAAGTTGTTTCTTCGCAGCTGAGATGGAAGCTAAATTTTGTTTCACAGGGAGTATAAGAATGGGCGGCCGGATGTTAACTATCTGGCCCTGGTTGAAAAACAATTGAATAAAGAGTGTGGTTATATAGAGAGAGAGGGAGAGAGAGAGAGATTTGATTTCCCAAGTTAATTAATTAACGTACGTTTTAGAGGAATGGATCCAGTATGAATCTTTCAACACTCTGAAAATTAACCAAATCGTGTGTTTTTGGGTTTTTTCTAGCTTTAAATCTTTATTACTAACTGGCCGTATTTTCTGATGCATATGCAGTTGGTCCAACAAACGTGTCCTTGCGTTTTTCCTCGTCTATAACCCAATTTAAACTGCAGTTCATTTTGAATGTCAGCATCTTTGAATGCAAGGGCTGACCCAGCACATGTATTATTTTTATTTGCTTTTTCCTTGGCATAGAAATTAGGTAAAGCTTTGGTTCTTAATCCCGGGGTAAATAATGATTCAAATTAAACAAGGTCGAAATAAATCAGTTATAATATGTGTTTAGAATATGATTCATTAATCGGCCTTTTCCCAAACTTACTTCGGGATGTGGTTGCGGTTTAGATTTTTCTTTCACCAGATATCTCCCCCATCAATATCACCATTAAAAGAATACTAATTACCCTAAATTTTTCACAAGTTATAAATTGTGACTAATCTATATTGTGATTTGTAACTTTTGTTAATACTAGTAATTAACCGTGTATGTATTTTATACGTGGCAAATTAAATTTAGACAATAATAATGATATTAATAATGTATCCAAAATTTTTATAAATATGTATTTTTTATTTCTTTGTTTTTATTATTAATCAGATACAGATTGTAAAATTCAAACTTAATTACATGAACACTTTATCAAAATATGTGATAATTAGATCGAGTTGTGTATCATTTTTTATTCAATTATTAAAAATATGTAATATTTAAATAGAGGTAATTGAATGAGGTGAAAAGTAGTAATTCAATTTATAATTTAAACCTTACAATTAAATAGGAACTAAATTTAAATATGAATGTTTTAGTTAAAAAAAATTTCCAAATCTTATTCATACTTTGTAGTGTAAATATAGAATTATAGATGTGCTCAATTTTTTTATAATTTTTTCATTTCTATGTGTAAAAGTAATTTTGATATGTCATACTTACTTTTTGTTTAATATGATAATCATATAATATTATACATGCTTCTGGATTTTTTTTTGTTTTGCAAAATTTATGTATTTATTTCATTTTTGTATTTTTATTAATAGTTATTATTTATTTATTACATTAAATGTTGACACATTTGACCCAAAAGTTAAACTATTGATCTTTGTCAAATGGTACAATATTTTCATTTTTAATCAGTTCTAAATTGTGTATTCCATTTTCATTATCAATAAAAAAATAATATTTATCACTTTTTTAATTTGATTAACAAAAATATCATAAATGTGCCAAATTTTTTTATATTTTTGTAATTTTCTATATGTATTTCTTTTTTAGAAACTTTATTGCCTAACTATGACATCATAGGTTGATCATGATTCGGATATATGGTTGAATTGCTTAGCCACCACTTGGGTAAAGAATGGTATTGTTTATGAATAAATTTTAAAATATGTAAATTTATATTGTTAAAAACATTGACATAGATCTAATTAGTAGCATTAATTAGTGAAAAATAAACTAAGTATAGAATTTAATAAGAGAAAATGAGAGTTAATACATTCAATATATGACTTAATAAGAGGGGATTAAATGAGGTGGAAAGTAATAATTGAAGTTATATTTTCAACCCTTAAAATTAGAGATGGACTAAATAGACAAATATGGGTGTTTTAGTAGCCATTAAAACTGTAATAAAATAACTTTTATACCCTTTCTTAAACAAAAAATAATAATAATAATTTTAGTCAAAAGAAAAAAAAAACTTTCACTCTTCATCCACACATATATAATATAAATAGACCTAAATTTGGATATATACCTTGTCAAGAAAGCAAAGAGTAGAGACATAACTACTCTTGAAATTTTATTGTCATTGCTTTATTTCTCGGAAAAAAAAATATTATAACATTTTGGTCAATAAATTGGGTATGTTTGGTCGGGTTGGATTTGGGTTGAATTCCAATGCATCCATTTAACCCATCAATCTATTGATGACCCATTTACTGAAGCTAAATGGCTTGGATTCAACCCCAACCCCCAATTCAACCTATCAATCCTTAACAATTTAATAATTTTAGTTTTATGAAAAGGTATTTTAAATGTTAAATCCAAACTTTTTTTAATAGCATATCAAAACATAGCCCATTAGTAAAAATCACTGTCTTACTCTTTCTTTTGGGTAATATCTAGGTTGAAGTCAACCATCTTAACACGTCTAATTGGACCGATGCACTGAACTATTAACCCTATCCACTGTCGTACAAACCAGCCACCTGAACTGTCAAACAGTATAGTAACTCAATCCATGGATCAGAAGGTAGATATTTGATTATCATATTTTGTATTTTTTTCATCAGTAATAATAATTCATTTTTATCATGCTTACTTTTGTTTAATATTTAATAAAATGAATATACAATATTAGAAATATTCTCATTAATTTATAAATTTTTTTAATAATTTTTAGATTTTATTTATTCTATAATTTTAATTTAATTATAATATCACATATTGATTCATTTGATTTGAACAATTAAATTATGGACACACCACCTAAATAGGAAAGTGGCTATATTTTCAAAGTTGAACGAGGAGTGTTCATTATTTGGTTTAAACCACAAAATCAAACCGGACCAAATCAAATATGCGATTTGGTTCAGTCTGGACCTATAAACAGTTTTGTTTGATTTCATATTTTTCTAAATTGCGATTACTGTTTTGATTTGGTCACTCTGCAAAAAATGGTAATGGTTTGAATCCACCCCTCGTAAGACCCCATGGAGCTGGGAGCCTGGGAACCAACGTTTGGGTACTATCTTTTTATGTATACTTTAATAATAATTTGTATCTTTGATTTTAGTAAGTAGAAATAAATCTAAATGGCTTGACAAAAACGGTAAGAGTTTACCAACCTAGTTTTAGAAAAACCTTTTAGTCCAAATACGGCTGTAAAGGTTTTGAAAAAGGCTAAAAAAATAAGAGCCCTTGAAATTTAATTGTCAAATTTACTCGCAGTTTCATATATAGCATTATTAAAAGCAGGGGTGCGTGCATGAAAATTCAAATTTATACATTGAATTAATTAGTACGCACATGATTTTAATTATAATTGGCTTTTAATGTGTTTTAATCAAGGTTAAACCGGCCGTGGTTTAGTAACTTTTTTTGTTTTAGTTTTAAATTAGTTAGAACCCGTGCAATGCATGAGATTTTTAACGGAATTGCAAATTAGAGTTAATGGGCTTTTAAAGAGCCCTATATACTTAAAAATACTCTACCCACAAAAATTCAGCCCAAAATACCTTTGTTTGCCCTTACATTAAACCAAGATTCTGATTTGTAGTTTTGGAAATGGCATACTGCGATCTAATCTTTGTTTTGCAGGGTAGCAGTCTTACAAACAACCCTCCTATTGATTCTTGATTGTCTTGTATCAGTTATTTAATTTCAGATCATCATTCTTGAATTGAATCTTGAATTAAAAATCAAAACCCTAGACCCATTTGAACCACATTGGAGCAAACTGGTTGGACCGAATCTGTGATTCGATGGGGGCTGTTCTTAACCCTAAAATTTCATATATGGGTCCAGCATTTGATGATTAACTGCAAGATGCAATTCAGCCCACATTTGTAAAACCCAGTTTTAATCTGTTAAAACTATTTTAGCCCAATTCAGCATAAATGCTATATGGGTCGAACTTCTCTTTGCAATTTAGCCCATATACCTAGATAATATTATTTGATAATGTTATGGACTTTGAGTGGGATTTACATATGGGTTTTATAGTTATTTAATTGATTGGATCAATTATGGATTTCATGCATGTGATGTATGGATGTGTGATGTGCTACCTTAATGGGCCATAAATACTTGACCCATGTTGATTCGATAGTGGCTCTTACGCACACCAAGGCTGAATGCACATCATTGCCATGGTCTCCTTAAGATCATTGGATGATCTTCCTTCATGGTGGGCCCCACACCAGCTTACTCCCCTAGAGAAACTGTGCAGAACCCTAACTGTTTAGGGTCCATCTAAACCTGGCTTTATAAAAGCTAGTGGGAGCCACTTTGGTTTGACCTAAATTAAACTAGGGCGTAATTGTTAGACAGTTTTGTATGCCCTTAACTTCAATCAAAATGACGTACTTTATGAATTTATTGTAAATGAATAAAAGTGCATATTTGATTCATGTTCCCTTGGTATGTTTCTGTGTAATATCCTTAAACTGGACACTTAATGAGACTCGTGTTAGTTTAGAATGTTCACAGCCAGTGGGTCGGTATGGGGAGACCTATCCTGACAAGGCTGACACTGTGGTGCCACCAAGTCAGTTCGGGTGGCTTGTCTCAGCTACCAGGGTGAGACCCTAGGCACACACAGTGTGGGATTAATTGAATCTTTGAACTGAACCAGATTTCCAGTATTGCGCTGGACCTTGGAGATTGATGGGCAAAACTGGAAAGTTACACCCGACCCCTAGACTCGATTATGATACTGCACTAGGTGTTAGATTGGGCTGCCTTTGATGTATCAATCAGTGAAATCCTTAGTGGGGGTCAAAACCTGGGTATGTTGGGACAGTTTGAGAATTCATCTGAGTTGGTGATCATAGTGACAAGATCAACCCCTTTGTCGGACAAAGGTAATGATCGGGGGTGCACTCTCACTGATGGAAACCAAGACTACCGGCAACCGATTTTAATCATTGAGATTTGTTTTGCAAAATATATTTTATATGAGATATAAAATTATATATATTATGGTTTTGAAATGATTTGCAAAAGGTTTTAATTCCCGAGATCCATACTTGAGAGACTGCAATACTATTCCTTGTAGCCGAGGGAGAGGTCCTCTCTTGCCAGGCAGTGTATGATCATTATGGGCTGAGAGGTTAGGTGTAAGGCCATTTAGGATAATACCTGATGGGCTAATCTTGCATCTGCCCACAGTCCTTGGGTGTTACAAGGTGGCTTGGCCCAAGGACCACTTAGGGTAAGTGTTGGGCCCATAGAGCCCATCTGATGGGTTTCAGGGGGTGCACTGTCCATAACAGTGTATTCGGCCAGGCCTTGTAACAAAGGCTGGGCTGAACCCATGTGGCTAATGTGTAGAACAATGTTTGGGTCCAACGCCATGCAAGGAAGCCCAACTAGGCAGCAGTTTGGAAGGCATAATGAATACATAACCCTAAATGGGCCTTAAACCCATTTTGAACTGGGCTAATTTGATTAGTCTTTAAGGGGCGAATTCTGAGATAAGATCAGCTGATAGGATCGGGCCCACACCCTATCCACTCAGAGAGTCCAAGATCTAAATGAGATTTAGATTTGGAAACTTCCTAATTAGATTAGGAGCTGGCTGATCTAATCTGCAGATAAGATAAGGATTATCCCTTATCTTAAAGGGACTTCTAATCCATATATGATTTGGGTTAGCAACTCCTAGTGGGATTAGGAACTGATCCTTTTAAGTCTATAAAAGGAAGAGGGGGCGGCAACCTTTAGACATCCAACAGACTCACCAGCAACAGTCTTGTCTTCAGAGCTGAGATCACAGAAGAGAGAATTTTGCACCCTATAAATACTCTCTAGCCGCCTCCTTCCTGCAGCCGCAACCTATAGCAGTTCGATCTCCATTGTTTGGGAGAAATCAAGATTGGATCTTGATTCCAATCTTTTGGAGAAAAGATTGGTAGGAGTTGTATTCACAAGCCGTCCAGGTGATTCTTGGGAAGAATCAAGTTCTTAGGAAGGACACTGCTGATTCTGCTCCACCTTGCACTGCACCATCTTCAGTGGGAGCATATTTTGGTTTCTACCTTGGGCATGAACACCTCCATTGAGAGATATTATTTCTCTGTATTAGGTATTATCTCTCTCTCCTCCTTTTGGTTTAGATCTGGTTCAGTTTATGGTTCAAGAATGATCATTGAAAATATGATTTTCTAAATAGGGAATCTTGGGCGTCCATGTGATTGATTTTCTATCCCTTCAGTAATTATTCATTTCCTCCTGAAAATATAAGTGCATGTGATAGGGAGATTCATATGATGAACTCTCTAAAGGCCTTCCATCATTAGTATGAAGGTCGATTGTTTTGGTGGGTGGGGATGCACCATAAAATTGGGCTCTCCATCTGCTAATGCAGTTTGCTGGATTGCTTCATGAGATGATAACGGCGTCATAGACCGATGTGGGAGGGGCCTATCCTAAAATGGAAGACTCTCTAACGATACTTTGGCATTCACAAACATGATAGGTGAGCACTTACTGGACAGAAATGTTTAACCTAAAATGGGTATGAACCTTGTGTGATAGAGGCCAAAGGAAAAACTCGTAAGATGAGAGGATAAGATCATTCACAAAAGGTGGTGGGGTTATGTAGCTGAAACAGTTGGCTCCATGCACCCATATGATTTCCCACATTTCCAGAGACACAACTATCTTCGTCACTGAGATTGGAGGGAATCTCAGAGGTGCCCAAAATGGAAATAGAATATAGATTAAAAGCCATATCTATGTGATAACATGAATCAATTAGGTTGTTGACTTTCAAATCTACCTTGCCTTTTATTAAAAATGGCAAACGGACAATTCGCCAAACTTTTGGACAACAACAAATTCAAAGGCCCAAATTATGCTGACTGGTTCCATAATCTTATGTTGGCCTTAACGTCCGAGAAATTGGACAAAATTATGAAAAACCTTGCTTTGGATCGTCCGGGTGACAGGGCTTCTGAGGCCAAACAAAGAGAGTATTAAGAATGGGAGGAGAAAAATTCTCTTGCTCGGTGTTATATTATAGTTTCTTTGGATAATCCAATACAGCAACAATTTGATAAGATCGAAGTGTCCAAGGATATATTGGATAGTCTAAAGACTATGTATGAGGAGTAGAACCGTTCTACTCGTCAAAAGGTCTTAAAGTTGTTTATGACCACACAGATGACCGAGAACCAATAGGTTCATGACCATTGTCTAAAGATGTGAGTTATATTAATGAACTAGAGGCTCTCGGGTCAGGGCTAGACCATGACACTAAAATTGATGCTGTCCTCAATTCCCTGCCTCCCTTTTTCAATCAGTTTATCATGAACTATAACATGAATAAGCTAAACATTAGCCTTCAGGAACTCGGCAATATGTTGCAGAGGGCTGAAGAACTGATCAAGAAGGAAAAGCCGATAGCCATGCTTGTTGAATGTGGCAAATTGGGCAAGAAAAAGCAAAAGGATAAAGGGAAGGCTCATAAGAAAAATAGCAAAGCTAAGAAGCAGAAGAAGGATAACGCATCGGATGCCTATCACTTCTACAAACAGGCCAGCCACTGGAAGAGGAACTGTACTCAATTTCTGGAGATTAAGAAGAATAATTTTGAATCTTTTATCATAGAGACCAATTTGTTGGTCACTTATGCTTCCTGGTGTATTGACTCCGAGGATTCAATTCATGCATGTAACTCATTGCAGGGGTTCAAGATAAGCAAAAGACTGAGTGACAGAGAAGTGATGCTCTACTTGGGGACTTCTGCAACAGTTGTAGCTACAGCCATAGGAATTGTAGAATTAGTTTTCAGAGAAAGAATTATTGTACTGAAATAGTCTTTTTATACCAAATTTAAGAAGAAATTTGATTTCTGTCTCAAAATTGTGCATGAATGGTTATTCTATCTTATTCAGTAATGTGATTACTATTAAATGGAATAACAAATTCCTCACATATGGAGAACTTGATAACGGTCTCGATGTTCTCCTTCCTTCTCTGGAAACAAACATTACTGAAACAATGTCAGAAATAATCTCCAAGAAGAGGACCTATGATATAGTAAGTCCCACATGCCTGTGGCATTACGGATTTTGCCACATTAATATAGATCGTATCACAAGGTAGGTAAAGGATGGTCCTTTGGATTTTTTAACTGTAGAAAATCTTCCAACTTGTGAACCTACCCTTTAGGGTAAGATGACAAAATGGCCATTTACTGCTAAGCCTGAAAAATATACAGGCACACTTGAGACCGGTATGGTTACGTGGTCCCCTGAATGTTAGGATACGTAGCAAGCATGTTTATTTCATAACCTTTACTGATGATTATTCACGGTATGGTTACGTGTACCTAATGAGACATAAGTCTGAATCTTTTGAAAAGATCAAATAATTCAGACAAAATGTCAAGAAACAGTTAGGGAGAGAAATTAAGACCCTTTAATCCGATCGAAGTGGCAAGTATCTCTCTGACGAATTCAGGGACTACTTAAAGAACAATGGGATAGTATCACAACTAGCTCATCTTGCTACACCACAATTAAACAATTTGTCAGAAAGGAGGAACCGGACTTTATTGGATATGGTCCAATCACTTTTCGTGCACTTAGAGCTACCCACATCATTTTGGGGTTATGCATTAGAGACTGCGATATACATGCTGAACCGGGTCCCAATCAAATCCTTTCCTAAGACTCCCTATGAGCTTTGGACCAACAAAAACCAAGTGTAAGACACTTGAAGATTTGGGGTTGTTCGACACATGTTAAAAGAACTAGTGCTGACAAATTAAAATCCAAGACCAGTCATTGCCTATTTATAGGCTACCCCAAGGACTCTGTGGGTTACTTATTCTATGATCCAAAAGAGCAAAAGGTGTTTTGCAATCGAAATCCTTACTTCTTAGAAGAAGAGTACATCCTGGATAATCATCATCAAGAAATTGTTCTTGATGAGCTTGATGAGGAGAGCCCAAGAATATTGGGAGATATCCCACCAGCTCCAGAAAGTAACCAACCTAGAATATCTACCCGGGTTTCGCATCCTCCAGTTTGTTTCGGCTATGAACAAGAAAGTTACTTGGTGGAAGCCACAACCAATGAGGAGGATCCTATGACTTATATGGAAACTATGTTAGACATAGATTCCTTGAAGTGGATAGATGCCATGAGATCTGAGATGAACACAATAGAGACCAATGGAGTCTAGACTCTAGTAGATCCGCCCCTGGGGTAAAGTCAATTGGTTGCAAATGGATTTATAAAAGGAAGAAGGGCCCCAATGGAAAAGTTGAGACCTACAAGGCTCGTCTTGTAGTGATAAGGTTATGTTCTTGGTTCTGTATGTAGAAGACATTCTATTCATTGGAAATGATGTAGGAATGTTCACTACGGTGAAAGTGTGGCTTTCATAAAAATTCTCCATGAAAGATCTTAGAGAAGCCTCCTACATATTGGGTCTTCGACTCTATAGAGATAGATCGAAGAGGATAATAGGATTTTCCCAATCTGCTTACATTGACAAAATAGTGAAGAGATACAGTATGGAGAACTCCAAAGAAAGAAAATGTTCCTTTTGGTCATGGAGTCACTCTCTGCTAGGGTATGTTTCCCAAGACTTCCGAAGAGATTGAGAGCATGAAAGAGGTTTCATATGCCTCAGCGTAGGGAGCATCATGTATATCATTCTTTGCACTCGTCCTGACATTTCTTAGGTAGTGTGTGTGGAAAGCAGATACCAATCCAACCTAAGGTAGGAGCATTGGATCGCTGTGAAAAACATACTAAAATACCTGAAGGACAAAAGTGTTTTGTCTGGTATTTAATGGTAGTTCACTACAGATCCAGGGGTATACTGGTGCCGATTTCTAGTCAGATACAGATAATAGAAAGTCTTCTCTCGGTTATATCTTCACGATGGGATCATATGTTGTTTGCTAAAAAAAAAGCAATTAGGGGTCCACCGCAAATTCCACAACCGAAGCTGAATACATTGCTACAAGTGAAGCTGCCAAGGAAGCCGTTTGGATGAGGAAGTTCATTCAGGAATTAGGAGTAGTTCCATCCAACACATCACCCATTCCATTATTGTGTGACAACACAAGACCCATTGCTCAGGCTAAGGAGCCACAAGCCCACTAGAAGCCGAAGTACATCGAGAGGAAGTACCATGTACTACGGGAGATAATTAGAAGAGGGGATGTCTTGATTCAGAAGGTAGGATTAGCAAAAAATGTAGCAGACCCATTGACTAAGCCACTAATGTAGAAAGTGTTTGAGAAACACGTGGAAAGTATGAGACTTTGGCTTGTACCCGTTTGAACCTAAGTGCAAGTGGAAGCTATTAGACATTTATTCCCTTTAGATCCAATCGGATTTATGTATCTTTTTGACATTTATCATAAATGAATAAAAGTACATAATTCATTCATGCCATTGTGATGTGTTTCTGTGTGATACCCTTAAACTAGACACTTGATGAGACTCGTGTTAGTTTAGAATCTTCATAGTCGTTGGATAGATCTGGGGAGATTTATCCTACCAAGGCTGACACTGATGTGCTGCCAAGTTGGTTGGGGTGGCTTGTCTCAGCTGCCAGGGTGAGACTTGAGGTACATGCCGTGTGGTTTTCTTGAAACCCTAAATTTGACCAAAATTCCAGTATTGCCCTGGACCTTGAAAATAGATGGGCAAAATTGGAATGTCACACCTGACCCCTAAATTCAATTATGATACGGCACTAAGTGTCGGATTGGGCTGTCTTTGATGTGCCAATCAGTGATATCCTTAGAGTGGGTGATCATAGTGACAGGATCAGCCCATTTGTCGGACAAAGTGAATGATCGGGGATGCACTCTCTCTGATGGAAACCTAAACTGCCGACAGTTGATTTCAACCTTTGAAATTTGTTTTGCAAAACATATTTATACAAAGATATATATATATATTATGGTTTCAAAATGTTTGCAAAAGATTTTAATTCCCGGGATCCATGTGAGTAAGAGTGCAACACTGTACCTTGCAGCCGAGGAAGAGGTCCTCTCTTGTTGGGCAGTGTTTGATAATTGTAGGATGAGAGGTTAAGTGTAAAACCATTGAGTGTAATGCCTACTGGGCTAATCTTGCATCTGCCCACAGTCCTTGGGTTTTCATAAGGTGGATGGACCCAAGGACCATTTGGTGTAAATGTTGGGCCTGTTAAGAGCCCATGGTGATAGACTCAGGGCTTCACTATCTCCTATAGTGAATTCAGTCAGGCCTTTTAACAAAGGCTGGGTTGAACCCATGTGTCTGAAGTGTAAATCAATGTTTGGGTCCCATGCCATGAAAGAATAGTCATCTGGGCAACAGGTTAAGAGGTTAAGTTAGCACATAGACTTAATGGGCCTAAAGCCCTTTTAATATAATTAATTAAAGAAGGGGCGGTTCTAAGATTTGGATCAGCTGATTGTTAGACAGTTTTGTATGCCCTTAGCTTCACTCAAAATTGATGTACTTTATGAGTTTATTGTAAATGAATAAAAGTACATATTTGATTCATGTTCCCTTGGTATGTTTCTGTGTATTACCCTTAAACTGGACACTTATTGAGACTCGTGTTAGTTTTGAATGTTCACAGCCAGTGCGTCGGTCTGGGGAGACCTATCCTAACAAGGCTGACACTGTGGTGCCACCAAGTCGGTTGGGGTGGCTTGTCTCAGCTACCATGGTGAGACCCTAAGCACATACAGTGTGGGATTAATTGAATCTTTGAACTAGACCAGATTTCCAGTATTGCCCTGGACCATGGATATTGATGGGCAAAACTGGAAAGTTACACCTGACCCCTATACTCGATTATGATACTGTACTAGGTGTCGGATCGGGCTGTCTTTGATGTACCAATCAGTGAGATCCTTAGCGGGGGTCAAAACCTTGGTATGTTGGAACAATCCAAGAATTCATCTGAGTGGGTGATCATAGTGACAGGATCAACCCCTTTGTCGGACAAAGGTAATGATTGGGGATGCACTCTCACAGTTGGAAACCAAGACTGCCAGCAGCTGATTTCAACTGTTGAAATTTTTTTTTGTGAAGTATATTTTATATGAGATATAAAAGTATATATATTATGGTTTCTAAAATGTTTGCAAAAGGTTTTAATTCCCGGGATCCATATAAGTGGAGAGTGCAACACTGTTCCTTGCAGCTGAGGGAGAGGTCCTCTCTTGTCGGGCAGTGTATGATCATTATGGGCTGAGAGGTTAAGTATAAGACCATTGAGGATAATAACTAATGGGCTAATCTTGCATCTGCCCACAGTCCCTCGGTGTTACAAGGTGGTTTGGCCCAGGGACCGCTTAGGGTAAGTGTTGGGCCCATAGAGCCCATTTGATGGGTTTCAGGGGGTGCACTATCTTTAACAGTGTATTCGACCAGGCCTTGTAACAAAGGCTGGGCCAAACCCATGTGGGTGATGTGTAGATCAATGCTTGGGTCCCATGCCATACAAGGAAACCCAACTGGGTAGCAGTTAGGAAGGTTAAGTGAGCACATAAGCTTAATGGACCTAAAGCCCATTTTGAACTGGGCTATTAATTTAGTTAATTAAAGAGGCGAATTCTGAGATGGATTAGCAGTTAGGATAGGGTCTTAATCCTATCCACTCAGAGAGTCCAGATCTGAATGTGATTCAGATCTAGAAACCTCCTAATAAGATTAGGATAAAGCTAATCTAATCTGCAGATAAGATAAGGGTTTATCCTTATCATTAGAAGAGAAGGCTGATCCAAATATGATTTGGATAAGCACCTCTTATTGGGATTAGGAGCTGATCTTTTCAAGTTAACAAAAGGAAGGAGGGGGCGGCAGCCTTGAGAGACCAAGAAACACATAAGATCCTTTTTAGTGCTGAAATCAAGAAGAGAGAATTCTGCACCCTGCGAATGCTCTCTTGCCGCCTCCCTGCTCTTGCCGCCCTGTTTGCCAGTTCGATCTCCAGCTGTGGGAGAAGTCAAGATTGGATCTTGACATCAATTCTTTGAGAAAGGATTGAAAAGGGAAGCTGTGATCACGTTCCATCCTGCTGTTTCTTGCGAAGGACAGAGTTCTTGGGGAAGAACACTGCTGATTCTACTCCATCCTGCACTGCGCCATCTTCAGTGGGAGCAGTCTTTGGATCCTTCCTTGGGCGTGAACACCTTCGTTGGGAGATATTGCTTCTCTGTATCAGGTATCATTCTCTCCCATTCCTTTTGGTTCAGATCTGGTTCAGTTTAAGATTCAAGATTTATCCTTGAAAATATGATTTTCTAAATAGGGAATGTGATTCCCAATTGAAGAGGAGAGAAAAATTTTTGAAATTTGCCCCTTATTCCGCAATCTTTGGGCATCCATGGGATGGATCTATCAACCCCTTCACTGATAGGCTAAAGGATTATACCTATCCACTCAAAGAGTCCAAATCCAAATAAAATTTTGGATTAGGAAGGCTGATCTTTATCTACATAAAAGATAAGTGATTATCCTTATCTCTTAAAGAGAGTCCAGATCCAAATATAAGATTTGGATTAGGACACTCCTAAGGGATTAGGAGAACCTCTCTTTAAGGCTATAAATTTGAGAGTAGGGCGGACCTCCAAAATACATCTCATAGTCTGCTGAATTGAGAGGAAGACAATATATAGTTTGATTGCTTTTGTCTTCTGCTCTTGCTGCCCTACCCAATTCCATATCCAAAATACATCTCACCAGCCCTCCATCATATTCTTGTTAAAGAATTTGGTTCTTGCTGAAGAACCGTCCTATTGATTCTGCTTCACTTCACACTGTGTCATCTTCGATGGAAGTAGTATTTAGTTTTTTCCTTGGGCATGAACACCTTAATTGGGAGTTACTATTACTCCATATCAAATACATCCCTCTCCTAACTTTATGGTTTCAAATCTGGTCTGGTTTGTTTCAAGATTGACATTTGAAAATGCAGTTTTCTAAAATAGGGAATGTGATTCCCATGAGAGAGAGAGAAATTTTTGAAATTTCTCCCAACCTTCCTGTAGGGTTCAACCATCCATATGATGGATCTCTCTGTTAGACAGTTTTGTATGCCCTTAGCTTCAATCAAAATTGATGTACTTTATGAGTTTATTGTAAATGAATAAAAGTACATATTTGATTTATATTCCCTTGGTATGTTTCTGTGTATTACCCTTAAACTAGACACTTATTGAGACTCGTGTTAGTTTTGAATGTTCACAGCCAGTGGGTCGGTCTGGGGAGACCTATCCTGACAAGGCTGACACTGTGGTGCCACCAAGTCGGTTGGGGTGGCTTGTCTCAGCTACTGGGGTGAGACCCTAAGCACATACAGTGTGGGATTAATTGAATCTTTGAACTGGACAAGATTTCCAGTATTGCCCTGGACCTTGGAGATTGATGGGCAAAACTGGTAAGTTACACCCGACCCCTATACTCGATTATGATACTGCACTAGGTGTCGGATCAGGCTGTCTTTGATGTACCAATTAGTGAGATCCTTAGCGGGGGTCAAAACCTGCGTATGTTGGGACAATCCAAGAATTCAACTGAGTGGGTGATCATAGTGACAGGATCAGCCCCTTTGTCGGACAAAGGTAATGATCGGGGATACACTCTCACTGTTGGAAACCAAGACTGCCGGCAGCCGATTTCAACCGTTGAAATTTGTTTTGCAAAATATATTTTATATGAGAAATAAAAGTATATATATTATGGTTTCTAAAATGTTTGCAAAAGGGTTTTAATTCCCGGGATCCATATAAGTGGAGAGTGCAACACTGTTCCTTGCAACTGAGGGAGAGGTCCTCTCTTGTCGGGCAGTGTATGATCATTATGGGCTGAGAGGTTAAGTGTAAGACCATTGAGGATAATACCTGATGGGCTAATCTTGCATCTGCCCACAGTCCCTGCGTGTTACCTGGTGGCTTGGCCCAGGGACCACATAGGGTAAGTGTTGGGCCCATAGAGCCCATTTGATGGGTTTCAGGGGGTGCACTGTCTTTAACAGTGTATTCGACCAGGCCTTGTAACAAAGGCTGGGCCGAACCCATGTGGGTGATGTGTAGATCAATGCTTGGATCCCACGCCATACAAGGAAGCCCAACTGGGTAGCAGTTAGGAAGGTTAAGTGAGCACATAAGCTTAATGGGCCTAAAGTCCATTTCGAACTGGGCTATTAATTTAGTTAATTAAAGGGGCGAATTCTGAGATGGATTAGCAGTTAGGATAGGGTCTTAATCCTATCCACTCAGAGATTCCAGATCTGAATGTGATTCAGATCTAGAAACCTCCTAATATGATTAGGATAAAGCTAATCTAATCTGCAGATAAGATAAGGGTTTATCCTTATCATTAAAAGAGAAGGCTGATCCAAATATGATTTGGATAAGCACCTCTTAATGGGATTAGGAGCTGATCTTTTCAAGTTAACAAAAGGAAGGAGGGGCAGCAGCCTTGAGAGAGACCAAGAAACACATCAGATCCTCTTTAGTGCTGAAATCAAGAAGAAAGAATTCTGCACCCTGCGAATACTCTCTTGCCGCCTCCATGCTCTTGCCGCCCTGTTTGCCAGTTCGATCTCCAGCTGTGGGAGAAGTCAAGATTGGATCTTGACATTAGTTCTTTGAGAAATGATTGAAAAGGGAAGCTGTGCTCATGTTCCATCCTGTTGTTTCTTGTGAAGGACAGAGTTCTTGGGGAAGAACACTATTGATTCTGCTCCATCCTGCATTGCGCCATTTTCAGTGGGAGCAGTCTTTTGATCGTTTCTTGGGCGTGAACACCTTCGTTGGGAGATATTTCTTCTCCGTATCAGGTATATTTCTCTCCCATTCCTTTTGGTTCAGATCTGGTTCAGTTTAAAGGTTCAAGAGTTATCCTTGAAAATATGATTTTCTAAATAGGGAATGTGATTCCCAGTTGAAGGGAGAGAAAAATTTTTGAAATTCGCCCCTTATTCCACAATCTTTTGGCATCCATGTGATGGATCTCTCAACCCTTCAGTGGTATCAGAGCCACAGGTTCAAATCTTGAAGCATTCTGTTTCATATCTGAACCTGCGCAATTAGGGAGAAGGCGTTCTGCTCAATTTACGCAGATTTGGTTTTGGGAAATTTGTTCGCAAAACAGTTGGGCAAATAATCTGAAATTAATTTTAAATAAATCTGATTATTATTTAGAATTGTTCTTTATAATTTTCTTGATTTATGGGCTGTTCGTACAAGAGGAGATCAAATTCTTGGTTTGCGCACGGAATCTGCGATTTTGCAGTTCTTGATTTTTTTTGGGTCTGTAAATAATTTTTTTATTTTCTAGACTCAATGTATAGGTATTCGATCTGATGTAATTATTAATAGAAATAGGATTTCTATTTATTTTATTTTGGATCGAAGATGGCGGCGCAGAGAAGGAGATTTCGCAGATAAGAGAAATGCTATCTGCGATTTGCAGTTTGTGAAACTGCATTCTGTGATCTAACCTCTGTTTTGCAGGAAGGATTGTGCGAACAGCCCTGTTTGACTGATTCTTGTTTTTCCTTTTATCAGTATTTAATTTCAGATTATTTTCTTGAATTAAGGATTTAATTAAAAATCAAACACTAGACCCATTCGAACCAAGATTGGTTCAAAACTGTTTGGACCAATTCTAGGGTTTAATCAAGGCTGAATGTCAGCCCTAATTTCCCACTAATGGGCGTAAGGATTGATATTTAATTAAATGGTTAATTCGGCCCAGCCTGTAAAGGCCCAGTTTTAAATAGTTAAAACTGCAAAAGCCCATTTCAAAGGATAAAGCTATATGGGCCAAAATGGGTAACACTAATTCAGCCCATATACCTAGATAATATTAATGGTTAATATTATGGAATTTAAACGGGCTTCCAACGGGTCTTACAGATAATTAATTGATTGGATCAATTTATCCCTGCATGTGATGTATGGATGTGTGATGTGCTGCGTACATGGGCCATTAGTACTTGGCCCATGCTCATTCGACAGTCGCTCTTGCGCACACCATGGGTGAATTCACATCATTGCCATGGTGTCCCTTTTGGTCATTGGATGACTTCCCTCAGTGGTGGGCCCCACACCTCATCAAGAGGATGCGTGCGGAACCCTAGCCGATTTAAGGCCCACCGAAATCTGGCTTTATGAAAGTCAATGGGAGCCACTTTGGTTTGACCTAAATCAAACTAGGGCGTAATTTTGTTCCCTCCAGCTAATATGAGTGTGTGTGATAGGGAGATTCATATGATGAACTCTCTAAAGGCCTTCCATCATTAGCATGAGGATGGGTCCTTCAGTAATGAGGAAACGCACCAGAAAATGGGCTATCCATTTGCTGTTGGGCTTGTTTGAGTGTTTCATAAGACGATAGGGGCGTCATAGACCGATGTGGGAGAGGCTTCACCAGAAAATGGGAACTCTCTCATGGTACCTTGGCATTCACGAATATGATGGGTAAGCACTCACTGGATAGAAAGGTTTACCTGAAAATGGCTCTGAACCTTGTCTGACAGAGGCCAAAGGGAAAACTCATATGATGAGTGGATGTGATCCTTCACAGAAAGGTGGTTGGGTTTTGCAGCTGAAACAGTTGGCTCCATGCACCCTATGTGATTTCCCACATTTCCAGAGACAACCCGTAGTCTCCGTCACAGAGAGAGGAGGGAAATCTGAGAGACGAATAAATGGAAATGGATCATAGATTAAAATCCATATCTAAGAAATGAACATGAATCAAATTAGGTTGTGGACTGATGTTTGCTCTTTTATCAAAAAATGGCAAACGGATCTTTTGCAAAACTACTTGATGACAACAATTTGAAGGGCCCAAACTATGCTGATTGGTACAGGAACCTTATGCTGGTACTACCTTCTAAAAAGATGGACAAAGTGGCAAAGAATCCTGCCCTGGAGCGTCCGGGTGATAGGGCTTCTGAGGCCCGAAGGAGAGACTATCAAGAATGGGAGGAGAAAAACTCCCTTGCCCGGTGTTACATCATTGCCTCCTTAGACAACCCGATACAGAGGCAGTTCGATCAGATCGAACTTGCTAAAGACATATTGGATAGTCTCAGGACAATGTATGAAGAGCAGAATCGTTCTACTCGACAAAAGGTCTTGAAACAGTTCATGACCGCACAAATGTCCAAGGGTCAACAAGTTCACGACCATTGTCTTCGGATGATGGGATACATCAACGAACTGGAGGCTCTTGGATCCGGGCTGGACCTTGCTACCCAGATAGATGCTATCCTTAACTCTTTGCCTCCTTCCTTTAATCCGTTCATCATGAACTATAACTTAAACAAGCTGAATGTCAGCTTACAAGAGCTCAGTAATATGTTGCAAAGAGCTGAAGAATTGATTAGAAAGGATGAGCCTGTAGCCATGCTTGTTGAAGATGGCAAAACAGGCAAGAGAAAGAGGAAGGCAAAGAAGCCTCAGAAGAAAGCCACTAAGAGCAAGAAGCAAAAGAAAGACAAAGCATCGGATGCCTGTCACTTCTGCAAGAAGACCGGCCACTGGAAAAGGAATTGTCCTGCCCAACCGGAATCCAAGAAAGGTAACTCCAAAACTTGTGTTATAGAAACCAATTTGTTGGTAGCTTCTTCTTCTTGGTGTATTGACTCCGGGGCTTCGACTCATGCTTGTAACTCACTGCAGGGGTTCAAGGTAAGCAGAAGGCTGAGTGAAGGAGAAGTCACACTCTTCTTGGGGACTACTGCAACTGTTGCAGCCGCGGCCATAGGAACCGTGGAATTAATTTTTAGAGAAGGAATAATTGTACTGAAAGACTGTCTTTATGTACAAAATTTAAGGAGAAATTTGATCGCATACGGGGAACTAGAGAACAGATACGATTACTGTTAAAAGAAACAACAGATTCATCGCATACGGGGAACTGGAGAATAGTCTCTATGTTCTACATCCTTCTCTAGAAACTAACATAACCGAAACTATGTCGGCTGAAATCCCTAAGAAGAGAGCTCGTGATACAGTTAATCCCACGTGTCTGTGGCATTATCGACTTGGCCACATCGGTGTTGACCAAATCACAAGGTTGGTAAAGGATGGTCCTTTGGATTTTCTAACTGTAGAAGATCTTCCCACTTGTGAGCCTTGCCTACAAGGCAAGATGACGAAACGGCCATTTAACGGTAAGCCTGAAAGATGTACGGGCACACTTGACCTAATACATACTGATGTATGTGGTCTCCTGAGTGTTAGGACACGAAATCAACACGTGTATTTCATCACCTTCATAGATGATTTTTCACGATACGGTTACGTGTACCTAATGAGACACAAGTCTGAATCCTTTGAAAAGTTCAAAGAGTTTAGACAAGAGGTCGAGAAACAGTTAGGGAGAGAAATTAAGGCCCTTCGATCAGATCGAGGTGGCGAGTATCTCTCTGACGAATTCAGGGACTACTTAAAGGACAATGGGATAATATCACAATTAGCTCCTCCTGTTACACCACAACTTAACGATGTTTCAGAGAGGAGGAATAGGACCTTATTGGATATGGTCCGGTCGCTTCTCATACACTTAGAGTTACCCACATCCTTTTGGGGTTACGCATTAGAGACTGCGATTTATGTGCTGAATCGGGTTCCAACCAAATTGGTTACGAATACTCCATATGAACTTTGGACCGGAAAGAAATCAAGTGTCTGACACTTTGAAGATTTGGGGTTGTCCAGCACACATTAAGAGAACGAGTGCAGACAAGCTAGAATCCAAGACCAGCCATTGCCTATTTGTAGGCTACCCAAAAGGCTCTGTAAGTCACCTATTCTATGACCCAAGTGAGCAGAAAGTGTTCTGCAGTTGTAATGCGCAATTCTTGGAAACCGACTATACCCTAGACACCCATCGTCAGGAAGTTGTTCTTGATGAGGAGAGCTCAGGAGCAGTGGGAGATGTCCCACAAGTTCCAGGTAGTGACCAACCTAGAAGATCCACTCGGGTATCCAGGCCACCAATCCGTTATGGTTATGGCCAGGATAGTTACCTGGTGGAAACCTTGACTAGGGAGGAGGATCCCGTGACTTACACGGAAGCTATGTTGGACATAGATTCCTAGAAGTGGGTGGAGGCCATGAGAGCAGAGATGGACTCAATGGAGACCAATGGAGTCTGGACTCTAGTAGATCCACCCTCCGGGGTAAAAGTAATCGGTTGCAAATGGATTTACAAGAGGAAGAAGGGCCCCGATGGTAAGATTGAGACCTTCAAGGCTCGTCTGGTGGTGAAAGGGTACACTCAGAAAGAGGGCATCAATTATGAGGAAACCTTTTCGCCTGTGGCCATGCTTTAATCCGTTAGGATCCTACTAGCTGTAGCAGCACACCATGATTATGAGATTTGGCAAATGGATGTCAAAACTGCATTCCTGAATGGAGATCTTACTGAAGATATTTATATGCAGCAGCCGCAAGGCTTCATTGCTGTAGGTCAGGAAAACATGGTATGTAAACTTAATAGATCCATTTATGGACTTAAGCAAGCTTCTAGAAGTTGGAACATCCATTTTGACTCTGCCGTCAAATCGTTTGACTTCGAGCAGAATCCGGATGAACCCTATGTCTACAGGAAGTACAGTGGAGATAAGGTTACCTTCTTGGTTTTGTATGTAGATGACATTCTACTCATTGGGAATGATGTAGGTATGTTAACTACGATGAAAGTATGGTTATCACAGCAATTCTCCATGAAAGATCTTGGAGAAGCCTCCTATATACTGGGTCTTCGACTCTATAGAGATAGATCGAAGCGGATAATAGGATTATCCCAATCTGCCTACATTGACAAAATAGTCAAAAGATACAGCATGGAAAACTCCAAGAAAGGAAATGTTCCTTTCAGGCACGGAGTCACTCTCTCCAAGAAGATGTCTCCCAAGACTTCTGGGAAGATTGATGGCATGAAAGACGTTCCCTATGCCTCTGCCGTAGGGAGCATCATGTATGCCATGCTGTGCACTCGTCCTGACAAAAGAGTTTTGTCTAGTATTCGACGGTAGCTCTCTACAGATCCAAGGGTATACAGATGCCGATTTCCAATCAGACCCAGATGATAGAAAGTCTACATCTGGATATATTTTCACGATAGGATCGTGTGTTGTTTCCTGAGTGTCAGCAAACAGGGGTCCTAAGTTGCACATTAATAGTCCACAACCCAAGCCGACGCATTACCGTAAGTGATGCTGCCTTATGAATGAAGGTGTTCATTCATGAATTTGGAATTCAGCACATCACCCATTCCATTGTTGTATGACAACACTGGACCTACGGGAGGATGATAGCAAGAGGTAGCATCAGTGGAGAATGTGGTAAACCCAATGACCAAGCCACTGACACAGAAAGTGTTTGAAAAACACGTGAAAAGCATGGGACTCCGGCTAGTACCTCATTGGACCTAAGTGCAAGTGGGAGTTGTTAGACAGTTTTGTATGCCCTTAGCTTCAATCAAAATTGATGTACTTTATGAGTTTATTGTAAATGAATAAAAGTACATATTTGATTCATGTTACCTTGGTATGTTTCTGTGTATTACCCTTAAACTGGACACTTATTGAGACTCGTGTTAGTTTAGAATATTCACAGCCAGTGGGTCGGTCTAGGGAGACCTATCCTGACAAGGCTAACACTGTTGTTCCGCCAAGTCGGTTCAGGTGGCTTGTCTCAGCTACCAGGGTGAGACCCTATGCACACACAGTGTGGGATTAATTGAATCTTTGAACTGGACCAGATTTCCAGTATTGCGCTGGACCTTGGAGATTGATGAGCAAAACTGGAAAGTTACACCCGACCACTAGACTCGATTATGATACTGCACTAGGTGTTAGATTGGGCTGCCTTTGATGTACCAATCAGTGAAATCCTTAGTGGGGGTCAAAACCTGGGTATGTTGGGACAATCCGAGAATTCATCTGAGTGGGTGATCATAGTGACAAGATCAGCCCCTTTGTCGGACAAAGGTAATGATCGGGGATGCACCCTCACTGTTGGAAACCAAGACTGCCGGCAGCCGATTTCAACCGTTGAAATTTGTTTTTGCGAAGTATATTTTATATGAGATATAAAAGTATATACATTATGGTTTATAAAATGTTTGCAAAAGGTTTTAATTCCCGGGATCCATATAAGTGGAGAGTGCAACATTGTTCCTTGCAGCCGAGGGAGAGGTCCTCTCTTATCGGGCAGTGTATGATCATTATGGGCTGAGAGGTTAAGTGTAAGACCATTGAGGATAATACCTGATGGGCTAATCTTGCATCTGCCCACAGTCCCTGTGTGTTACAAGGTGGTTTGGCCCAGGGACCGCTTAGGGTAAGTGTTGGGCCCATAGAGCCCATTTGATGGATTTCAGAGGGTGCACTATCTTTAACAGTGTATTCGACCAGGCCTTGTAACAAAGGCTCGGCCAAACCCATGTGGCTGATGTGTAGATCAATGTTTGGGTCCCAAGCCATACAAGGAAGCCCAACTGGGCAACATTTAGGAAGGTTAAGTGAGCACATAAGCTTAACCTTGCTACCCAGATAGATGCTATCCTTAACTCTTTGCCTCCTTCCTTTAATCCATTCATCATGAACTATAACATGAACAAGCTGAATGTCAGCTTACAAGAGTTCAGCAATATGTTGCAAAGATCTGAGGAACTGATTAGAAAGGATGAGCCTATAGCCATGCTTGTTGAAGCTGACAAGACAGGCAAGAGAAAGAGGAAGGCAAAGAAGCCTCAGAAGAAAGCCACTAAGAGCAAGAAGCAGAAGAAAGACAAAGCATCGGATGCCTGTCACTTTTGCAAGAAGACCGGCCACTGGAAAAGGAATTGTCCTGCCTACCTGGAATCCAAGAAAGGTAACTTCGAAACTTGTGTTATAGAAACCAATTTGTTGGTAGCTTCTGCTTCCTGGTGTATTGACTCTGGGGCTTCGATTCATGCTTGTAATTCACTGCAGGGGTTCAAGGTAAGCAGAAGGCTGAGTGAAGGAGAAGTCACACTCTTCTTGGGGACTACTACAACTGTTGCAGCCGCGGCCATAGGAACCGTGAAATTAATTTTTAGAGAAGGAATAATTGTACTGAAAGACTGTCTTTATGTACAAAATTTAAGGAAAAATTTGATCGCATACGGGGAACTAGAGAACAGATACGATTACTGTTAAAAGAAACAACAGATTCATCGCATACGGGGAACTGGAGAATAGTCTCTATGTTCTACATCCTTCTCTAGAAACTAACATAACCGAAACTATGTCGGATGAAATCCCTAAGAAGAGAGCTCGTGATACAGTTAATCCCACGTGTCTGTATCATTATCGACTTGGCCACATCGGTGTTGACCGAATCACAAGGTTGGTAAAGGATGGTCCTTTGGATTTTCTAACTGTAGAAGATCTTCCCACTTGTGAGCCTTGACTACAAGGCAAGATGACGAAACGGCCATTTAACGGTAAGCCTGAAAGATGTATGGGCACACTTGACCTAATACATACTGATGTATGTGGTCTCCTGAGTGTTAGGACACGAAATCAACACGTGTATTTCATCACCTTCATAGATGAATTTTCACGATACGGTTACGTGTACCTAATGAGACACAAGTCTGAATCCTTTGAAAAGTTCAAAGAGTATAGACAAGAGGTCGAGAAACAGTTAGGGAGAGAAATTAAGGCCCTTTGATCAGATCGAGGTGGCGAGTATCTCTCTGACGAATTCAGGGACTACTTAAAGGACAATGGGATCGTATCACAATTAGCTCATCCTGCTACACCACAACTTAACGGTGTTTCCGAGAGGAGGAATAGAACCTTATTGGATATGGTCCGGTCACTTCTCATACACTCAGAGTTACCCACATCCTTTTGGGGTGACACATTAGAGACTGCGATTTATGTGCTGAATCGGGTTCCAACCAAATCGGTTCTGAATACTCCATATGAACTTTGGACTGGAAAGAAATCAAGTGTCAGACACTTGAAGATTTGGGGTTGTCCAGCACACGTTAAGAGAACGAGTGCAGACAAGTTGGAATCCAAGATCAGCCGTTGCCTATTTGTAGGCTACCCAAAAGGCTCTGTAGGTTACCTATTCTATGACCCAAGTGAGCAGAAAGTGTTCTGCAGTCGTAATGCGTAATTCTTGGAAACCGACTATATCCTGGACACCCATCGTCAAAAAGTTGTTCTTGATGAGGAGAGCTCAGGAGCAGTGGGAGATGTCCCACAAGTTCCAGGTAGTGACCAACCTAGAAGATCCACTCGGGTATCCAGGCCACCAGTCCGTTATGGTTATGACCAGGGTAGTTACCTGGTGGAAACCTTGACTAGTGAGGAGGATCCCGTGACTTACACGGAAGATATGTTGGACATAGATTCCCAGAAGTGGGTGGAGGCCATGAGAGCAGAGATGGACTCAATGGAGACCAATGGAGTCTGTATTCTAGTAAATCCGCCCTCTAGGGTAAAAGCAAGCGGTTGCAAATGTATTTACAAGAGGAAGAAGGGCCCCGATGGTAAGGTTGAGACCTTCAAGGCTCGTCTGGTGGTGAAATGGTACACTCAGAAAGAGGGCATGGATTATGAGGAAACCTTTTCGCCTGTGGCCATGCTTAAATCCATTAGGATCCTGCTAGCTGTAGCAGCACACCATGATTATGAGATTTGGCAAATGGATGTCAAAATTGCATTCCTGAATGGAGATCTTACTGAAGATATTTATATGCCGCAGCTGCAAGGCTTCATTGCTGCAGGTCAGGAAAACATGGTATGTAAACTTAATAGATCCATTTATGGACTTAAGCAAGCTTTTAGAAGTTGGAACATCCGTTTTGACTCTGCCGTCAAATCGTTTGACTTCGAGCAGAATCCGGATGAACCCTGTGTCTACAGGAAGTACAGTGGAGATAAGGCTACCTTCTTGGTTCTTTATGTATATGACATTCTACTCATTGGGAATGATGTAGGTATGTTAACTACGGTGAAAGTATGGTTATCACAGCAATTCTCCAAGAAAGATCTTGGAGAAGCCTCCTATATACTGGGTCTCCGACTCTATAGAGATAGATCGAAGTGGATAATAGGATTATCCCAATCTACCTAAATTGACAAAATAGTCAAAAGATACAGCATGGAAAACTCTAAGAAAGGAAATGTTCCTTTCAGGCACGGAGTCACTCTCTCCAAGAAGATGTCTCCCAAGACTTCTGAGGAGATTGATGGCATGAAAGACGTTCCCTATGCCTCTGCCGTAGGGAGCATCATGTATGCCATGCTGTGCACTCGTCCTGACATAGCTCAGGCAGTGTTACAAGGTGGTTTGGCCTAGGGACCGCTTAGGGTAAGTGTTGGGCCCATAGAACCCATTTGATGGGTTTCAGGGGGTACACTATCTTTAACGGTGTATTCGACCAGGCCTTGTAACAAAGGCTGGGCCGAACCCATGTGGATGATGTGTAGATCAATGCTTGGGTCCCACGCCATACAAGGAAGCCCAACTGGGCAGCAGTTAGGAAGGTTAAGTGAGCACATAAGCTTAATGAGCCTAAAGCCCATTTCGAACTGGGCTATTAATTTAGTTAATTAATGGGGCGAATTCTGAGATGGATTAGCAGTTAGGATAGGGTCTTAATCCTATCCACTCAGAGAGTCCAGATCTGAATGTGATTCAGATCTAGAACCCTCCTAATAAGATTAGGATAAAGCTAATCTAATCTGTAGATAAGATAAGGATTTATCCTTATCATTAGAAGAGAAGGCTGATCCAAATATGATTTGGATAAGCACCTCCTAATGGGATTAGGAGCTGATCTTTTCAAATTAACAAAAGGAAGGAGGGGGTGGCAGCCTTGAGAGACCAAGAAACACATAAGATCCTTTTTAGTGCTGAAATCAAGAAGAGAGAATTTGCACCCTGCGAATACTCTCTTGCCGCCTCCCTGCTCTTGCCACCCTGTTTGCCTGTTCGATCTCCAGCTGTGGGAGAAGTCAAGATTTGATCTTGACATCAATTCTTTGAGAAAGGATTGAAGATGGAGCTATGCTCATGTTCCATCCTGCTGTTTCTTGCGAAGGACAAAGTTCTTGGGGAAGAACACTGCTGATTCTGCTCCATCCTGCACTGCGCCATCTTCAGTGGGAGCAGTCTTTGGATCCTTCCTTGGGCGTGAACACCTTCATTGGGAGATATTGCTTCTCCATATCAGGTATCATTCTCTCCCATTCCTTTTGGTTCAGATCTGGTTCAGTTTAAGGTTCAAGATTTATCCTTGAAAATATAATTTTCTAAATAGGGAATGTTATTCCCAATTGAAGGGAGAGAAAAATTTTTGAAATTCGCCCCTTATTCCGCAATATTTGGGCATCCATGGGATGGATCTCTCAACCCCTTCATGGAAGGCTTAATGAATACATAACCCTAAATGGGCCTTAAGCCCATTTCGAACTGGGCTAATTTGATTAGTGTTTAAGGGGTGAATTCTGAGATAAGATCAGCTGATAGGATCGAGCCCACACCCAATCCACTCAGAGAGTCCAAGATCTAAATGAGATTTAGATTTGGAAACTTCCTAATTAGATTAGGAGCTGGCTGATCTAATCTGCAGATAAGATAAGGATTATCCCTTATCTTAAAGGGACTCTAATCCAGATATAATTTGGGTTAGCAACTCCTAATGGGATTAGGAGCTGATCCCTTTAAGTCTATAAAAGGAAGAGGGGGTGGCAGCCTTTAGACAACCAACAGACTCACCAGCAACAGTGTTGTCTTCAGAGCTGAGATCACAGAAGAGAGAATTCTGCACCCTGCAAATACTCTCTAGCCGCCTCCTTCCTACAGCCGCCACCTATAGCAGTTCGATATCCATTACTTGGGAGAAATCAAGATTGGATCTTGATTCCAATCTTTTGGAGAAAAGATTGGTAGGAGTTGTATTCACAAGTCGTCCAGGTGATTCATGGGAAGAATCAAGTTCTTAGGAAGGACATTGTTGTCTCTGCTCAACCTTGCACTGTGCCATCTTCAGTGGGAGCAGTTTGTGGTTTCTACCTTGGGCGTGAACAACTCCATTGAGAGATATTATTTCTCTGTACCAGGTATTATCTCAATTTGTGTAGATATGGGTTTTCAGAAATTTGTTCCCAAAACAGATGGGCAAATAATCTGAAATTAATTTTAAATAAATCTGATTATTATTTAGAATAGTTCTTTATAATTTTCTTGATTTATGGGTTGTTCATACAAGAGGAAATAGAAATCTTGGTTTGCGCAGGGAGAACTACAAGATTTGTAGTTTATTGAATTTATTTATTACATTTGGTCTGTAAATAATTTTTTTTTTCTTTTTAGACTCAATGTATAGGCATTCAATCTGATGTAATAATTAATAGAAATAGGATTTGTATTTATTTTAATTTTGGATCGAAGATGGCGGCGCAGAGAAGGAGATTTCGCAGAGGGGAGATTCGCTATATGCGATTTGCAGTATAAGAAACTGCAAAATGTGATCTAACCTCTGTTTTGCAGGATGGAGTGTGCGAATAGCCCTGATTAATTGATTTTGTTTTTCTTTTATCGGTTATTTAATTTCAGATTATTTTCTTGAATTAAGGATTTAATTAAAAATCAAACCCCAAAACCATTCGAACCAAGATTGGTTCAAACTGTTTGGACCAAATCTAGGGTTTAATCAAGGCTGAAAGTCAGCCCTAATTTTCCCACTAATGGGCCTAAGGATTGATATTTAATTAAATGGTTAATTCAGCCCAGGCTGTAAAGGCCCAGTTTTAAATAGTTAAAACTGCAAAAGCCCATTTTAAAGGATAAAGCTATATGGGCCGAACTGGGTAACCCTAATTCAGCCCATATACCTAGATAATATTAATGAATAATATTATGAAATTTTAACGGGCTTCCAATGGACCTTACAGATAATTAATTGATTGGATCAATCTATTCCTGCATGAGATGTATGGATGTGTGATGTGCTGCATACATGGGCCATAAGTACTTGGCCCATGCTCATTCGCTCTTGCGCACACCATGGCTGAATGCACATCATTGCCATGGTGTCCTTTTTGGTCATTGGATGACCCCCCTCAGTGGTGGACCCCCACACCTCATCAAGAGGTTACGTGCAGAACCTTAGCCGATTTAAGGCCCACCGAAATCTGGCTTTATGAAAGTCAGTGGGAGCCACTTTGGTTTGACCTAAATCAAACTAGGGCGTAATTATTTGTTCCCTCCAGCTAATATGAGTGCAAGTGATAGGGAGATTCATATGATGAACTCTCTAAAGGCCTTCCATCATTAGCATGAGGATGGGTCCTTTAGTAATGAGGAAACACACCAGAAAATGGGCTATCCATTTGCTATTGGGTTTGTCTGAGTGTTTCAAAAGATGATAGGTGTGTCATAGACCGATGTGGGAGGGGCTTCACCAGAAAATGGGAACTCTCTCACGGTACCTTGGCGTTCACGAATATGATGGGTAAGCACTCACTGGACAGAAAGGTTTACCTGAAAACGGCTTTGAACCTTGTCTGACAGATGCCAAAGGGAAAACTCATATGATGAGTGGATATGATCCTTCACAGAAAGGTGGTGGGGTTATGCAGCTGAAACAGTTGGCTCCATGAACCCTATGTGATTTCCCACATTTCCAGAGACAACCCGTAGTCTCCGTCACTGAGAAAGGAGGAAAATCTCAAAGATGAATAAATGGAAATGGATTGTAGATTAAAAGTCATATCTATGAAATGAACATGAATCAAATTAGGTTGTGGACTAATGTTTGCTCTTTTATCAGAAAATGGCAAACAGATCTTTTGCAAAGCTTCTTGATGACAACAAGTTTAAGGTGGCTTGGCCCAGGGACCACTTAGGGTAAGTGTTGGACCCATAGAGCCCATCTGATGGGTTTCAGGGGGTGCACTGTCAATAAGAGTGTATTTGGCCAGGCCTTGTAACAAAGGCTGGGCTGAACCCATGTGGCTAATGTGTAGAACAATGTTTGAGTCCCACGCCATACAAGGAAGCCCAACTAGGCAGCAGTTTGGAAGGCTTAATGAATACATAACCCTAAAAGTACATAATTGATTCATGTCATTGTGATGTGTTTCTGTGTGATACCCTTAAACTAGACACTTAATGAGACTCGTGTTAGTTTAGAATCTTCATAGTCGTTGGATAGATCTGGGGAGATTTATCCTGCCAAGGCTAACACTGATGTGCTGCCAAGTTGGTTGGGGTGGCTTGTTTCAGCTGCCAGGGTGAGACTTGAGGTAAATGTAGTGTGGTTTTCTTGAAACCCTAAATTTGACCAAAATTCCAGTATTGCCCTGGACCTTGAAAATAGATGGGCAAAATTGGAATGTCACACCTAACCCCTAAACTCAATTATGATACTGCACTAAGTGTCAGATTGGGCTGTCTTTGATGTGCCAATCAGTGATATCCTTAGAGTGGGTGATCATAGTGACAGGATCAGCCCCTTTGTCGGACAAAGTGAATGATCGGGGATGCACTCTCTCTGATGGAAACCTAAACTGCCGACAGTTGATTTCAACCTTTGAAATTTGTTTTGCAAAACATATTTATACAAAGATATATATATATATATATATATATATATATTATGGTTTCAAAATGTTTGCAAAAGATTTTAATTCCCGGGATCCATGTGAGTAAAGAGTGCAACACTGTACCTTGCAGCCGAGGAAGAGGTCCTCTCTTGTCGGGCAGTGTTTGATAATTATAGAATGAGAGGTTAAGTGTAAAACCATTGAGTGTAATGCCTGATGGGCTAATCTTGCATTTGCCCACAGTCCTAGGATTTTCATAAGGTGGATGGACCCAAGGACCATTTGGTGTAAATGTTGGGCCTGTTAAGAGCCCATGGTGATAGACTCAGGGGTTCACTGTCTCCTATAGTGAATTCAGTCAGGCCTTTTAACAAAGGCTGGGTTGAACCCATGTGTCTGATGTGTAGATCAATGTTTGGGTCCCATGCCATACAAGAATAGCCAACTGGGCAACAGGTTAAGAGGTTAAGTGAGCACATAGACTTAATGGGCCTATTAATAAGATTAATTAAAGAAGGGGTAGTTTTGAGATTTGGATCAACTGATAGGGTAAAGGATTATCCCTATCCACTCAAAGAGTCCAGATCCAAATAAAAATTTGGATTGGGAAGGCTAATCTTTATCTGCATATAAGATAAGTGATTATCCTTATCTCTTAAAGAGAGTCCAGATCCAAATATAAGATTTGGATTAGGACATTCCTAAGGGATTAGGAGAACCTCTCTTTAAGACTATAAATAAGAGAGCAGGGCGGACCTCCAAAATACATCTCCAAAATACAATGTACAGTAGCCCTCCATCATATTCTTGCCGCCCTACCCAATTCCATCTCCAAAATACATCTCACCAGCCCTCCATCATATTCTTGTTGAAGAATTTGGTTTTTGCTGAAGAACCGTCCTATTGATTCTGCTTCACCTTACACTGTGTCATCTTCGATGGAAGCAGTATTTAGTTTTTTCCTTGGGCATGAACACCTTAATTGGGAGTTACTGTTACTCCGTATCAAATACATCCCTCTCCACCTTTATGGTATCAAATCTGGTCTGATTTGTTTCAAGATTGACACTTGAAAATGCAGTTTTCTAAAATAGGGAATGTGATTCCCATGAGAGAGAGAGAAATTTTTGAAATTTCGCCCAACCTTCCTGTAGGGTTCAACCATCCATATGATGGATCTCTCATCCACTTCACTCGGCATAATTGGGCCAATCTGACTCTACCGATCAAATTCAAATCTGGTTTGTTTGTTCTTGTGAGGCATCGCCGCTCCCTTCAGTGAGTTGCACAGTTACTGACAATCAGTTGGGGACAGTAGGCCCATCTTCTCTAGCGCCCAAGGAGATTGGGCCCAACCCCGATTCACTTATTGTCCCATTGCCTCAATCTGGAATAGATTAAAAGCTCCAATTGGGCCGAATATGCTGGTTGTGGGCCTTGGTGTTTGGCTTGAGCCCTTTCTATCTTTTCTACTTTTTTTTAATTTTATTTATATTATCAAAAAAAAGTTTCCATGTCTAAACTTGAATTGTTACGTGGACAATCAAGAAAATGAGAAACTTTGGCATATAATACAATGTACAGTAGTTTATTGTCGTTTCAGCCATTGGGAGAAACTACACTTCCATGCCATGCAGACAACAAAATATAAATATAAAAGATGGTACAAACATTTGAAGTTAAACCGGCCCATAGTTCCAAATGAAGAATTTAACACCATAGTTCTAAACACCATGCATTCGACCTAGCTGATGGCAATTGCATGCATCAAGATTGAAGAATGTATCTGCTGCAATTATGTGGTGTCACTTGGTAGCACCATAACACAAGATTTGAACAATTGAAAAATGGAAATTTCCAATGAATAAAAATTACAATTATATATATGATCAATTTTGAACACAAATCGGCCTCAATGGAATACAACTAGATCTTTTTGAACAACTTTATTTGGATATTGTTAATATAAACTGAATAACAAATACATCTTTTATTTATCATTTTCAAATCAATATCGTAATATGATCTACTCAAGTTTTTCCTTGGCAAGTGGCTCCCTAGCTATTCCACCTAGGAGGAGTACTATTGGTAATTCCTAGCTACATCCATCTTAATTATAATTACCCTGATCAACATTTTGGACTGTATGTGTTACATGGAGTTCGTGGAACTGGACTTCTTTGGAGAGACTGGAATTGAGGCATAATAACTCCATTTGACCAGTTGGGATCTCCGTCCAGCAGAGGTCTCGCCGCTGCAACCACAAGGAAAAAACAAAGCAAGATGATGAGGAGGGTGACTGCATTAGCTCTGGACACATTTCTACATCTGCTGTTGTAACCCATTTCTTGTTAGTTGTTATCAACAAATAAACTGTTTCCTGCAAAAAAGTGTGGATTAATTAATGTAACTTGAATCTTGTGGATGAACGGTGAAAGCAGAAATTGGTTTTGCAGAGGGGATCAATTCTGTGGATGTGAAAGTAAGAATGGGATGTCAAATTCCTGGATGATAAACAATTGTAAGAAGGGAGTAGTTATCTATAGATTTCATTTCTGGGGTTACACCTTTACACCCTGCTTAACGTTTTAGAGAAAACGGATGCAGTACGAAGCTTTGATCACTATTCTTTGAAAATCAAATCTTGGGTTTTGGGATTACCAACCTTATTTTCTTCTTCTTCTTTTGATTTGATCTTCGTTATTAAATGGGCTTAACTCTTAAGATATTTTTTGTTTTGTACGTGTTTTCTAATGCAACTGGAACAACAATGTCAACAAACGTGCCCTTGTGTTTTGCTCTAACCCAATTTAAACTCCAGTAGTTTTCCAATATTGACCCAACCCTTGTATTTACAATCTCCTCACAGTTGATTAATAAAATAAATAAATAACCAATATATATAATTAAATATTTATTTTCTAGAGTACTAAGTTGCAACAGACCGATCTTAATTTGTTGCAATTTGAGCTTCCACAAAATCAGACTTTGCCAAGGAAGCAAAGATTGATTAGACATTCCACTAAACCAGCAATGTAGGCATTAATTTTTTTTTCTTGAAACAAATTAGGAAAGAAAAATAAGTTGGCTTAATAAATCAGAATTCCTGGGTTGCTAATATTTCTTATAATTAATTTTCAGTACAAGTTGAATGGAGTGGTGCAATTACATATTCACACACATAAAAAAATTAAAATAGAACAAATAGAAGGGAACTTGTTGAAGGGTTCTTAAGAGAGAATGATAGATCAAATAATCTGCTAGTTAATCGTTTGGACTATAAGAAAGAAATTAAAAATAATTTCTTTTTTTATGCCAGGCAGCCACAGCCTATTACAATGCAGGTGGCCTGCAAAAATAGGCCATGCTAGCCCCGCCCAGCACACATTATACCTCTAATTGAACTATACATACTTGTATTTGTACTCTTAACGCTCATTTCAAAAAAGTATAAATACAAATATATACTGTTCGGGTCATGGCCAAGCTATCCCTGTGAGACATGTAGCCGCCCAACTATCGCCCTGCCACGTCATCCTAACTTGGCCACGTCGGCATAGCTCGGCCACCTTGGCCTAGCCCGACCACAACGAGCTAGTTTCAACCAAGCTATGCTATTACTGTGGCACCTCATCTTATCTTTCCACCCACATCAACTATGCATCATATGGATGAGCATGACTATAGATGAAAGAGGAATAAGGGACACGACTCCACTGGGGAGTGGGACTCTATCCCGAATACCTCGGCGGCTAACCTCATCCCGACAACCCCGGAAGCCTAATCCGACTAGGACAAAGATCTTTGGCCATAAAAAGGTACTCCATGCTCAAGGTAAGTGATCCAACTTCTGAGACCTACATAGCTACTTAGCTCAAGTCGGCACCCTTATAGCTCAGCCCGACCATTCCACCACCTCCATAGGTCTTGAGGCACAGCCTCGTCCTTTTAGCTCAGCCCTGCCCTGCCAACAAGGACTATCTGGTCGCCCTCCTCGGTTCGTGCACTACCTCGAATTGAACAGCTTCAGATTGGTGCCGTCTGTGGGAAACACACAAAAAGCCTTTCACGAAAAATCCTTCATTCCTCACTGCACAATCAAGAAAGTGATCAAGATGCCCAAGAACTAGTCTGAACGATCAACAGGCCAATCCCCATCTTGGGAATCTCGGCATCGCAGCCCTTCGCAACAAGAAATTCCACAGCCTCTAGCCGTGGTTGATTCTATACAGTTCCAAGCAATGCAAGAGAGTCAATAAGATCTTTGAGATGATGCAAACAATAGGATGTGCGACACTACCCAACCAAGTCGTCCCCCCACACACCTCGATACATACTAAGGATGATCCTCCTCCTAAGGGCCCCAAAGCGTGCCGGCCGAAAAGGAAGGGAAAGTAGTCCAAGCGTGAGAAGCAAGACACAGTCATGCTGCACAGCCGCACTACACCGCCATGCTACACAACTGCACTACATAGTCACGCTACACAACCCACTAACTAACGCATACATGACACATTGCACTAAATTGGCTGACCTACTAGCAAGAATGGCACAAAGCTCGGCAATGTATCACTGACTAAGAGAACCAACTCAGCCGACCTATAACGGCTCGAGCCCTTAACGCATAGCTAGTAGCTAGCTCGACAGCGTATAGCCGAACATCTGACTCAACTGATCAATAGCCAGAGCCCAAATCGGAGAAGATCGCTCCCACCTTTGAAGCCACAGGGCAGTCATCATACTTTGTACAATCTCCATAGCTTAGTGCAATGGCCTTAGTTCCATAGCTCGGCACCCCCAAGGGCCCTGTCTCTATAGCTTAGCGCCTTGTGGCCGAGAATCACAACATCAATTCAAAAGCTCAACCTCTAACACTCAGTAAAAAGCCTTTCCTCAGCAAAAGGCCAAGCTAAGTCTTTTTTTAAGTTGTTAGACAGTTTTGTAAGCCCATAGCTTCAATCAAAATTGATGGAGTTTATGAGTTTATTGTAAATGAATAAAAGTACATATTTGATTCATGTTCCCTTGGTATGTTTCTGTGTATTACCCTTAAACTGGACACTTATTGAGACTCGTGTTAGTTTTGAATGTTCACAGCCAGTGGGTCGGTATGGGGAGACCCATCCTGACAAAGCTGACACTATGGTGCCACCAAGTCGGTTGGGGTGGCTTGTCTCAGCTGCCGGGGTGAGACCCTAAGCACATACAGTGTGGGATTAATTGAATCTTTGAACTGGACCAGATTTCCAGTATTGCCCTGGACCTTGGAGATTGATGGGCAAAACAGGAAAGTTACACCCGACCCCTAGACTCGATTATGATACTACACTAGGTGTCGGATCAGGCTGTCTTTGATGTACCAATCAGTGAAATCCTTAGCGGGGGTCAAAACCTAGGTATGTTGGGACAATCCGAGAATTCATCTGAGTGGGTGATCATAGTGGCAGGATCAGCCCCTTTGTCGGACAAAGGTAATGATCGGGGATGCACTCTCACTATTGGAAACCAAGACTGCTGGCAGCCGATTTCAACCGTTGAAATTTGTTTTTGCGAAGTATATTTTATATGAGATATAAAAGTATATACATTATGGTTTCTAAAATGTGTGCAAAAGGTTTTAATTCCTGGGATCCATATAAGTGGAGAGTGCAACATTGTTCCTTGCAGCCGAGGGAGAGGTCCTCTCTTGTCGGGCAGTGTAAGATCATTATGGGCTGAGAGGTTAAGTGTAAGACCATTGAGGATAATACCTGATGGGATAATCTTGCATCTGCCTACAGTCCCTGGGACCACTTAGGGTAAGTGTTGGGCCCATAGAACCCATTTGATGGGTTTCAGGGGGTGCATTGTCTTTAACAGTGTATTCGACCAGGCCTTGTAATAAAGGCTGGGCCGAACCCATGTGGCTGATGTGTAGATCAATGCTTGGGTCCCACGCCATACAAGGAAGCCCAACTGGGCAGCAGTTAGGAAGGTTAAGTGAGCACATAAGCTTAATGAGCCTAAAGCCCATTTCGAACTGGGCTATTAATTTAGTTAATTAAAGGGGCGAATTCTGAGATGGATTAGCAGTTAGGATAGGGTCTTAATCCTATCCACTCAAAGAGTCCAGATCTGAATGTGATTCAGATCTAGAAACCTCCTAATAAGATTAGGATAAAGCTAATCTAATCTACAGATAAGATAAGGGTTTATCCTTATCATTAGAAGAGAAGGCCGATCCAAATATGATTTGGATAAGCACCTCCTAATGGGATTAGGAGCTGATCTTTTCAAGTTAACAAAAGGAAGGAGGGGGCGGCAGCCTTGAGAGACCAAGAAACACATCAGATCTTCTTTACTGCTGAAATCAAGAAGAGAGAATTCTGCACCCTGCGAATACTCTCTTGCCACCTCCCTGCTCTTGCCGCCCTGTTTGCCAGTTCGATCTCCAGCTGTGGGAGAAGTCAAGATTGGATCTTGACATCCATTCTTTGAGAAAGGACTGAAAAGGTAAGCTGTGCTCACATTCCATCCTGTTGTTTCTTGTGAAGGACAGAGTTCTTGGGAAGAACACTGCTAATTTTGCTCCATCCTACACTGCGCCATCTTCAGTGGGAGCAGTCTTGGGATCCTTCCTTGGGCGTGAACACCTTCGTTGGGAGATATTGCTTCTCCGTATCAGGTATCATTCTCTCCCATTCCTTTTGGTTCAGATCTGGTTCAGTTTAGAGGTTCAAGATTTATCCTTGAAAATATGATTTTCTAAATAGGGAATGTGATTCCTAGTTGAAGGGAGAGAAAAATTTTGGAAATTCGCCCCTTATTCCGCAATCTTTGGGCGTCCATGGGATGGATCTCTCAACCCTTCAGCGGTATCAGAGCCACAGGTTCAAATCTTGAATCATTCTGTTTCAGATCTGAACCTACGCAATTAGGGAGAAGGCGTTCTACCCAATTTGCTCAAATTTGGTTTTGGGAATTTTGTTCCCAAAACAGTTGGGCAAATAATCTGAAATTAATTTTAAATAAATCTGATTATTATTTAGAATTGTTCTTTATAATTTTCTTGATTTATGGGCTGTTCGTACAAGAGGAGATCGAATTCTTGGTTTGCGCAGGGAATCTGCGATTTTGCAGTTCTTGACTTTTTTTTGGGTCTGTAAATAATTTTTTTTATTTTCTAGACTCAATGTATAGGTATTCGATCTGATGTAATTATTAATAGAAATAGGATTTCTATTTATTTTATTTTGGATCGAAGATGGCGGTGCAGAGAAGGAGATTTCGCAGATAAGGGAAATGCTATCTGCGATTTGCAGTTTGTGAAACTGCATTTCTGTGATCTAACCTCTGTTTTGCAGGAAGGATTGTGCGAACAGCCCTGTTTGACTGATTCTTGTTTTTCCTTTTATCAATATTTAATTTCAGATTATTTTCTTGAATTAAGGATTTAATTAAAAATCAAACGCTAGACCCATTCGAACCAAGATTGGTTCAAAACTGTTTGGATCAATTCTAGGGTTTAATCAAGGCTGAATGTCAGCCCTAATTTCCCACTAATGGGCCTAAGGATTGATATTTAATTAAATGGTTAAATCGTCCCAGCCTGTAAAGGCCCAGTTTTAAATAGTTAAAACTGCAAAAGCCCATTTCAAAGGATAAAGCTATATGGGCCGAACTGGGTAACCCTAATTCAGCCCATATACCTAGATAATATTAATGGTTAATAGTATGGAATTTTAACGGGCTTCCAATGGGCCTTACAGATAATTAATTGATTGGATCAATTTATCCCTGCATGTGATGTATGGATGTGTGGTGTGCTGCGTACATGGGCCATAAGTACTTGGCCCATGTTCATTCGACAGTGGCTCTTGCGCACACCATGGCTGAATGCACATCAATGCCATGGTGTCCCTTTTGGTCATTGGATGACTTCGCTCAGTGGTGGGCCCCACACCTCATCAAGAGGTTGCTTGCGGAACCATAGCCGATTTAAAGCCCACCGAAATCTAGCTTTATGAAAGTCAGTGGGAGCCACTTTGGTTTGACCTAAATCAAACTAGGGCGTAATTTTGTTCCCTCCAGCTAATATGAGTGCGTGTGATAGGGAGATTCATATGATGAACTCTCTAAAGGCCTTCCATCATTAGCATGAGGATGGGTCCTTCAGTAATGAGGAAACGCACCAGAAAATGGGTCCTCCAGCTAATCTGAGTGTTTCATAAGATGATAGGGGCGTCATAGACCGATGTGGGAGGGGCTTCACCAAAAAATGGGAACTCTCTCACGGTAACTTGGCGTTCATGAATATGATGGGTAAGCACTCACTGGACAGAAAGGTTTACCTGAAAACGGCTCTGAACCTTGTCTGACAGAGGCCAAAGGGAAAATTCATATGATGAGTGGATGTGATCCTTCACAGAAAGGTGGTGGGGTTATGCAGCTGAAACAGTTGGCTCCATGCACCCTATGTGATTTCCCACATTTCTAGAGACAACCCGTAGTCTCCATCACTGAGAGAGGAGGGAAATTGCAGATACGAATAAATGGAAATGGATCATAGATTAAAATCCATATCTATGAAATGAACATGAATCAAATTAGGTTGTGGACTGATGTTTGCTCTTTTATCAGAAAATGGCAAACGGATCTTTTGCAAAACTACTTGATGACATCAAGTTGAAGGGCCCAAACTATGCTGATTGGTACAAGAACCTTATGCTGGTTCTAGCTTCTGAAAAGCTGGACAAAGTGGCAAAGAATCCTGCCCCGGAGCGTCCGGGTGATAGGGCTTCTGAGGCCCGAAAGAGAGACTATCAAGAATGGGAGGAGAAAAACTCCCTTGCCCGGTGTTACATCATTGCTTACTTAGACAACCCGATATAGAGGCAGTTCGATCAGATCGAACTTGCTAAAGACATACTGGATAGTCTCAGGATAATGTATGAAGAGCAGAATCGTTCTACTCGACAAAAGGTCTTGAAATAGTTCATGACAGCACAAATGTCCAAGGGTCAACAAGTTCACGACCATTGTCTTCGGATGATGGGATACATCAACGAACTGGAGGCTCTTGGATCCGGGCTGGACCTTGCTACCCAGATATATGCTATCCTTAACTCTTTGCCTCCTTCGTTTAATCCGTTCATCATGAACTATAACATGAACAAGCTGAATGTCAGCTTACAACAGCTCAGCAATATGTTGCCAAGAGTTGAGGAACTGATTAGAAAGGATGAGCCTGTAGCCATGCTTGTTGAAGCTGGCAAGACAGGCAAGAGAAAGAGGAAGGCAAAGAATCCTCAGAAGAAAGCCACTAAGAGCAAGAAGCAGAAGAAAGACAAAGCATCGAATGCCTGTCACTTCTGCAAGAAGACCGGCCACTGGAAAAGGAATTGTCCTACCTACCTGGAATCCAAGAAAGGTAACTTCGAAACATGTGTTATAGAAACCAATTTGTTGGTAGCTTCTGCTTCCTAGTGTATTGACTCCGGGGCTTTGACTCATGCTTGCAACTCACTGCAGGGGTTCAAGGTAAGCAGAAGGCTGAGTGAAGGAGAAGTCACACTCTTCTTGGGGACTACTGCAACTGTTGCAGCCGCGGCCATAGGAACCTTGGAATTAATACAATTACTATTAAAAGAAACAACAGATTCATCGCATACGGGGAACTGGAGAACGGTCTCTATGTTCTACATCCTTCTCTAGAAACTAACATAACCGAAACTACGTCGGTTGAAATCCCTAAGAAGAGAGCTCGTGATACAGTTAATCTCACGTGTCTGTGGCATTATCGACTTGGCCACATCGGTGTTGACCGAATCACAAGGTTGGTAAAGGATGGTCCTTTGGATTTTCTAACTATAGAAGATCTTCCCACTTGTGAGCCTTGCCTACAAGGCAAGATGACGAAACGGCCATTTAACGGTAAGCCTGAAAGATGTACGGGCACACTTGACCTAATACATACTGATGTATGTGGTCCCCTGAGTGTTAGGACACGAAATCAACACGTGTATTTCATCACCTTCACAGATGATTTTTCACGAGCACACTTGACCTAATACACACTGATGTATGTGGTCCCCTTCGATCAGATCGAGGTGGCGAGTATCTCTCTGATGAATTCAAGGACTACTTAAAGGACAATGGGATAGTATCACAATTAGCTCCTCCTTCTACACCACAACTTAACGGTGTTTCGGAGAGGAGGAATAGGACCTTATTGGATATGGTCCGGTCGCTTCTCATACACTCAGAGTTACCCACATCCTTTTGGGGTTACGCATTAGAGATTGCGATTTATGTGCTGAATCGGGTTCCAACCAAATCGGTTCCAAATACTCCATATGAACTTTGGACCGGAAAGAAACCAAGTGTCAGACACTTGAAGATTTTGGTTTGTCCAGCACACGTTAAAAGAACGAGTGCAGACAAGTTGGAATCCAAGACCAGTCGTTGCCTATTTGTAGGCTACCCAAAAGGCTCTGTGGGTTAACTATTCTATGACCCAAGTGAGCATAAAGTGTTCTGCAGTCGTAATGTGCAATTCTTGGAAACCGACTATATCCTAGACACCCATCGTCAGGAAGTTGTTCTTGATGAGGAGAGCTCAGGAGCAGTGGGAGATGTCCCACAAGTTCCAGGTAGTGACCAACTTAGAAGATCCACTCGGGTATCCAGGCCACCAATGGTTATGACCAGGATAGTTACCTGGTGGAAACCTTGACTAGTGAGGAGGATCCCGTGACTTACACGGAAGCTATGTTGGACATAGATTCCCAGAAGTGGGTGGAGGCCATGAGAGATGAGATGGACTCAATGGAGACCAATGGAGTATGGAATCTAGTTACCTGGTGGAATCAGCAGTGTTCTTCCCTAAGAACTCTGTCCTTCGCAAGAAACAGTAGGATGGAATGTGAGCACAGCTTCCTTTTCAATCCTTTCTCAAAGAACTGATGTCAAGATCCAATCTTGACTTCTCCCACAATAGGAGATCGAACTGGAAAATAGGGCGGCAAGAGCAGGGAGGCGGCAAGAGAGTATTCGCAGGGTGCAGAATTCTCTCTTCTTGATTTCAGCACTAAAGAGGATCTGATGTGTTTCTTGGTCTCTCTCAAGGCTGCCGCCCCCTCCTTTTTGTTAACTTGAAAAGATCAGCTCCTAATCCCATTAGGTGGTGCTTATCCAAATCATATTTGGATCAGCCTTCTCTTCTAGTGATAACAATAATCCCTTATCTTATCTGCAGATTAGATTAGCTTTATCCTAATCCCATTAGGAGGTTTCTAGATCTGAATCACATTCAGATCTGGACTCTCTGAGTGGATAGGGTTAATACCCTATCCTATCTACTAATCTATCTCAGAATTCGCCCATTTAATTAACTAAATAAATAGCCCAGTTCGAAATGGGCTTCAGGCCCATCAAGCTTATGTGCTCACTTAACCTTCCTAACTGCTGCCCAATTGGGCTTCACTGTATGGCGTGGGACCCAAGCATTGACTACACATTAGCCACATGGGTTCGGCCCAGCCTTTGTTACAAGGCCTAGTCGAATACACTGTTAAGACAGTGCACCCCTTGAAACCCATCAAATGGGCTCTATGGGCCCAACACTTACCCTAAGTGGTCCTTGTGCCAAGCCACCTTGTAACACCCAGGGACTGTGGGAAGATGCAAGATTAGCCCATCAGGTATTATCCTCAATGGTCTTACACTTAACCTCTCAGCCCATAATGATCTTACACTGCCCGACAAGAGAGGACCTCTCCCTCGGCTGCAAGGAACAGTGTTGCACTCTCCACTTACATGGATCCTGGGAATTAAAACTTTCTGCAAACATTTTAGAAACCATAATGTATATACTTTTATATCTCATATAAAATATACTTTGCAAAACAAATTTCAACGGTTGAAATCGGCTGCCGGCAGTCTTGGTTTCCAACAGTGAGAGTGCATCCCCGATCATTACCTTTGTCCGACAAAGGGGCTGATCCTGTCACTATAATCACCCACTCAGATGAATTCTCGGATTGTCCCAACATACCCAGGTTTTGACCCCCGCTAAGGATCTCACTAATTGGTACATCAAAGATAGACCGATCTGACACCTAGTGCAGTATCATAATCGAGTTTTGCCCATCAATCTCCAAGGTTCAGGGCAATACTGGAAATCTGGTCCAGTTCAAAGATTCAATTAATCCCACACTGTATGTGCCTAGGGTCTCACCCCGGTAGCTGAGACAAGCCACCCCAACCGACTTGGTGGCACCACAGTGTCAGCCTTGTCAGGATAGGTCTCCCCAGACTGACCCACTGTTGTGAACATTCTAAACTAACACGAGTCTCAATAAGTGTCCAGTTTAAGGGTATTACACAGAAACATACCAAGGGAACATGAATCAAATATGCACTTTTATTCATTTATAATAAACTCATAAAGTACATCAATTTTGATTGAAGCTAAGGGCATACAAAACTGTTTAACATCAGTTAGAACAAGACTGGGGACGCCAAGGCATAGACCGGCTGGCTACACCTCGGCCAACGCAAGATAGGGTACGCCAAGGCTTAGCATGCCATTGGCTAACGACACCTCGGTCAACACAGGATTGGGGATGCCAAGGCATAGCCCAGTCGGTTACACCTCAGTTAGCACAAGACTGGAGACGCCAAGGCATAGCCCGGCTGGCTACACCTTGGCCAACGGTAACCTCGGTCAATGCAAGACAAGGGATGTCGAGGCTTAGCTTGCTAGGCCATGCCTTGGCCAGCCATACCTTGGACGACTACATCTCAGTTATCGGACTAGAATCGCGTATGAAGTGGATGCCCGAGGCACAGCCCGACTCAACTCACATAGTAGCCCAGCTAGCCTCACCTAGGCCAGTGAAAGAAATGGTACAAGTAACAAGAGGTCTGAAAGAATGGTAGGATTGATGTGTGGCTCATTGTGACACTAGCAAGTGCACTAGCCGTTCAAGTAATAAAGTAGTGAGTGAAATATCTCTCCCACGAGGATTTAGGAAACAATTACCAATACTAAATTGAGCACTTCTTATCTGATCAACAAATAAATCAAAACTTTAATGAAAGATAAAAAATCCTAAATTAAAATCTATCTAAATCATTGGCCCAATTGCCTTCAAATCAGGTTAGAAGAGTAAGCAGTAAATGTCAATCTCAGAATTCAGCAATCTATCAATTTGGATCATTCGAATAAATCATGATTGAGCCTTGGTTTGGTGAAACCCCAAAGTCATGAACAGCCTCTCTCAAACGCATGTTCATCCTATGCATGAGTGACGGTTCTTCTATCTCTAGCAAGAATCTAATCCCCATGCATGCATTTCTTCAAACACTTCTAAGGCATCAATTCAAATCTGAATTGATCACCAACTGAATTGTGCAAATTATCTCTAACCTTGCACTCAATTCAGTTCTTGAATAGTAGATCTGAATTCCTAGAGTCTCTCTCAAACACTCTAGGAATTCCAAGCTATAGATTAATTCGGCCAATCTGAATTCTCTTTCAAGCAATTCAGATCTTGCAATCTCAGATCTGAGAATTCAGATCTGAGTTTTGAAGGTTAGTTGGCCGAATTACTCTACAATAACACCCTTATTCAAGAAACTTCAAGTACAATTCATGACCATTTGAATGAATCAAAAAGAATTAGATTGCTGAACTGAAATTTTACAAGCTGAAATACATCAAGGAAGAATGGAAACAAGGAGAAAGAAGAAAGAAAATATAACAAAGAAACTGAATTCAAATCAAAAGAGAATGAAACTACAAATGATTTATTACAAAAGATCTTTGAATCACAAACCCTCAATTCGAACTCACCTTCTCTTCTAGCTTGCTTGTCTTGAACTTCCTTCAGCCCTTCTTCTTCTTCTTCCTTGCGCCTAGCCTTCTTCTCTTCTCTTCTCTCAAGGTGGCCGAACCTCTAAGAGTGGGAGAGCCTTCCTCTCAAGCAATTGAACACCTCTCCCCCCTCCTAGAGGCCTCCTTATATAGTTTTTCAAGGGGGCTCTTGCCCCTTCTTGAAGTCTCTAGAATTGGGTGTATTACACCCCTCATGAACCTTCTAAAGTGCTCCCTCCTTCTCTTCAAGAAACATCTAGGAGTTGCCGCCCCTAACTCCCTTTGGGCTGCTATTTGGGCTACAACTTAGCTTGCTTTTGAGCTCATGTGGGCTACACTCTAGGCTGTTATTTGGGCTAAAAATGGGCTGGGCCGAAATTTCCTTCTTGCTAGGCTTCTTCCTTTGGGTTTTCCAAAGAGTTAACTTGCACTTCTTGGGCCGAATGAAAACTCCCTTGCTCTCATGGCTGGGCCGGACTGAACTTGAAAAATTTTGGGCTTTCTTTTCTTGCTTTTGCCTTCTTTTTGTTGATTTGGCTCCCCCTGAAATCTTTCTTGCAATCAAACTAAAATAGGGTAAAATCTAATTAAACCAGCATAAAATTTCATGCAAAAACCTCATAAAATATAGATAAATTGTAGGTTCATCAAGGATCCATCTAATGCCATAAAGGTTGCGGAATGGGTGGGCGAATTTCAAAAATTTCCTACCTTCTCCCAACTGGGAATCATATTCCCTAAATTTAGAATACAATATTCAAGGATCCTACTTGAACCATAATCAAACCAGATCTGTACCAAAAGATAAATGGGAGGAATATACCTGATCCGGAGAAGCACTATCTCCCAAAGTTGGTGTTCACGCCCAAAGAATGCTCCAAGATCCGTTCCTGCTGAAGATGACACAGCTGTGGATGGAACAGAACCAACAGGGTGCGTCCTACACACTGGATCCTTCACAAGAATCCTCTAAAAAATACTAAACACTGAATCCTTTTAGTCTTTGTTGCAAGACTAATGTCAAGAACAGATTTCTTGACTTTCTTTTTCTGCAAAGATCTAATCTTGCAAAAAAAGATGGCGGCGGCAGGAGGAGAACACTAAAGGCGAAAAGGCTGAACTGCCTTTTTCTTTTTCTGAAGTATGAAAAAGATCCTATCTCAATTCGCAGGAGATATCCTATATCTCTTCAAGGTGGTTCAAAATCTGATATTTCTCTCTCTTGGTTAGGGTTTCTCCTCCTTTCTTATTGATTAAGAATCCTCCTAATTAGGAGTTATCCCAATCCAAATCAGTATTTGGATAGGGGATAATCTTAATCCTATCTGCAGATAAAGTTAGCTTACTCCTGATCTCATCAGGAGGTTACCAGATTCAAATCTAATTTGAATTTGGTCTCCAAGAGTGGATAAGGCTAAAGGCTCAATCCTTTTAGTAACATTAATCTCAGATTTGCCCCAAGGATGGGTGATCATATCAGCCCACCTCAAAATGGGCTTCTGGCCCATTAAGTGTTCAGTGTCTAATTACTTTCCAATCTGCTGCCCAGTTGGGTTTCTTTGTATGGCGTGGGACCCAAGCATTGATCTACACACCAGTCACATGGGTTCGGCCTAGCCTTTAATACAAGGCCCAGCCGAATTCACTGAAAAACTCAATGAACCCCTTGAGTCCATCATATGGACCCTATGGGCCCAACACTTACATTAAGTGGTCCCTGGGCCAAGCCATCTTATAAAAATCCAGGGACTGTGGGCAGGTGCAAGATTAGCCCATCAGGTATTATCCTCAATGGTCTTACACTTAACCTCTCAACCCTTAATGATCAAGCACTGCCCGACAAGAGAGGACCTCTCCCTCGGCTGTAAGGAACAGTGCTGCACTCTCCTCTCACATGGATTCCAGGAATTAAAACCAATTGCAAACAATTTGAAACCGTACATATATATATAAATAAATATATTAATTTTGCAAAACAAAATTCCAATGATTGAAATCAACTGTCGGCAATTTGGTTTCCATCAGAGAGAGTGTAGTCCCGATCATTACCCTTTGTCCGACAAAGTGGCTGATTCTGTCACTATGATCACCCACTCAGATGAATTCTCAAACTGCCCCAACATACCCAGGATTTGATCCCCGCTAAGGATCTCACTGAATGGCATATCAAAGGCAGCCTGATCCAACACCTAGTTAAGTGTCATAATTGAGTCTAGGAGTCAGGTGTAACTTTCCAGTTTTGCCCATCTATCTCCAAGGTCCAGAGCAAGACTAGAAATCTGGTCCGGTTCAAAGATTCAAGTAATCCCATACTGCATGTGCCTCGGGTCTTTCCCTGGTGGCTGAGACAAGCCATCCCAACACTTGGTGGCACACCAGTATCAGCCTTGGCAGGATAATTTTCCCTAGACTTATCCAACGGCTGTGAACATTTAAAACTAACATGAGTCTCTATAAATGTCCAGTTTTAGTGTTTTACACAGAATTAAACCAAACAACATGAATCAAACATGCACTTTATTTATTTCCACTAAATAACAAAAGCACATCAAATCAGATTGAAGCTAAGGGCATACAAAAACCGTCTAATAGCTCCCACTTGCACTTAGGTCCAATCTGGTACAAGCCGGAGTCCCATACTTTCCACGTGTTTCTCAAACACCTTCTTTTGTCAGTGGCTTAGTCAATGGGTCTGCCACATTATCCGCTGATGCTACCTTTTGAATCAGGACGTCCCCTCTACCAACGATCTCCCACAGTACATGGTACTTTCTCTCGATGTGCTTTGACTTTGAGTGAGCCCGAGGCTCTTTAGCCTGAGTGATCGCTCCATTGTTGTCACACAACAATGGGATGGGAGATGTGCTGGATAGAATCGCTCCCAATTCATGTATGAACTTCTTCATCCACACGGCTTCCTTGGCAGCTTCACTTGCGGCAATGTACTCGGCCTCGGATGTGGAGTCTGCAGTGGACCCCTGTTTGCTGCTTTTCCAGCAAACAGCACACGATCCTATCGTGAAAACATACCCAGATGTAGACTTTCTATCATCTGGATCCGATTGGAAATCGGCATCTGTATACCCTAGAACTTGCAGTGAACTACCATCGAATACCAGACAAAACTCTTTTGTCCTTCGAAGGTATTTGAGTATGTTCTTCACAGCAGTCCAATGCTCCAGCCATGGGTTTGCCTAGAATCTGCTTACCACACTCACCGCCTGAGCAATGTCCGGGCGAGTGCACAGCATGGCATACATGATGCTCCCTACGGCTGAGGCATAGGGAACGTCTCTCATGCTCTCAATCTCCTCAGAAGTCTTGGGAGACATCTTCTTGGAGAGAGTGACTCCGTGCCTGAAAGGAACGTTTCCTTTCTTGGAGTTCTCCATGCTGTACCTCTTGACAATTTTGTCAATATAAGCAGCGTAGGATAATCCAATTATCCGCTTTGATCTATCTCTATAGAATCGAAGACCCAGTACGTATGAAGCTTCTCCAAGATCTTTCATGGAGAATTGCTGTGATAGCCATACCTTGACCGAAGTCAACATTTCTACATCATTCCCAATGAGTAGGATATCGTTCACGTACAACACCAAAATGTGATCTTATCCCCACTGGACTTCCTATAAACACAGGGCTCATCCGGATTCTGCTCAAAGTCAAACGTTTTGATTGCAGAATCAAAACGGATGTTCCAACTCCTAGAAGTCTGCTTAAGTCCATATATGGATCTATTAAGTTTACATACCATGTGTTCCTGACCAGCAGCAATGAAGCCTTGCGGCTGATGCATGTAGATATCTTCACTAAGATCTCCATTCAGGAACGCGGTTTTGACATCCATTTGCCAAATCTCATAGTCATGGTATGCTGCTACAGCTAGCAGGATCCTAATGGATTTAAGCATGGCCATGGGCGAAAAGGTTTCCTCATAGTCGATGCCTTCTTTCTGAGTATACCCTTTTGCCACCAAACGAGCTTTAAAGGTCTCAATCCTGCCATCGGGGCCCTTCTTCCTCTTGTAGATCCATTTGCAACCAATTGCTTTTACCCCGGGGGGCGGATCCACTAGAGTCCAGACTCCATTGGTCTCTATTGAGTCCATTTCAGCTCTCATGGCCTCCACCCACTTCTGGGAGTCTATGTCTAAAATAGCTTCCGCGTAAGTCACGGGATCGTCTTCACTAGTCAAGGTTTCCACCAGGTAACTATCCTGGTCATAACCATATCGGATTGGTGGTCTGGATACCCGGGTGGTTCTTCTAGGTTGGTCATTACCTGGAATTTGTGGGACATCTCCCACTGCTCCTAAGCTCTCCTCATCAAGAACTATTTCCTGACAATGGGTGTCCAGGATGTAATCGGATTCTAAGAATTGGGCATTTCGACTACAGAACACTTTCTGCTCACTCGGGTCATAGAATAGATAACCCACCGAATCCTTTGGGTAGCCTATGAACAGGCAACGACTGGTTTTAGATTCCAACTTGTCCGCACTTGTTCTTTTAACGTGTGCAGGACAACCCCAAATCTTCAAGTGTCTTACACTTGGCTTCCTTCCGGTCCAAAGTTCATATGGAGTTTTCGGAACTGATTTGGTTGGAACCCGATTCAGCACGTAGATAGCAGTCTCTAATGCGTATCCCCAAAAGGATGTGGGTAATTGTGAGTGTACGAGAAGTGATCGGACCATGTCCAACAAGGTTCTATTCCTCCTCTCTTAAATACCGTTGAGTTGAGGTGTAGCAGGAGGAGCTAATTGTGACACTATCCCATTGGCCTTTAAGTAGTCCCTGAATTCGTCAGAGAGATACTCGCCACCTCGATCTGATCGAAGGGCCTTAATTTCTTTCCCTAACTTTTTCTCGAATTCATGTCTGAACTCTTTGAACTTTTCAAATGATTCAGACTTATGTCTCATTAGGTACACGTAACCATATCGTGAAAAATCATCTGTAAAGGTGATGAAGTACACGTGTTGATTCCGTGTCCTAACACTCAGGGGACCACATACATCAGTATGTATCAGGTCAAGTGTGCCTTCAGATCTTTCAGGCTTACCATCAAATGGCCACTTAGACATCTTACCTTGAAGGCAAGGTTCACAAGTGGGAAGATTTTCTACGGTTAGAAAATCCAAAGGACCATCCTTTACAAGCCTTGTGATTCGGTCACTACCGATATGGCCAAGTCAGGAATGCCAGAGCCACATGGGACTTACTGTATCACGATTCCTTTTCTTGGGGTTTTCGACCGACGTAGTTTCGGTTAAGTTAGTTTCCAGAGAAGGATGTAGAACATAGAGACCGTTCTCTAGTTCCCCACATGCGATGAATTTATTATTCCGTTTAACAATAATCATATTACTAAAATAAACAGTATATCCATCAGCACACAGTTTTGAAATAGAAATTAAATTTCTTCTCAAGTTCTGTACATAAAGACAATCTTTAAGTACAATTATTCCTTCTTTAAAAACTAATTCTATGGTTCCCATTGCTGCTGCTGCAACACTTGCAGTTGTTCCCAAGAATAGTGTCACTTCACCTTCACTCAACCTTCTGCTAACTTTGAACCCCTGCAGTGAGTTACACGCATGAGTTGAAGCCCCGGAGTCAACACACCAGGACATAGAAGTAACTAACATGTTAGTTTCTATGACACAAGTTTCGATGTTACCTTTCTTAGATTCTAGGTAGGCAGGACAATTCCTCTTCCAGTGGTCGGTCTGCTTGCAGAAGTGACAGACATCAGATGCCTTGTTCTTCTTCTGCTTCTTAGGTTTGGTAGTTTTCTTCTGGGGCTTCTTTGCCTTTCTCTTTTTCTTGCCCGATTTGTTAGCTTCAACAAGCATAACCACAGGCTCATCCTTCTTGAGTAGATCCTCGGCTCTCTGCAACATATTGCTGAGTTCCTAGACGCTGACATTCAGCTTATTCATATTGTAGTTCATTGTGAACGCATTGAAGGAAGAGGGCAAAGAATTGAGGATGGCATCCACTTGCATGCAAGATCTAGCCTAGATCCAAGAGCTTCAAGTTAGTTAATGTATCCCATCATCCGAAGACAATGGTCATGAACTTTCTGCCCTTTGGTCATCTGCAGGGTCATGAACAATTTTAGGACCTTCTGTCGAGTAGAACGGTTCTACTCTTCATACATTGTTCTTAGACTATCCAATATGTCCTTGGCTAGTTCGATCTGATCGAACTGCCTCTGTATTGAGTTGTCTAATGTGGCAACGACAAAGCAGCGGGCTAGGGAGTTCTTATCCTCCCACTCTTGGTAGTCCCTCCTACGGGCCTCAGAAGCCCTATCACCCGGACGTTCCGGGGCAAGATTTTTTCACCACCTTGTCTAACTTTTCGGAAGTTAGGACCAGCATAAGATTTCTGTACCAGTCGGCGTAGTTTGGGCCCTTAAGCTTGTTATTGTCTAGAAGCTTTGCAAATTGACCGTTTGCCATTTTCTGATAAAATAGCAAAATCATTAGTCCACAACCTTAGTTTGATTCATGTTACCTACATAGATATGGCTTTTAATCTATGTTCCATTCCCATTTGTTCATCTCTGAGATTTCCCTCCTTTCTTAGTGACGGAGACGACAAAATGTCTCTGGAAATGTGGGAAATCACATGGGGTGCGTGAAGCCAACTGTTTCAGCTGCATAACCTCACCACCTTTCTGTGACGGATCATATCCACTTATCAAATGAGTTTCCCTTTGGCCTCTGTCAGACAAGGTTCAGAGCCATTTTTAGGTAAACCTTTCTATCTAGTGAGTGCTTACCCATCATATTTAGGTTACGCCATGGTACCGTGAGAGAGTTCCCATTTTCTGGTGAAGCCCCTCCCACATCGGTCTATGATGCCCCTATCATCTTATGAAACACTCTAATAGATCCAACAGCAAATGGATAACCCAATTTTATGGTGCATTTCCTCATTACTGAAAGACCCATCATTGTGCTAATGACGGAAGGCCTTTAGATAGTCCATCATATGGGTCTCCCTATCACATGCATTCATATTTGCTGGAGGGAACAAAATTACGCCCTAGTTTTAATTTAGGTAAAACCAGAGTGGCTCCCACTGACTTTCTTAAAGTCTAATTTCTGATGGGCCTTAATCGACTAGGGGTTCCGTACGCATCCCTTTTCAGGGTTGTGGGGCCCACCAAGCAAAGAGGGGTCATCCAATGACCTTGAAGGACACCATGGCAATGATGTGCATTCAGCCATGGTGTGCGCAAGAGCCACTAACGAGTCTTCATGGGCCAAGTACTTATGGCCCTTGGTCGCAGCACATCAAACATCCAAACATCACATGTAAAGGAGGAATTGATCCAATCAATTAACCGCTGTAAAGCCCATTGAATAGCCCATTTAAAATCTAAGTCATTAACAATTAATGACTACTAGGTGTATGGGCTGAATCGCAGATAGCAATTCGGCCCATACAGCTTATCTCATAGTAATGGGTCTTTTGCAGTTTTAACCCTTTAAAACTGGGCTTTACAGGTGGGCCGAATTAATCCCTATAATTGAACATCAGATTTGGAACAGCAAGTGTGAGAAATACAGACTGAAAAAGTCCCTATCGAACCCCAGATTCGGTCCAAACAGTTTTGGTCCAATCTAGTCCGAGAGGATCCAAAACTGATTTTCAATTCAAGAATTAATTCATGAAAGATCTGAAATTAATAATTTTGATTTCAAACAATCACAAATCAAACTATGGACTGTTCGCACCACCTGCAAAACAGAGGTTAATCACAAGGGTTGCAGTTTCACAAACTGCAAATCGCAGAAAGCGATTTCTCCAACTGCAAATCTCCAATGCCGCCTTCTTCTTCCTTCTTCTTTAATCAAGAAAAATAACAGAAATCCTATTTCTATCAATAACATTCTTGATCAAATCCTATACATTCAGTCTAAAAATAAAAAAAAATTACAAACCGAATTAAATAAATAGAAAGAAAAAGGGTGCACAGACTATTTGCGCCAAATCTGCACTGCGATCTCTAGGTTCGAACAATCCATTAAAACAAAATAAATAAAGAACAATTCTAAATAAAATTTTCATTTAATAAAAAATAATTTCAGATCAATCGCCCTTAACAAGAAACAGTTTCTTGAAACAAAGAAAACAATCTGCGCAAATCTTGAAAGAACACCTTCTATCCATCTGCGCATGGTCAGATCTGATTTTCTTTTGGTTCAAGATTCAAACCTGTGGCTCTGATACCACTGAAAGAATGGTAGGATCCATCTAATGGACGCTATAAAGGTTGCGCAATGGATGGGCGAATTTCAAAAATTTCCTACCTTCTCCCAACTGGGAATCATATTCCCTAAATTTAGAATACAATATTCAATGATCCTACTTGAACCATAATCAAACCAGATCGATACCAAAAGATAAATGGGAGGAATATACCTGATCCGGAGAAGCACTATCTCCCAAAGTTGGTGTTCACGCCCAAAGAATGCTCCAAGATCCGTTCCTGCTGAAGATGACACAGCTGTGGATGGAACAGAACTAGCAGGGTGTGTCCTACACACTGGATCCTTCACAAGAATCCTCTGGAAACACTAAACACTGAATCCTTTTAGTCTTTGTTGCAAGACTAATGTGAAGAACAGATTTCTTGACTTTCTTTTTCTGCAAAGATCTGATCTTGCAAAAAAAGATGGCGGCGGCAGGAGGAGAACTCTAAAGGCGAAATGGCTGAACTGCCTTTTTCTTTTTCTGGAGTATGAATGAGATCCTATCTCAATCCGCAGGAGATATCCTATATCTCTTCAAGGTGGTTCGAAATCTGATATTTCTCTCTCTTGGTTAGGGTTTCTCCTCCTTTCTTCTTGATTAAGAATCCTCCTAATTAGAAGTTATCCCAATCCAAATCAGTATTTGGATAGGGGATAATCTTAATCCTATCTGCAGATAAAGTTAGCTTACTCCTGATCTTATTAGGAGGTTACCAGATTCAAATCTAATTTGAATTTAGTATCCAAGAGTGGATAAGGCTAAAGGCCCAATCCTTTTACTAACATTAATCTCAAATTCGCCCCAAGGATGGGTGATCATATCAGCCCACCTCGAAATGGACTTCTGGCCCATTAATGTTTAGTGTCTAATTACTTTCCAATCTGCTACCCAGTTGGGCTTCTTTGTATGGCGTGGGACCCAAGCATTGATCTACACACCAGCCACATGGGTTCGGCCCAGCCTTTAATACAAGGCCCAGCCGAATTCACTAAAAAACTCAATGAACCCCTTGAGTCCCTCATATGGACCCTATGGGCCCAACACTTACATTAAGTGGTCCTTGGGCCAAGCCATCTTATAACAACCCAGGGACTGTGGGCAGGTGCAAGATTAGCCCATCAGGTATTATCCTCAATGGTCTTACACTTAACCTCTCAGCCCTTAATGATCAAGCACTGCCCGACAAGAGAGGACCTCTCCCTCGGCTGCAAGGAACAGTGCCGCACTCTCCTCTCACATGGATCCCAGGAATTAAAACCATTTGCAAACAATTTGAAACCGTACATATATATATATAAATATATTAATTTTGCAAAACAAAATTCCAACGATTGAAATCAACTGTCGGCAGTTTGGTTTCCATCAGAGAGAGTGCAGTCCCGATCATTACCCTTTGTCCGACAAAGTGGTTTATTCTGTCACTATGATCACTCACTCAGATGAATTCTCAAACTGCCCCAACATACCTAGGTTTTGATCCCCGCTAAGGATCTCACTGATTGGCATATCAAAGGCAGACTGATCCAACACCTAGTGAAGTGTCATAATCGAGTCTAGGGGTCCGGTGTAACTTTCCAGTTTTGCCCATCTATCTCCAAGGTCCAGGGCAAGACTGGAAATCTGGTCCGGTTCAAGGATTCAAGTAATCTTATACTGCATGTGCCTCGGGTCTTACCCTGGTGGCTGAGACAAGCCATCCCAAAACTTGGTGGCACACCAGTATCAGCCTTGGTAGGATAAATCTCCCTAGACTTATCCAACGGCTGTGAACATTTAAAACTAACACGAGTCTCTATAAATGTCCAGTTTTAGGGTTTTACATAGAATTAAACCAAACAACATGAATATAAAATGCACTTTATTTATTTCCACTAAATAACAAAAGCACATCAAATCAGATTGAAGTTAAGGGCATACAAAAACTGTCTAACAAGGTCAAGGCGTAGCTCGGCTCGACATGCATAATAGGCCGGCTGGGCATGCTTTGGCTAAAACAAAATGCACAAGTATAGCAACAACAACATGAGGCATATATATATAGTCAACATGAAAAAGATCCGGTATTCAACTTAAGATGGTCTATTACAATCGTTTAAGGCTCGGTATACCGAGCCAACACACACAAAAGAAAAAGAATGGCGCTGATCAGTCCTCAGCGGCAGAATAGTAGCACCAATAGTTGCTTCAGCCTCATTCTCAGCTCCATCGGTAGACCCTTGTGAAGAATTTGGATCAAAAGCATCCCATCCTTGCAACACAATGGCCAACTCTAGGTGACAGCGAAGGATCCTTGGTTGGAAAAGGTTGAACCCAATTGCAAATGAGGCCTCGGCATACTCGTCCATATGCAGCTACATCTCCTCCAATGCCTTATACTTGTTGATGGCTTCCTCGGTGTCCCCCTGCCTCAACTTGTCCCACTCAACCATGAACTCGGCAATCTCTCACTTCAACTCTTGGACAAGACTAGCTTGCTCAGCCAGTTGCGTCTTTAGCTCCGCCACTTACCTCTCCAGCATGGCTGACCGCTCACCAACAGCCTAGAGATCGGCCAACTAGGTCTTTTGCCATAGATACTCAGAGTGTTTCCACTCGTACGGTGATCTAACATCCCAGAGACGATCAACCAAAGCGATCAACGCGCAAGCAATCTGCAAACAAATATGATAAGTTCACCAAGAAGGAGAGCAAAACACAAGGAATAAACAAAAGAGGATTTACCTGGATAGTAGACCAAAGTAGAGCACACTCCAAGGCTCCACTACCAACCCCGACCGATTCTCGATCTATGGACATGGTCATGATTCCCCGCAGTAACTGCTCGGAAAACCCTAGGTGTCTCTAAATTATCGTCCATGCGAACTGACCACCTCGGCACGTGCAGACCCGAGCTGCTTCCTGCCTCAATCACCGATGTACCAGCAGGATGACAGAACCCTTCGAGGTCAACCACGACAATGTCATCCTCCTCAACCTCTCATTGTCAAACCCTTCTTCGCCGATGAGCCACCCTGTATTTGGATCATGGCTGCTCATTTGCCTTGGACGAGCCTTTGGTTGCACACCAGCTCATTCCTGCCTTTGTCGGAGCGCCTTCAACCAATGAACAAATTTTCTCTCACTGGCCATGCTCACACCTACAACATAAGAGGCCCAAGATAAGTACAAATCAGGCAAGATAAAGTCAGTTCGAAAAATAGAAGTAAAAGGAAACAAATCGGCCACCCTTTCCATTAGCCCGGTGAGCATCAGCATCTCCGAGCATGTGTATGTGATAACGTCAATTTCATGGATCATGCTCAAGGCTAACCTCTCCTCCCAAGTAAGCGCCAACCATTGGGGCTGCAGCAGAGATGTCCTCAGCCCCTGTAGCTCAACAGGAAAAGGGAGACCCCTAGGGATTCAGAGAAAGAAGAACGACTCCTTCTAGTGCTTCCCAGAAGAAGGGGCTCCATCCTCGATCAGATCGAGGTGGTGAGTATCTCTCTAATGAATTCAGGGACTACTTAAAGGACAATGGGATAGTATCACAACTAACTCCTCCTGCTACACCACAGTTAAACGATGTGTTAGAGCTACCCACATCCTTTTGGGGTTATGCATTAGAGACTGCGATATATGTGCTGAACTGGGTTCCAACCAAATCCGTTCCGAAGACTCCCTATGAGCTTTGAACTAGCAAGAAACCAAGTGTAAGACACTTGAAGATTTGGGGTTGTTCGGCACATTTTAAAAGAAGTAGTGCTGACAAATTGAAATCCAAGACCAGTCATTGCCTATTTATAGTCTACCCCAAGGGATCTGTGGGGAGAGCATAAGAGTAGTGGGAGATGTCCCACTAGCTCTCGAAAATGACCAACCTAAGAGATCTACTCGGGTTTCCAAGCCTCCAGTTCGTTTTGGCTATAACCAAGAAAGTTACTTGATGGAAGCCAAGACCAGTGAGGAGGATCCTGTGAATTATACAGAAGCTATGTTGGACATAGATTCCTTGAAGTGGGTAGATGCCATGAGAGCTGAGATGGACTCAATGGAGACCAATGAAGTCTAGACTCTAGTAGATCCGCCCCCTGGGGTAAAGTCAATTGGTTGCAAATGGATCTATAAAAGGAAGAAGGGCCCTGATGGAAATGTTGAGACCTACAAGGCTCGTCTTGTAGCGAAAGGGTACACTTAGAAAGAGGGAATCGATTATGAGGAAATTTTCTCGCCTGTGGCCATGCTTAAATCCATTAGAATCCTGCTACCTATAGCACCATACCATGATTACGAGATTTGGCAAATGGATGTCAAAACTGCATTCCTGAATGGAGATCTTACTAAAGATATCTATATGTAACAACCACAAGGTTTCATAGCTACAGGTCAGGAACACATGGTATGTAAACTCAACCGATCAATATATGGACTTAAGCAAGTTTCTAGGAGTTGGAACATCATGTTTGACTCGATCGTCAAACAATTTGACTTTGAGCAAAATCTGGATGAACCCTGTATCTATAAGAAAACCAATGGTGATAAGGTTACGTTCTTGGTTCAGTATGTAGATGACATTCTATTCATTGGAAATGATGTAGGAATGTTAATTATGGTGGAAGTGTGGCTTTCACAGTAATGTTAGATAGTTTTGTATGCCCTTAGCTTCAATCAGAATGATGTACTTTATGAGTTTATTGTAAATGAATAAAAGTGAATATTTGATTCATGTTCCCTTGGTATGTTTCTATGTAATACCCTTAAAGTGGACACTTAATGAGACTCGTGTTAGTTTAGAATGTTCACAGTCAGTGGGTCAGTCTGGGGAGACCTATCCTGATAAGGCTGACACTGTGGTGCCACCAAGTCGGTTGGGGTGGCCTGTCTCAGTTTCCAGGTGAAAGAATGGTAGGATCCACCTAATGGACGCCATAAAGGTTGCGGAATGGGTGGGCGAATTTCAAAAATTTCCTACCTTCTCTCAATTGGGAATCATATTCCCTAAATTTAGAATACAATATTCAAGGATCCTACTTGAACCATAATCAAACCAGATCTGTACCAAAAGATAAATGGGAGGAATATACCTGATCCGGAGAAGTAGTATCTCCCAAAGTTGGTGTTCACGCCCAAAGAATGCTCCAAGATCCGTTCCTGCTGAAGATGACACAGCTGTGAATGGAACAGAACCAGCAGGGTGCGTCCTACACACTGGATCCTTCACAAGAATCCTCTGGAAGTACTAAACACTGAATCATTTTCAATCTTTCTTGCAAGACTGATGTCAAGAAAAGATTTCTTGACTTTCTTTTTTGCAAAGATCTAATCTTGCAATGGCAGATGGCGGCGGCAGGAGGAGATCTCCAAAACGAAAAAGGCTGAACTGCTTTTTCTATTTCTCTGGAGAGTATGAGATCTGATCTCTATTCGCAGGAGATATCCTATACCTCTTCAAGGTGGTTCGAAATCTCCTCCTTTCTTCTTGATTAAGAAACCTCCTTTTTAGGAGTTATCCCAATCCAAATCAGTATTTGGATAGGGGATAATCTTAATCCTTTCTGCAGATAGAGTTAGCTTACTCCTGATCTTATCAGGAGGTTACCAGATTCAAATCTAATTTGAATTTGGTCTCTAAGAGGGGATAAGGCTAAAGGCCCAATCCTTTTACTAACTTTAATCTCAAATTCGCCCCATGGATGGGTGATCATATCAGCCCACCTCGAAATGGGCTTTTTGGCCCATTAAGTGTTCAGTGTCTAATTACTTTCCAATTTGCTGCCCAGTTGGGCTTCTTTGTATGGCGTGGGACCCAAGCATTGATCTACACACCAGCCACATGGGTTCGGCCCAGCCTCTAAAACAAGGCCCAGCCGAATTCACTGAAAAACTCAATGAACCCCTTGAGTCCATCATATGGACCCTATGGGCCCAACACTTACATTAAGTGGTCCCTGGGCCAAGCCATCTTATAAAAACCCAGGGACTATGGGCAGGTGCAAGATTAGCCCATCAGGTATTATCCTCAATGGTCTTACACTTAACCTCTCAGCCCTTAATGATCAAGCACTGCCCGACAAGAGAGGACCTTTCCCTCAGCTGCAAGGAACAGTGCCGCACTCTCCTCTCACATGGATCCCGGGAATTAAAACCATTTGCAAACAATTCGAAACCGTACATATATATATAAATATATTAATTTTGCAAAACAAAATTCCAACGATTGAAATCAACTGCCGGCAGTTTGGTTTCCATTAGAGAGAGTGCATTCCCGATCATTACCCTTTGTCCGACAAAGTGGCTGATTCTGTCACTATGATCACCCACTCAGATGAATTCTCAAACTGCCCCAACATACCCAGGTTTTGATCCTTGCTAAGGATCTCACTGAATGGCATATCAAAGGTGGCTTGATCCAACACCTAGTGAAATGCCATAATCGAGTCTAGGGGTCAGGTGTAACTTTCCAGTTTTTCCCATCTATCTCCAAGGTCCAGGGCAATACTAGAAATCTGGTCCGGTTCAAGGATTCAAGTAATCCCATACTGCATGTGCCTCGGGTCTTACCCTGATGGCTGAGACAGGCCATCCCAACACTTGGTGGCACACCAGTATCAGCCTTGGCAGGATAAATCTCCCCAGACTTATCCAACGGCTGTGAACATTTAAAACTAACAAGAGTCTCTATAAATGTTCAGTTTTAGGGTTTTACACAGAATTAAACCAAACAACATGAATCAAACATGCACTTTATTTATTTCCAATAATTAACAAAAGTACATCAAATCAGATTGAAGCTAAGGGCATACAGAACTGTCTAACACCAGGGTCAGACCCTAGGCACATACAGTGTAGGATTAATTGAATCTATGAATTGGACCAGATTTTTAGTATTGCCCTAAACCTTGGAGATTGATGGGCAAAATTGGAAAGTTAAACCCGACCCCTAAACTCAATTATTATTCTACACTAGGTGTCGGATTGGGATGTCTTTGATGTACCAATCAGTGAGATCCTTAGTAGGGGTCAAAACTTGGGTATGTTGGGACAGTCTGAGAATTAATCTGAGTGGGTGATCATAGTGACAGGATCAGTGATGAGACCAAAACGAACCCTAATTTTATCCCCTAATATTCATTCTTTTACATTTATTTAGCACTTAAATGGACTCATTACTCTTGTATTTCGATTTAGGGTAATAAAGAGGGCAATTGGAAGAAAACAGGACAAATCGGGTGATTTTGCATAGTTTCGGCAACAGTCAGTAATCTGGGCCTAACTCTCAATTCCGGACACCGAATTGGATAATTCAAGAAGCATTAGAAAGAATAAAAAAAGGCCCACAACTTTCATGTTTTGGGTTTTGACAGAATAGGCCCGCATCGAGTATGAAAATGAGCCCAATGTTGGAGCAAATTCGCAACTAGGCTCATTCCACAACTTAAGCCCAACTCGCAGAAGTACCTTGAAGCAGCCCAACTCGAATTCAAGAGTTAAGAGTCCGAATTTCGAATGTAATCTCCAAGGAGAGAGTTTTATCAGATCTAAAGTCTTGAATGTAATCCTAAAGAGATAAAAAGATTGATATTAGAGCATTAGATAAGAGATAGGATAGGATTAGTTCAAGATAAGATCAAAACTCCCTAAGGATAAGATGATCTCCTAGAAGGAGTTGGAAAACAGCCCTCTCCTTTGGCTATATAAAGAGGGGGGCGAACCAACTCTAGAAATCACTCAATCATTCAGCAATCAAGCATCAAGCAACTCAAGAAGATCAGTTCGGCCATGGAGAAGCAAAGAATGGAGATTGCGCAGATCATGAGCACCATCTATCAATGTCATGCCATACTCGATTTACTATGCTTTGAGATTAGGTCCTTTAAGGGAAACTAAAGCTGTTATCCAATTAGCTGATCGTTCAAACGCCTTCCCAGAAGGGATTGTTGAGAATGTAATGGTGCAGGTTAACGATTTAATTTTCCCAGCTGATTTTTACATTCTGAAGATGGAGGAGGACACGATCGAAAGTTCAGCCCCACTTCTATTAGGCAGGCCATTTATGAAAACGGCCAAGACCAAAATAGATGTGGATGAGGGTACCCTCTTCGTCGAATGTGATGGAGAGACTATTAAATTTAATATTTTTGAAGCTATGAAGTACCCAAATGAAAACCATTCGGTTGACACTATTGGTCCAACTGTGCAGGAATTTTTTGAAAAAGATATGAATGAGGAGCTAGAATCGAGTGCACAATTGGATACGAATGCCCCTATTCCAGATTTGAACCCGCCCATGATGGATGGAAGGGGAGCACACTGAAAGCTGAAACCACGAGAGCTAAAGTAGCAAAGGAGGACGTCGAGCATAACGACGTTAAACAATTGCGCTTGTGGGAGGCAACCCATTGTGTTTAGTTAACTTTGTTATTTTGTTTGGTTTTGATTTTTGTGTTTAGCAGGAACCCAACAAGACAAACAGGGAAGTACCCCCAAATCCTTCTACTTTATGCATAATCACATACATTGGGGACAATGTATAACTTAAGTGTGGGGGGATTACAGAAATCTGATGGAAATTTGGGATACCTTATCTTCTTGAAATTTCTGCTCCCTGGGAACTTATCCTTGAACGATTTCAACTTATTAGGAATCATGTGCTTAGGCTGAATAGATAAGATAGGATGCAAGTATGACTAACTGAATCTTTCTTGGCTGCATATGGTACCTCATGATTTTAATCGATCAATAGGCAAGATGCATAATGGTTTGATTGATTTTCACATAATTATCTGTCAAACATGGGTTGATTATTCTAGAACTTGCTGTGTTAGGCATATAGAGACCACGATCAATGAATTCATGGATCAGGCGGTGAAACCAAGTGATTCTTGTGAAAAAAAAAAAAAGAGAAAGAGAGTTTGTAACTAAAATCGTGACTAATGTGAGATGGAGCATAAAATGCACTCACATCTTGAAAAGAAGGCAATGGTGAGATGGAGCATAAAATGCACTCACCCTAGAACCCCAACCCCATTCTCACATTCAGATCCTAGGAATTCACACTAAGTGGTGAAGATGTGATACATAGCAAGCTTATGGCAATAAGCACACCTTGTTTTGATTCAAAGGAAAGTAATTGCATCTGGCTGAATTGATTTGTTAAAAGCAATGAGCACCCGTGCAGTCCAAGGAGTTTCAGCCCTGAAAGGCTTGTCTCCTTGACTATCGATTTAACTTGGGACCATGAGGAATGGTGATTTGCCATCACTCTTGGACAAGAAAAAGGGGAGAAAGAGATGAAAAGGGAAAGGTTACCAAGTCTGAACTAAAGCATGAAATGAACCAGGCCTCATGTAGAGAAAAAGAAAAATTGAAAATCAATAGTTAGTCTCTTTTGTGTTACTTGAGTTTTTGCCTTGCCCGAGGACGGGCAAAGTTTAAGTGTGGGGGGATTTGATGAGACCAAAACGAACCCTAATTTTATCCCCTAATATTCATTCTTTTACTTTTATTTAGCACTTAAATAGACTCATTACTCTTGTCTTTCGATTTAGGGCAATAAAGAAGGCAATTGGAAGAAAACAGGACAAATCGGGTGATTTTGCATAGTTTCGACGACAGTCAGTAATCTGGGCCTAACTCTCAATTCCGGACACCGAATTGGATAATTCAAGAAGCATTAGAAAGATGAATGGAGGCCCACAACTTTTATGTTTTGCGTTTTGACAGATTCGGCCCGCATCGAGTATGAAAATGAGCCCAATGTTGGAGCAAATTCGCAACTAGGCTCATTTCACAACTTAAGCCCAAATCGCAGAAGTACCTTGAAGCAGCCCAACTCGAATTCAAGTGTTAAGAGTCCGAATTTCGAATGTAATCTCCAAGGAGAGAGTTTTATCAAATCTAAAGTCTTGAATGTAATCCTAGAGAGATAAAAAGATTGAGATTAAAGCATTAGATAAGAGATAGGATAGGATTAGTTCAAGATAAGATCAAAACTCCCTAAGGATAAGATGATCTCCTAGAAGGAGTTGGAAAACAGCCCTCTCCTTTGCCTATATAAAGAGGGGGGCGAACCAACTCTAGAAATCACTCAATCATTCAGCAATCAAGCATCAAGCAACTCAAGAAGATCAGTTCGGCCATGGAGAAGCAAAGCATGGAGATTGCGCAGATCATGAGCACCATCTATCAATGTCATGCCATACTCGATTTACTATGCTTTGACATTAGGTCCTTTAAGGGAAACTAAAGCTGTTATCCAATTAGTTGATCGTTCTAACGCCTTCCCAGAAGGGATTGTTGAGAATGTAATGGTGCAGGTTAACGATTTAATTTTCCCAGCTGATTTTTACATTCTGAAGATGGAGGAGGACACGATCGAAAGTTCAGCCCCACTTCTATTAGGCAGGCCATTTATGAAAACGGCCAAAACCAAAATAGATGTGGATGAGGGTACCCTCTTCGTCGAATGTGACGGAGAGACTATTAAATTTAATATTTTTGAAGCTATGAAGTACCCAAATGAATACCATTCGGTTGACACTATTGGTCCAACTGTGCAGAATTTTTTGAAAAAGATATAAATGAGGAGCTAGAATCGAGTGCACAATTGGATACGAATGCCCCTATTCCAGATTTGAACCCGCCCATGATGGATGGAAGGGGAGCACACCGAAAGCTGAAACCACGAGAGCAAAAGTAGCAAAGGAGAACGTCGAGCATAACGACGTTAAACAATTGCGCTTGTGGGAGGCAACCCATTGTGTTTAGTTAACTTTATTATTTTGTTTGGTTTTGATTTTTGTGTTTAGCAGGAACCCAACAAGACAAACAGGGAAGTACCCCCAAATCCTTCTACTTTATGCATAATCACATACATTGGGGACAATGTATAACTTAAGTGTGGGGGGATTACAGAAATCTTATGGAAATTTGGGATACCTTATCTTCTTGAAATTTCTACTCCCGGAAACTTATCCTTGAACGATTTCAAATTATCAGGAATCATGTGCTTAGGCTGAACAAATAAATAGGATGCAAGTATGACTAACTGAATCTTTCTTGGCTGCATATGGTACCTCATGATTTTATTCGGTCAATAGGCAAGATGCATAAGGGTTTGATTGATTTTCACATAATTATCTGTCAAACGTGGTTTGATTATTCTAGAACTTGCTGTGTTAGGCATATAGAGACCACGATCAATGAATTCATGGATCAGGCGGTGAAACCATGTGATTCTTGTGAAAAAAAAAAAAAAAGAGAAAGGGAGTTTGAAACTAAAATCGTGACTAATGTGAGATGGAGCATAAAATGCACTCACATCTTGAAAAGAAGGCAATGGTGAGATGGAGCATAAAATGCACTCACCCTAGAACCCCAACCCCATTCTCACATTCAGATCCTAGGAATTCACACTAAGTGGTGAAGATGTGATACATAGCAAGCTTATGGCAATAAGCACACCTTGTTTTGTTTCAAAGAAAAGTAATTGCATCTGGCTGAATTGATTTGTTAAAAGCAATGAGCACCCGTGCAGTCCAAGGAGTTTCAGCCCTGAAAGGCTTGTCTCCTTGACTATCGATTTAACTTGGGACCATGAGGAATGGTGATTTGCCATCACTCTTGGACAAGAAAAAGGGGAGAAAGAGATGAAAAGGGAAAGGTTACCAAGTCTGAACTAAAGCATGAAATGAACCAGGCCTCATGTAGAGAAAAAGAAAAATTGAAAATCAATAGTTAGTCTCTTTTGTGTTACTTGAGTTTTTGCCTTGCCCGAGGACGGGCAAAGTTTAAGTGTAGGGGGATTTGATGAGACCAAAACGAACCCTAATTTTATCCCCTAATATTCATTCTTTTACATTTATTTAGCACTTAAATAGACTCATTACTCTTGTATTTCGATTTAGGGCAATAAAGAAGGCAATTGGAAGAAAACAGGACAAATCGGGTGATTTTGCATAGTTTCGGCGACAGTCAGTAATCTGGGCCTAACTCTCAATTCCGGACACCGAATTGGATAATTCAAGAATCATTAGAAAGATGAAAGGAAGGCCCACAACTTTTATTTTTTGCGTTTTGACAGATTCGGCCCGCATCGAGTATGAAAATGAGCCCAATGTTGGAGCAAATTCGCAACTAGGCTCATTTCACAACTTAAGCCCAACTCGCAGAAGTACCTTGAAGCAGCCCAACTCGAATTCAAGAGTTAAGAGTCCGAATTTCTAATGTAATCTACAAGGAGAGAGTTTTTTCAGATCGAAAGTCTTGAATGTAATCCTAGAGAGATAAAAAGATTGAGATTAGAGCATTAGATAAGAGATAGGATAGGATTAGTTCAAGATAAGATCAAAACTCCCTAAGGATAAGATGATCTCCTAGAAGGAGTTGGAAAACAGCCCTCTCCTTTGGCTATATAAAGAGGGGGGCGAACCAACTCTAGAAATCACTCAATCATTCAGCAATCAAGCATCAAGCAACTCAAGAAGATCAGTTCGGCCATGGAGAAGCAAAGCATGGAGATTGCGCAGATCATGAGCACCATCTATCAATGTCATGCCATACTCGATTTACTATGCTTTGACATTAGGTCCTTTAAGGGAAACTAAAGCTGTTATCCAATTAGCTGATCGTTCTAACGCCTTCCCAGAAGGGATTGTTGAGAATGTAATGGTGCAGGTTAACGATTTAATTTTCCCAGCTGATTTTTACATTCTGAAGATGGAGGAGGACACGATCGAAAGTTCAGCCCCACTTCTATTATGCAGGCCATTTATGAAAACGGCCAAGACCAAAATAGATGTGGATGAGGGTACCCTATTCGTCGAATGTGACGGAGAGACTATTAAATTTAATATTTTTGAAGCTATGAAGTACCCAAATGAAGACCATTCGGTTGACACTATTGGTCCAACTGTGCAGGAATTTTTTGAAAAAGATATGAATGAGGAGATAGAATCGAGTGCACAATTGGATACGAATGCCCCTATTCCAGATTTGAACCCGCCCATGATGGATGGAAGGGGAGCACACCGAAAGCTGAAACCACGAGAGCTAAAGTAGCAAAGGAGGACGTCGAGCATAACGACGTTAAACAATTGCGCTTGTGGGAGGCAACCCATTGTGTTTAGTTAACTTTGTTATTTTGTTTGGTTTTGATTTTTGTGTTTAGCAGGAACCCAACAAGACAAACAGGGAAGTACCCCCAAATCCTTCTACTTTATGCATAATCACATACATTGGGGACAATGTATAACTTAAGTGTGGGGGGATTACAGAAATCTTATGGAAATTTGGGATACCTTATCTTCTACAAATTTCTGCTCCCTGTGAACTTATCCTTGAACGATTTCAACTTATTAGGAATCATGTGCTTAGGCTGAATAGATAAGATAGGATGCAAGTATGACTAACTGAATCTATCTTGGCTGCATATGGTACCTCATGATTTTAATCGATCAATAGGCAAGATGCATAATGGTTTGATTGATTTTCACATAATTATCTGTCAAACATGGGTTGATTATTCTAGAACTTGCTGTGTTAGGCATATAGAGACCACGATCAATGAATTCATGGATCTGGCGGTGAAACCATGTGATTCTTGTGAAAAAAAAAAAATAGAGAAAGGGAGTTTGAAACTAAAATCGTGACTAATGTGAGATGGAGCATAAAATGCACTCACATCTTGAAAAGAAGGCAATGGTGAGATGGAGCATAAAATGCACTCACCCTAGAACCCCAACCCCATTCTCACATTCAGATCCTAGGAATTCACACTAAGTGGTGAAGATGTGATACATAGCAAGCTTATGGCAATAAGCACACCTTGTTTTGTTTCAAAGGAAAGTAATTGCATCTGGCTGAATTGATTTGTTAAAAGCAATGAGCACCCGTGCAGTCCAAGGAGTTTCAGCCCTGAAAGGCTTGTCTCCTTGACTATCGATTTAACTTGGGACCATGAGGAAGGGTGATTTGCCATCACTCTTGGACAAGAAAAAGGGGAGAAAGAGATGAAAAGGGAAAGGTTACCAAGTCTGAACTAAAGCATGAAATGAACCAGGCCTCATGTAGAGAAAAAGAAAAATTGAAAATCAATAGTTAGTCTCTTTTGTGTTACTTGAGTTTTTGCCTTGCCCGAGGATGGGCAAAGTTTAAGTGTGGGGGGATTTGATGAGACCAAAACGAACCCTAATTTTATCCCCTAATATTCATTCTTTTACATTTATTTAGCACTTAAATAGACTCATTACTCTTGTATTTCGATTTAGGGCAATAAATAAGGCAATTGGAAGAAAACAGGACAAATCGGGTGATTTTGCATAGTTTCGGCGACAGTCAGTAATCTGGGCCTAACTCTCAATTCCGGACACCGAATTGGATAATTCAAGAAGCATTAGAAAGATGAAAGGAAGGCCCACAACATTTATTTTTTGCGTTTTGACAGATTCGGCCCGCATCGAGTATGAAAATGAGCCCAATGTTGGAGCAAATTCGGAACTAGGCTCATTTCATAACTTAAGCCCAACTCGCAGAAGTACCTTGAAGCAGCCCAACTCGAATTCAAGAGTTAAGAGTCCGAATTTCGAATGTAATCTCCAAGGAGAGAGTTTTATCAGATCTAAAGTCTTGAATGTAATCCTAGAGAGATAAAAAGATTGAGATTAGAGCATTAGATAAGAGATAGGATAGGATTAGTTCAAGATAAGATCAAAACTCCCTAAGGATAAGATGATCTCCTAGAAGGAGTTGGAAAACAGCCCTCTCCTTTGGCTATATAAAGAGGGGGGCGAACCAACTCTAGAAATCACTCAATCATTCAGCAATCAAGCATCAAGCAACTCAAGAAGATCAGTTCGGCCATGGAGAAGCAAAGCATGGAGATTGCGCAGATCATGAGCACCATCTATCAATGTCATGCCATACTCGATTTACTATGCTTTGACATTAGGTCCTTTAAGGGAAACTAAAGCTGTTATCCAATTAGCTGATCGTTCTAACGCCTTCCCAGAAGGGATTGTTGAGAATGTAATGGTGCAGGTTAACGATTTAATTTTCTGAGCTGATTTTTACATTCTGAAGATGGAGGAGGACACGATCGAAAGTTCAGCCCCACTTCTATTAGGCAGGCCATTAATGAAAATGGCCAAGACCAAAATAGATGTGGATGAGGGTTCCCTCTTCGTCGAATGTGACGGAGAGACTATTAAATTTAATATTTTTGAAGCTATGAAGTACCCAAATGAAGACCATTCGGTTGACACTATTGGTCCAATTGTGCAGGAATTTTTTGAAAAAGATATGAATGAGGAGTTAGAATCGAGTGCACAATTGGATACAAAAGCCCCTATTCCAAATTTGAACCCGCCCATGATGGATGGAAGGGGAGCACACCGAAAGCTGAAACCACGAGAGCTAAAGTAGCAAAGGAGGACGTCGAGCATAACGACGTTAAACAATTGCGCTTGTGGGAGGCAACCCATTGTGTTTAGTTAACTTAGTTATTTTGTTTGGTTTTGATTTTTGTGTTTAGCAGGAACCCAACAAGACAAACAGGGAAGTACCCCCAAATCCTTCTACTTTATGCATAATCACATACATTGGGGACAATGTATAACTTAAGTGTGGGGGGATTACAGAAATCTTATGGAAATTTGGGATACCTTATCTTCTTGAAATTTCTGCTCCCTGGGAACTTATCCTTGAACGATTTCAACTTATTAGGAATCATGTGCTTAGGCTGAATAGATAAGATAGGATGCAAGTATGACTAACTGAATCTTTCTTGGCTGCATATGGTACCTCATGATTTTAATCGATCAATAGGCAAGATGCATAAGGGTTTGATTGATTTTCACATAATTATCTGTCAAACATGGGTTGATTATTCTAGAACTTGCTATGTTAGGCATATAGAGACCACGATCAATGAATTCATGGATCAGGCGGTGAAACCATGTGATTCTTGTGAAAAAAAGAAAAAGAAAAAGGGAGTTTGAAACTAAAATCGTGACTAATGTGAGATGGAGCATAAAATGCACTCACATCTTGAAAAGAAGGCAATGGTGAGATGGAGCATAAAATGCACTCACCCTAGAACCCCAACCCCATTCTCACATTCAGATCCTAGGAATTCACACTAAGTGGTGAAGATGTGATACATATCAAGCTTATGGCAATAAGCACACATTTGTTTTGATTCAAAGGAAAGTAATTGCATCTGGCTGAATTGATTTGTTAAAAGCAATGAGCACCCGTGCAGTCCAAGGAGTTTCAGCCCTGAAAGGCTTGTCTCCTTGACTATCGATTTAACTTGGGACCATGAGGAATGGTGATTTGCCATCACTCTTGGACAAGAAAAAGGGGAGAAAGAGATGAAAAGGGAAAGGTTACCAAGTCTGAACTAAAGCATGAAATGAACCAGGCCTCATGTAGAGAAAAAGAAAAATTGAAAATCAATAGTTAGTCTCTTTTGTGTTACTTGAGTTTTTGCCTTGCCCGAGGACGGGCAAAGTTTAAGTGTGGGGGGATTTGATGAGACCAAAACGAACCCTAATTTTATCCCCTAATATTCATTCTTTTACATTTATTTAGCACTTAAATGGACTCATTACTCTTGTATTTCGATTTAGGGCAATAAAGAAGGCAATTGGAAGAAAACAGGACAAATCGGGTGATTTTGCACAGTTTCGGCGACAATCAGTAATCTGGGCCTAACTCTCAATTCCGGACACCGAATTGGACAATTCAAGAAGCTTTAGAAAGATGAAAGGAAGGCCCACAATGGCCCGCATCGAGTATGAAAACGAGCCCAATGTTGGAGCAAGTCCGCAGCCAGGCTCATTTCACAACTTAAGCCCAACACGCAGAAGTACCTTGAAGCAGCCCAACTCGAATTCAAGAGTTAAGAGTCCGAATTTCGAATGTAATCTCCAAGGAGAGAGTTTTATCAGATCTAAAGTCTTGAATGTAATCCTAGAGAGATAAAAAGATTGAGATTAGAGCATTAGATAAGAGATAGGATAGGATTAGTTCAAGATAAGATCAAAACTCCCTAAGGATAAGATGATCTCCTAGAAGGAGTTGGAAAACAGCCCTCTCCTTTGGCTATATAAAGAGGGGGGCGAACCAACTCTAGAAATCACTCAATCATTCAGCAATCAAGCATCAAGCAACTCAAGAAGATCAGTTCGGCCATGGAGAAGCAAAGCATGGAGATTGCGCAGAACATGAGCACCATCTATCAATGTCATGCCATACTCGATTTACTATGCTTTGACATTAGGTCCTTTAAGGGAAACTAAAGCTGTTATCCAATTAGCTGATCGTTCTAACGCCTTCCCAGAAGGGATTGTTGAGAATGTAATGGTGCAGGTTAACGATTTAATTTTCCCAGCTGATTTTTACATTCTGAAGATGGAGGAGGACAGGATCGAAAGTTCAGCCCCACTTCTATTAGGCAGGCCATTTATGAAAACGGCCAAGACCAAAATAGATGTGGATGAGGGTACCCTCTTCGTCGAATGTGACGGAGAGACTATTAAATTTAATATTTTTGAAGCTATGAAGTACCCAAATGAAGACCATTCGGTTGACACTATCGGTCCAACTGTGCAGGAATTTTTTTAAAAAGATATGAATGAGGATCTAGAATCGAGTGCACAATTGGATACGAATGCCCCTATTCCAGATTTGAACCCGCCCATGATGGATGGAAGGGGAGCACACCGAAAGCTGAAACCACGAGAGCTAAAGTAGCAAAGGAGGACGTCGAGCATAACGACGTTAAACAATTGCGCTTGTGGTAGGCAACCCATTGTGTTTTGTTAACTTTATTATTTTGTTTGGTTTTGATTTTTGTGTTTAGCAGGAACCCAACAAGACAAACAGGGAAGTACCCCCAAATCCTTCTACTTTATGCATAATCACATACATTGGGGACAATGTATAACTTAAGTGTGGGGGGATTACAGAAATCTTATGGAAATTTGGGATACCTTATCTTCTTGAAATTTCTGCTCCCTGGGAACTTATCCTTGAACGATTTCAACTTATTAGGAATCATGTGCTTAGGCTGAATAGATAAGATAGGATGCAAGTATGACTAACTGAATCTTTCTTGGCTGCATATGGTACCTCATGATTTTAATCGATCAATAGGCAAGATGCATAATGGTTTGATTGATTTTCACATAATTATCTGTCAAACATGGGTTGATTATTCTAGAACTTGCTGTGTTAGGCATATAGAGACCACGATCAATGAATTCATGGATCAGGCGGTGAAACCATGTGATTCTTGTGAAAAAAAAAAAAAGAGAAAGGGAGTTTGAAACTAAAATCGTGACTAATGTGAGATGGAGCATAAAATGCACTCACATCTTGAAAAGAAGGCAATGGTGAGATGGAGCATAAAATGCACTCACCCTAGAACCCCAACCCCATTCTCACATTCAGATCCTAGGAATTCACACTAAGTGGTGAAGATGTGATACATAGCAAGCTTATGGCAATAAGCACACCTTGTTTTGATTCAAAGGAAAGTAATTGCATCTGGCTGAATTGATTTGTTAAAAGCAATGAGCACCCGTGCAGTCCAAGGAGTTTCAGCCCTGAAAGGCTTGTCTCCTTGACTATCGATTTAACTTGGGACCATGAGGAATGGTGATTTGCCATCACTCTTGGACAAGAAAAAGGGGAGAAAGAGATGAAAAGGGAAAGGTTACCAAGTCTGAACTAAAGCATGAAATGAACCAGGCCTCATGTAGAGAAAAAGAAAAATTGAAAATCAATAGTTAGTCTCTTTTGTGTTACTTGAGTTTTTGCCTTGCCCGAGGACGGGCAAAGTTTAAGTGTGGGGGGATTTGATGAGTCCAAAACGAACCCTAATTTTATCCCCTAATATTCATTCTTTTACATTTATTTAGCACTTAAATAGACTCATTACTCTTGTATTTCGATTTAGGGCAATAAAGAAGGCAATTGGAAGAAAACAGGACAAATCGGGTGATTTTGCATAGTTTCGGCGACAGTCAGTAATCTGGGCCTAACTCTCAATTCCGGACACCGAATTGGATAACTCAAGAAGCATTGGAAAGACGAAAGGAAGGCCCACAACTTTTATTTTTTGCGTTTTGACAGATTCGGCCCGCATCGAGTATGAAAATGAGCCCAATGTTGGAGCAAATTCGCAAGTAGGCTCATTTCACAACTTAAGCCCAACTCGCAGAACTACCTTGAAGCAGCCCAACTCGAATTCAAGAGTTAAGAGTCCGAATTTCGAATGTAATCTCCAAGGATAGAGTTTTATCAGATCTAAAGTCTTGAATGTAATCCTAGAGAGATAAAAAGATTGAGATTAGAGCATTAGATAAGAGATAGGATAGGATTAGTTCAAGATAAGATCAAAACTCCCTAAGGATAAGATGATCTCCTAGAAGGAGTTGGAAAACAGCCCTCTCCTTTGGCTATATAAAGAGGGGGGCGAACCAACTCTAGAAATCACTCAATCATTCAGCAATCAAGCATCAAGCAACTCAAGAAGATCAGTTCGGTCATGGAGAAGCAAAGCATGGAGATTGCGCAGATCATGAGCACCATCTATCAATGTCATGCCATACTCGATTTACTATGCTTTGACATTAGGTCCTTTAAGGGAAACTAAAGCTGTTACCCAATTAGCTGATCGTTCTAATGCCTTCCCAGAAGGGATTGTTGTGAATGTAATGGTGCAGGTTAACGATTTAATTTTCCCAGCTGATTTTTACATTCTGAAGATGGAGGAGGACACGATCGAAAGTTCAGCCCCACTTCTATTAGGCAGGCCATTTATGAAAACGGCCAAGACCAAAATAGATGTGGATGAGGGTACCCTCTTCGTCGAATGTGACGGAGAGACTATTAAATTTAATATTTTTGAAGCTATGAAGTACCCAAATGAAGACCATTCGGTTGACACTATTGGTCCAACTGTGCAGGAATTTTTTGAAAAAGATATGAATGAGGAGCTAGAATCGAGTGCACAATTGGATACGAATGCCCCTATTCCAGATTTGAACCCGCCCATGATGGATGGAAGGGGAGCACACCGAAAGCTGAAACCACGAGAGCTAAAGTAGCAAAGGAGAACGTCGAGCATAACGACGTTAAACAATTGCGCTTGTGGGAGGCAACCCATTGTGTTTAGTTAACTTTATTATTTTGTTTGGTTTTGATTTTTGTGTTTAGCAGGAACCCAACAAGACAAACAGGGAAGTACCCCCAAATCCTTCTACTTTATGCATAATCACATACATTGGGGACAATGTATAACTTAAGTGTGGGGGGATTACAGAAATCTTATGGAAATTTGGGATACCTTATCTTCTTGAAATTTCTGCTCCCTGGGAACTTATCCTTGAACGATTTCAACTTATTAGGAATCATGTGCTTAGGCTGAATAGATAAGATAGGATGCAAGTATGACTAACTGAATCTTTCTTGGCTGCATATGGTACCTCATGATTTTAATCGATCAATAGGCAAGATGCATAATGGTTTGATTGATTTTCACATAATTATCTGTCAAACATGGGTTGATTATTCTAGAACTTGCTGTGTTAGGCATATAGAGACCACGATCAATGAATTCATGGATCAGGCGGTGAAACCATGTGATTCTTGTGAAAAAAAAAAAAAAGAGAAAGGGAGTTTGAAACTAAAATCGTGACTAATGTGAGATGGAGCATAAAATGCACTCACATCTTGAAAAGAAGGCAATGGTGAGATGGAGCATAAAATGCACTCACCCTAGAACCCCAACCCCATTCTCACATTCAGATCCTAGGAATTCACACTAAGTGGTGAAGATGTGATACATAGCAAGCTTATGGCAATAAGCACACCTTGTTTTGATTCAAAGGAAAGTAATTGCATCTGGCTGAATTGATTTGTTAAAAGCAATGAGCACCCGTGCAGTCCAAGGAGTTTCAGCCCTGAAAGGCTTGTCTCCTTGACTATCGATTTAACTTGGGACCATGAGGAATGGTGATTTGCCATCACTCTTGGACAAGAAAAAGGGGAGAAAGAGATGAAAAGGGAAAGGTTACCAAGTCTGAACTAAAGCATGAAATGAACCAGGCCTCATGTAGAGAAAAAGAAAAATTGAAAATCAATAGTTAGTCTCTTTTGTGTTACTTGAGTTTTTGCCTTGCCCGAGGACGGGCAAAGTTTAAGTGTGGGGGGATTTGATGAGACCAAAACGAACCCTAATTTTATCCCCTAATATTCATTCTTTTACATTTATTTAGCACTTAAATAGACTCATTACTCTTGTATTTCGATTTAGGGCAATAAAGAAGGCAATTGGAAGAAAACAGGACAAATCGGGTGATTTTGCATAGTTTCGGCGACAGTCAGTAATCTGGGCCTAACTCTCAATTCCGGACACCGAATTGGATAATTCAAGAAGCATTAGAAAGATGAAAGGAAGGCCCACAACTTTTATTTTTTGCGTTTTGACAGATTCGGCCCGCATCGAGTATGAAAATGAGCCCAATGTTGGAGCAAATTCGCAACTAGGCTCATTTCACAACTTAAGCCCAAATCGCAGAAGTACCTTGAAGCAGCCCAACTCGAATTCAAGAGTTAAGAGTCCGAATTTCGAATGTAATCTCCAAGGAGAGAGTTTTATCAGATCTAAAGTCTTGAATGTAATCCTAGAGAGATAAAAAGATTGAGATTAGAGCATTAGATAAGAGATAGGATAGGATTAGTTCAAGATAAGATCAAAACTCCCTAAGGATAAGATGATCTCCTAGAAGGAGTTGGAAAACAGCCCTCTCCTTTGGCTATATAAAGAGGGGGTGAACCAGCTCTAGAAATCACTCAATCATTCAGCAATCAAGCATCAAGCAACTCAAGAAGATCAGTTCGGCCATGGAGAAGCAAAGCATGGAGATTGCGCAGATCATGAGCACCATCTATCAATGTCATGCCATACTCGATTTACTATGCTTTGACATTAGGTCCTTTAAGGGAAACTAAAGCTGTTATCCAATTAGCTGATCGTTCTAACGCCTTCCCAGAAGGGATTGTTGAGAATGTAATGGTGCAGGTTAACGATTTAATTTTCCCAGCTGATTTTTACATTCTGAAGATGGAGGAGGACACGATCGAAAGTTCAGCCCCACTTCTATTAGGCAGGCCATTTATGAAAACGGCCAAGACCAAAATAGATGTGGATGAGGGTACCCTCTTCGTGGAATGTGACGGAGAGACTATTAAATTTAATATTTTTGAAGCTATGAAGTACCCAAATGAAGACCATTCGGTTGACACTATTGGTCCAACTGTGCAGGAATTTTTTGAAAAAGATATGAATGAGGAGCTAGAATCGAGTGCACAATTGGATACGAATGCCCCTATTCCAGATTTGAACCCGCCCATGATGGATGGAAGGGGAGCACACCGAAAGCTGAAACCACGAGAGCTAAAGTAGCAAAGGAGGACGTCGAGCATAACGACGTTAAACAATTGCGCTTGTGGGAGGCAACCCATTGTGTTTAGTTAACTTTATTATTTTGTTTGGTTTTGATTTTTGTGTTTAGCAGGAACCCAACAAGACAAACAGGGAAGTACCCCCAAATCCTTCTACTTTATGCATAATCACATACATTGGGGACAATGTATAACTTAAGTGAGGGGGGATTACAGAAATCTGATAGAAATTTGGGATACCTTATCTTCTTGAAATTTCTGCTCCCTGTGAACTTATCCTTGAACGATTTCAACTTATTAGGAATCATGTGCTTAGGCTGAATAGATAAGATAGGATGCAAATATGACTAACTGAATCTTTCTTGGCTGCATATGGTACCTCATGATTTTAATCGATCAATAGGCAAGATGCATAATGGTTTGATTGATTTTCACATAATTATCTGTCAAACATGGGTTGATTATTCTAGAACTTGCTGTGTTAGGCATATAGAGACCACGATCAATGAATTCATGGATCAGGCGGTGAAACCATGTGATTCTTGTGAAAAAAAAAAAAAAAGAGAAAGGGAGTTTGAAACTAAAATCGTGACTAATGTGAGATGGAGCATAAAATGCACTCACATCTTGAAAAGAAGGCAATGGTGAGATGGAGCATAAAATGCACTCACCCTAGAACCCCAACCCCATTCTCACATTCAGATCCTAGGAATTCACACTAAGTGGTGAAGATGTGATACATAGCAAGCTTATGGCAATAAGCACACCTTGTTTTGATTCAAAGGAAAGTAATTGCATCTGGCTGAATTGATTTGTTAAAAGCAATGAGCACCCGTGCAGTCCAAGGAGTTTCAGCCCTGAAAGGCTTGTCTCCTTGACTATCGATTTAACTTGGGACCATGAGGAATGGTGATTTGCCATCACTCTTGGACAAGAAAAAGGGGAGAAAGAGATGAAAAGGGAAAGGTTACCAAGTCTGAACTAAAGCATGAAATGAACCAGGCCTCATGTAGAGAAAAAGAAAAATTGAAAATCAATAGTTAGTCTCTTTTGTGTTACTTGAGTTTTTGCCTTGCCCGAGGACGGGCAAAGTTTAAGTGTGGGGGGATTTGATGAGACCAAAACGAACCCTAATTTTATCCCCTAATATTCATTCTTTTACATTTATTTAGCACTTAAATAGACTCATTACTCTTGTATTTCGATTTAGGGCAATAAAGAAGGCAATTGGAAGAAAAGAGGACAAATCGGGTGATTTTGCATAGTTTCGGCGACAGTCAGTAATCTGGGCCTAACTCTCAATTCCGGACACCGAATTGGATAATTCAAGAAGCATTAAAAAGATGAAAGGAACGCCCACAACTGTTATTTTTTGCGTTTTGACAGATTCGGCCCGCATCGAGTATGAAAATGAGCCCAATGTTGGAGCAAATTCGCAACTAGGCTCATTTCACAACTTAAGCCCAACTCGCAGAAGTACCTTGAAGCAGCCCAACTCGAATTCAAGAGTTAAGAGTCCGAATTTCGAATGTAATCTCCAAGGAGAGAGTTTTATCAGATCTAAAGTCTTGAATGTAATCCTAGAGAGATAAAAAGATTGAGATTAGAGCATTAGATAAGAGATAGGATAGGATTAGTTCAAGATAAGATCAAAACTCCCTAAGGATAAGATGATCTCCTAGAAGGAGTTGGAAAACAGCCCTCTCCTTTGGCTATATAAAGAGGGGGGCGAACCAACTCTAGAAATCACTCAATCATTCAGCAATCAAGCATCAAGCAACTCAAGAAGATCAGTTCGGCCATGGAGAAGCAAAGCATGGAGATTGCGCAGATCATGAGCACCATCTATCAATGTCATGCCATACTCGATTTACTATGCTTTGACATTAGGTCCTTTAAGGGAAACTAAAGCTGTTAGCCAATTAGCTGATCGTTTTAACGCCTTCCCAGAAGGGATTGTTGAGAATGTAATGGTGCAGGTTAACGATTTAATTTTCCCAGCTGATTTTTACATTCTGAAGATGGAGGAGGACACGATCGAAAGTTCAGCCCCACTTCTATTAGGCAGGCCATTTATGAAAACGGCCAAGACCAAAATAGATGTGGATGAGGGTACCCTCTTCGTGGAATGTGACGGAGAGACTATTAAATTTAATATTTTTGAAGCTATGAAGTACCCAAATGAAGACCATTCGGTTGACACTATTGGTCCAACTGTGCAGGAATTTTTTGAAAAAGATATGAATGAGGAGCTAGAATCGAGTGCACAATTGGATACGAATGCCCCTATTCCAGATTTGAACCCGCCCATGATGGATGGAAGGGGAGCACACCGAAAGCTGAAACCACGAGAGCTAAAGTAGCAAAGGAGGACGTCGAGCATAACGACGTTAAACAATTGCGCTTGTGGGAGGCAACCCATTGTGTTTAGTTAACTTTGTTATTTTGTTTGGTTTTGATTTTTGTGTTTAGCAGGAACCCAACAAGACAAACAGGGAAGTACCCCCAAATCCTTCTACTTTATGCATAATCACATACATTGGGGACAATGTATAACTTAAGTGTGGGGGGATTACAGAAATCTTATGGAAATTTGGGATACCTTATCTTCTTGAAATTTCTGCTCCCTGGGAACTTATCCTTGAACGATTTCAACTTATTAGGAATCATGTGCTTAGGCTGAATAGATAAGATAGGATGCAAGTATGACTAACTGAATCTTTCTTGGCTGCATATGGTACCTCATGATTTTAATCGATCAATAGGCAAGATGCATAATGGTTTGATTGATTTTCACATAATTATCTGTCAAACATGGGTTGATTATTCTAGAACTTGCTGTGTTAGGCATATAGAGACCACGATCAATGAATTCATGGATCAGGCGGTGAAACCATGTGATTCTTGTGAAAAAAAAAAAAAAAGAGAAAGGGAGTTTGAAACTAAAATCGTGACTAATGTGAGATGGAGCATAAAATGCACTCACATCTTGAAAAGAAGGCAATGGTGAGATGGAGCATAAAATGCACTCACCCTAGAACCCCAACCCCATTCTCACATTCAGATCCTAGGAATTCACACTAAGTGGTGAAGATGTGATACATAGCAAGCTTATGGCAATAAGCACACCTTGTTTTGATTCAAAGGAAAGTAATTGCATCTGGCTGAATTGATTTGTTAAAAGCAATGAGCACCCGTGCAGTCCAAGGAGTTTCAGCCCTGAAAGGCTTGTCTCCTTGACTATCGATTTAACTTGGGACCATGAGGAATGATGATTTGCGATCACTCTTGGACAAGAAAAAGGAGAAAGAGATGAAAAGGGAAAGGTTACCAAGTCTGAACTAAAGCATGAAATGAACCAGGCCTCATGTAGAGAAAAAGAAAAATTGAAAATCAATAGTTAGTCTCTTTTGTGTTACTTGAGTTTTTGCCTTGCCCGAGGACGGGCAAAGTTTAAGTGTGGGGGGATTTGATGAGACCAAAACGAACCCTAATTTTATCCCCTAATATTCATTCTTTTACATTTATTTAGCACTTAAATAGACTCATTACTCTTGTATTTCGATTTAGGGCAATAAAGAAGGCAATTGGAAGAAAACAGGACAAATCGGGTGATTTTGCATAGTTTCGGCGACAGTCAGTAATCTGGGCCTAACTCTCAATTCCGGACACCGAATTGGATAATTCAAGAAGCATTAGAAAGATGAAAGGAAGAACCACAACTTTTATTTTTTGCGTTTTGACAGATTCGGCCCGCATCGAGTATGAAAATGAGCCCAATGTTGGAGCAAATTCGCAACTAGACTCATTTCACAACTTAAGCCCAACTCGCAGAAGTACCTTGAAGCAGCCCAACTCGAATTCAAGAGTTAAGAGTCCGAATTTCGAATGTAATCTCCAAGGAGAGAGTTTTATCAGATCTAAAGTCTTGAATGTAATCCTAGAGAGATAAAAAGATTGAGATTAGAGCATTAGATAAGAGATAGGATAGGATTAGTTCAAGATAAGATCAAAACTCCCTAAGGATAAGATGATCTCCTAGAAGGAGTTGGAAAACAGCCCTCTCCTTTGGCTATATAAAGAGGGGGCGAACCAGCTCTAGCAATTACTCAATCATTCAGCAATCAAGCATCAAGCAACTCAAGAAGATCAGTTCGGCCATGGAGAAGCAAAGCATGGAGATTGCGCAGATCATGAGCACCATCTATCAATGTCATGCCATACTCGATTTACTATGCTTTGACATTAGGTCCTTTAAGGGAAACTAAAGCTGTTATTCAATTAGCTGATCGTTCTAACGCCTTCCCAGAAGGGATTGTTGAGAATGTAATGGTGCAGGTTAACGATTTAATTTTCCCAGCTGATTTTTACATTCTGAAGATGGAGGAGGACACGATCGAAAGTTCAGCCCCACTTCTATTAGGCAGGCCATTTATGAAAACGGCCAAGACCAAAATAGATGTGGATGAGGGTACCCTCTTCGTCGAATGTGACGGAGAGACTATTAAATTTAATATTTTTGAAGCTATGAAGTACCCAAATGAAGACCATTCGGTTGACACTATTGGTCCAACTGTGCAGGAATTTTTTGAAAAAGATATGAATGAGGAGCTAGAATCGAGTGCACAATTGGATACGAATGCCCCTATTCCAGATTTGAACCCGCCCATGATGGATGGAAGGGGAGCACACCGAAAGCTGAAACCACGAGAGCTAAAGTAGCAAAGGAGGACGTCGAGCATAACGACGTTAAACAATTGCGCTTGTGGGAGGCAACCCATTGTGTTTAGTTAACTTTGTTTGTTTGGTTTTGATTTTTGTGTTTAGCAGGAACCCAACAAGACAAACAGGGAAGTACCCCCAAATCCTTCTACTTTATGCATAATCACATACATTGGGGACAATGTATAACTTAAGTGTGGGGGGATTACAGAAATCTTATGGAAATTTGGGATACCTTATCTTCTTGAAATTTCTGCTCCCTGGGAACTTATCCTTGAACGATTTCAACTTATTAGGAATCATGTGCTTAGGCTGAATAGATAAGATAGGATGCAAGTATGATTAACTGAATCTTTCTTGTCTGCATATGGTACCTCATGATTTTAATCGATCAATAGGCAAGATGCATAATGGTTTGATTGATTTTCACATAATTATCTGTCAAACATGGGTTGATTATTCTAGAACTTGCTGTGTTAGGCATATAGAGACCACGATCAATGAATTCATGGATCAGGCGGTGAAACCATGTGATTCTTGTGAAAAAAAAAAAAAAAAGAGAAAGGGAGTTTGAAACTAAAATCGTGACTAATGTGAGATGGAGCATAAAATGCACTCACATCTTGAAAAGAAGGCAATGGTGAGATGGAGCATAAAATGCACTCACCCTAGAACCCCAACCCCATTCTCACATTCAGATCCTAGGAATTCACACTAAGTGGTGAAGATGTGATACATAGCAAGCTTATGGCAATAAGCACACCTTGTTTTGATTCAAAGGAAAGTAATTGCATCTGGCTGAATTGATTTGTTAAAAGCAATGAGCACCCGTGCAGTCCAAGGAGTTTCAGCCCTGAAAGGCTTATCTCCTTGACTATCGATTTAACTTGGGACCATGAGGAATGGTGATTTGCCATCACTCTTGGACAAGAAAAAGGGGAGAAAGAGATGAAAAGGGAAAGGTTACCAAGTCTGAACTAAAGCATGAAATGAACCAGGCCTCATGTAGAGAAAAAGAAAAATTGAAATCAATAGTTAGTCTCTTTTGTGTTACTTGAGTTTTTGCCTTGCCCGAGGACGGGCAAAGTTTAAGTGTGGGGGGATTTGATGAGACCAAAACGAACCCTAATTTTATCCCCTAATATTCATTCTTTTACATTTATTTAGCACTTAAATAGACTCATTACTCTTGTATTTCGATTTAGGGCAATAAAGAAGGCAATTGGAAGAAAAGAGGACAAATCGGGTGATTTTGCATAGTTTCGGCGACAGTCAGTAATCTGGGCCTAACTCTCAATTCCGGACACCGAATTGGATAATTCAAGAAGCATTAAAAAGATGAAAGGAACGCCCACAACTGTTATTTTTTGCGTTTTGACAGATTCGGCCCGCATCGAGTATGAAAATGAGCCCAATGTTGGAGCAAATTCGCAACTAGGCTCATTTCACAACTTAAGCCCAACTCGCAGAAGTACCTTGAAGCAGCCCAACTCGAATTCAAGAGTTAAGAGTCCGAATTTCGAATGTAATCTCCAAGTAGAGAGTTTTATCAGATCTAAAGTCTTGAATGTAATCCTAGAGAGATAAAAAGATTGAGATTAGAGCATTAGATAAGAGATAGGATAGGATTAGTTCAAGATAAGATCAAGTATTCATTGATTCTTGTGCATATTTTTATTGGATGTTAATGTTAATTAGTCTGACAAACTGAATTAATGTTGATTTTCCAACTGCTATCCATGATTTCGGTGATCCGTAATTGTCACGAATAATGGTACAAGTAGCAATTAGGTTGATATCTTTTTGGGTCAATTGTTCGTGACAGCCTTTGACCAATGTTTTAACATGATTCAACCTAAAAGAATTGATGGAACAAAATTCAGTAATTGCAGCTCTCTCAATTATTGTTATTTTGGTTTAACTGTTTTCACAAATCTAATGCTATCATTGTTTAACATGGAACGCTATCGTACCCAGTTGAGTGGTGATAAGTGTTGATCGAATGCTGGGTTTGGTCAACTGAATTAGGAAAACATAAGGTTTATTATGGGTATCCTAATAAATCTAAGGTTAAATGCTTGAATTGCAAGAATGCTGAATTGTACCTAGGATCGATGGCCAATCGATTCAACCCGAACCCTTGAACCAGAATTCGGTAAGACTGATTTTCTCTTATTTGTTTAGTTTGTTATTCTTTTAATTTTAGTTATTTAATATTCCCACACAATTACTTTATCCATTCGGCTAAGGGATTACTGATTTGCTCCCTGTGGGATTCGACCTAGAACCACTTTTATTGCAAACATTTTATTGTGGGACTAGTACTAATTTTGAGGGCTTCGACAAATCCGTCAAAATTTTGGCGCCGTTGCGGGGGAGCAACGTTAATTTCTTAGCTATTGCCTTCTTTTTGTTAACCTTCTTGTTTTATGACTCGTGCTTCTCAACAAGGTGAACTCGAGTACAACCCCGAAATTGAGAGGACCACCCGTCGTTTAAGGAAGGAGGCTAAGCAAAGGAAGGATCGTTCACCTAAAAGGGTGAACTCAGATCTCGATCTACCCACTTGTGATTTTCCCATCTTCGAAGAAGTAGAAAGAATGGCTGACAGAGAGAGGACATTAAGGGAGTTGGATGCACCAATTATGAACCAACAGCCCTTATGCATCACGTACCCCACTCTTGAGGTAGCCTTTGAACTCAAATTTGGTTTGATTCAATTATTACCTCTGTTTCATGGTTTCCCAGTTGAGGACCCTCACAAACATCTAAAGGAATTTCATGTCGTCTGTTCAAGCATGAAACCCCACGGTATGACCGAGGACCAGGTAAAACTTATAGCCTTTCCATTTACTTTTAGAGATAAAGCAAAGGATTGGTTTTATATTCTCCCTCCCGGTTCTGTATGCACATGGGATGAAATGAATAGGATATTTTTAGATAAATAGTTTCCTGCATCCCAGGCTGCGAATATAAGAAAAGAAATATGTGGAGTTCGGCAGTTTGGTGGTGAGACATTATATGAATATTGGGAAAGGTTTAAGCAACTTGTTGCTAGTTGTCCCCACCACCAAATTCCTGAACAATTGTTAATCCAATACTTCTATGAAGGGCTTCAGCCCATGGATAGAAGTATGGTCGATGCAGCCAGTGGAGGAGCCTTGGTGAATAAGACACCCGAAGCGGCCAGGGAATTAATCTCCAACATGGCCGAAAATTCACAACAGTTCAGTGCTAGGACAGACGATACCATTAGACGGGTAAATGAGGTAAGCCATGTAAATTTAGAAAATCAGATTTCTGACCTAACTGCTTTGGTAAGACAACTCACTGCAGGACAAGTACAAACTGCCAGGGTGTGTGGTATCTGTTCGATTCCTGGCCATCCAACGGACATGTGTCCATCATTGCAAGATGGCTCGATGCAGCAAGTCAATGCCGTAGGAGGATTCCCGGGCCAGCCCCAACGAAAGTATGATCCCTACTCCAATTATTACAATCCGGGGTGGAGAGATCACCCAAACCTATGCTACGGGAACCAAGGAGGTTGATGAACTTACAATTTATCTATAATTTTTGAGGACTTTAGCATGGATTTTTATGCCGGTTTTATTAATTTTTGCCTTAATTTAGCTTAATGCTAAGAATAGGTTCAGGGATAATCAATTCAAGAAAAGGAAGAAAAAAGGCAAGAAAAGAAGGTTCAAAAAGACCAATTTCAGTCCAGCTGATGAACTTACAATTTATCTATATTTTATGAGGTTTTTGCATGAAATTTTATAATGGTTTAATTAAATTTTTGCCGTATTTTAGCTTGATTGCAAGAAAGATTTCAGGGGGAGCCAAATCAACAAAAAGAAGGCAAAAGCAAGAAAAGAAAACCCAAAAAAAGACCAATTTCAGTCCAGCCCGGTCATGGAAGCAAGAGAGAGCACTTCGGCCCAAAAAGAGCAAGTGAATTCCTTGAGAAAACCCCAGAAAATAAAGCCTAGCTATGAGGAGAATTCGGCCCAGCAAGGAAGGCCCATTTTTAGCCCAAATAACAGCCTAGAGTGTAGCCCACATGAGCTCAAAAGCAAGCTAAGTTGTAGCCCAAATAGCAGCCCAAAGGGAGCTAGGGGCGGCAACTTCTAGGAGTTTCTTGAAGAGAAGGAGGGAGCACTCTAGAAGGTTCATGAGGGGTGTAATACACCCCATTCTAGAGGCTTCAAGAAGGGGCAAGAGCCCCCTTGAAAAAACTATATAAGGAGGCCTCTAGGAGGGGAGAAAGTTGTTCAATTGCTTGAGAGGAAAGCTCTCCCACTCTTAGAGGTTCGGCCACCTTGAGAGAAGAGAAGAGAAGAAGGCTAGGCGCAAGGAAGAAGAAGAAGAAGGGCTGAAGGAAGTTCAAGACAAGCAAGCTAGAAGAAGAAGGTGAGTTCGAATTGAGAGTTTGTGATTCAAAGATCTTCTGTAATAAATCATTTGTAGTTTCATTCTCTTTTGATTTGAATTCAGTTTCTTAGTTATATGTTCTTTCTTCTTTCTCCTTGTTTCCATTCTTCCTTGATGTATTTCAGCTTGTAAAATTTCAGTTCAGCAATCTAATTCTTTTTGATTCATTCAAATGATCATGCATTGTACTTGAAGTTTCTTGAATAAGGGTGTGATTGCAGATCAATTCGGCCAACTAACCTTCAAAACTCAGATCTGAATTCTCAGATCTGAGATTGCAAGATCTGAATTGCTTGAAAGAGAATTCAGATCTGCAAATTTAAGATTGGGCGAATTAATCTACAGCTTGGAATTCCTAGAGTGCTTGAGAGAGACTCTAGGAATTCAGATCTACTATTCAAGAACTGAATTGAGTGCAAGGTTAGAGATAACTTGCACAATTCAGTTGGTGATCAATTCAGATTTGAATTGATGCCTTAGAAGTGTTTGAAGAAATGCATGCATGGGGATTAGATTCTTGCTAGAGATAGAAGAACCGTCACTCATGCATAGGATGAACATGCGCTTGAGAGAGGCTGTTCATGACCTTGGGGTTTCATCAAACCAAGGCTCAATCATGATTCATTCGAATGATCCAAATTGATAGATTGCTGAATTCTGAGATTGACATTTACTGCTTACTCTTCTAACCTGAATTGAAGGCAATTGGACCAATGATTTAGATAGATTTTAATTTAGGATTTCTTAGCTTTCATTAGAGTTTTGATTTATTTGTTGATCAGATAAGAAATGTTCAATTTAGTATTGGTAATTGTTTCCTAAATCCTCGTGGGAACGATACTTCACTCACTACTTTATTACTTGAACGGCTAGTGCACTTGCTAGTGTCACAATGAGCCACACATCAAGTTTTTGGCGCCGTTGCCGGGGACTTAGAGAAACAATATTAGGAAACATTGAGCATTCTTAATCTGATCTCATTCAGCATTGCATTCATAGTTGGGTTAATTTGCTAACTTTTTCATTTCAGCTTGGACTGCAACTGCTGTACTACTGTAGTTATGTTTCTTCTTTCTTAAGTAGATTACTTTCTTTTTTTTTGGTTTCAGTTTCATTTTAATAAAGGCATATTTGATTTCTATTCAATCTTGATGTTGTTCCCTTCAAAAAAGAAAAAAAAAAAATTCACAAAAAACATGAGTGTTGCAGATCTGAGTTGCATTCGGCACTCAGATCAGCAGATTTCAGATCTGCAGCACTCAGCCGAAAAGAGTTGCTTGTGTTTCAGACTTTATTTTTTTTTTTTCTCTTTCTTTCATTACAAAAAGAAAAAAACAAATTAAAAAAAACAAAGGGGAGATCTTTTGAACAATAAGAGGAGCAATTGAGAATTCGGATCAGAACTCAGATCTGAGTTCAGATCTGAATTCTGCTACAGCAGATCTGCAACAGTTCAGATCTGAGTTCCTCTGAACTCAGACCTGAACTGATGCAATTTTGAGGGGAATTGGGTGTCATCACCACCCCAATTCACCCTAGGGCACTTCTGCTATTCCCCAAAAACAATTTGGTAGCAATAACTGAAGGTAAGGCAATTGAGATTTCAGATCCGAACTCAGACTTGAGTTCAGACCTGAACTCTGCTATAGCAGAACTGCAATACTCAGAAAAAAAAAAATCTGTTCTCAGCCCTTTATTATTCTTTTCTTTCGTTGCAAAAAGAAAAAAAAATATATATTTAGATAGTGAAAAAAAAAAAGAGAGAGAGAAAGAACCATGGAAACCAAAGATTCGGATCAGAACTCAGATCTGAGTTCAGATCTGAGTTCTGCTGTAGCAGATCTACAACAGTTCAGATCTGAGTTCTCTTGAACTCAGTCCTGAAATCATGTAAATTCAAAGGGTAATTGGGGGTTATCTTCACCCCAATACACCCTACAAAAAATCTGCTATCTCCCAAAAATAATTGGATAGTCATGGTTAAAAAAAAAAAAAAAAAAAAAAAAAAAAAAAAAAAAATTCGAATCTACAATCACCTAGATCTGAACTGGGGTTGTGAACAGAGCAGGATACAGGGCATACTTTGCTGTATTAAATAACTTGTACTCCGATCTATCTAAGCTGATTTGGTTGAAGAAAAGTATATTTAATCTGAGAATTTTTTTATGCCTCAAGAGATTTCATGAAAAGTGGCACTTCCACACCATTTTTCTATTAGAGTTCAGACCTATAGCAGGGCTACTATAGCAGACCTGCTACAGCAAGACTGAACCAGGGCAGGTTTTGAACAGGTTTGTATTACAATTAACATTACTAAATTGGCATTGTGAATTGTCCTAGGCAGATCTTTGAAATTTTTTTCAAGATAGATAGCTCTGATTTCATCTGTGCATGAATAGAAAGTCTAACAGATCTGAATGGGTGTGTGCAGCCGTGTGTACTACATTCCAATAAGTGTATACTCCATCAAGGGCTACATTGATGGAGCCATGTTTCTTCTCTTGATACTTGATTGTTCCATCTTAGTTTCAGTTTTAATATAGCTTATGCAAATCAAATTTCTCTTCTTCTTTTGGTTCTAAAAAAAAATACAAATAAATAAATAAATAAATCTCAAAATGAGTTCAGATCTGAATTGCATTCATCAATCAGACCTGCCAACTCATCCAAAAAGATTTTGGTTTGCATTGCTGTATTTTGTTTTAGTTTTCTTCCTTTAAAAAAAAAAAAAAAAAAAAGAAAAAAAAATAAAAAGAAAAGAAAAAGAAAATAAGATCCAAGCATCCACACCATGGTGAATACAGGTCTGATTTCAGATTATTTTTTTTCTACTGATTGATTTCGGTTTTGTGCAGATCTGTATACAGCATGTTTCATTGCTAATATCAGTAGGTTATCCTACTGAATTGCTCAGTTTTAGTATGGCTACTCCATCTGGTGTTTGGTGATGCATAGCTCATCAAAACAGTGGGCTCAGATCTGATATTTAGTAGCCTTCCAATATGGAAATCAGACCTGAGCACAACTGTACTGTTATCAGCAGCTGCTATTATATTTATTGTTGTTCTCAGTGGCTTCTGAGATTTCAGAGCTGATCTCAATTTTGTGTAGAACTGATGTCTGAATTCTATCAATCCTTTGTACATTGACTTCAGTTTTAGTGTTATTGACCTTCAGTAGCACAGAAGAGCCTTTTAATATGAAACTCAGACCTGAACACAATCACTGCTGATCCGCACTTGGCTGTCCTCAGTAGCTACTAAGATTTCATAACTGTATATTACTGTTCTCAGTAGCTACTGAGATTTCAGCTCTCAGCAGTTTAGATCTGTGTAATTAAATCCCGTCCCTGATTTCAGCAATATAAAGAAGAGGAATTTGTAAACTGTTGTTCTACTCAGAGATTACTGAATTCAGACCTGTTTGTAAATTGCTACTGAATTCTGTATATTGAATAAAATGTTGATATGCTTTTAGTTAGCTGCATTTATTTATTTTAGGATGTAGGTTTGTATATTCCAATACTTCACTTTACATTTTCAGTTGTAATAGGATTAGTTATTTATTTTCTTTTGTGAATATTGGCCTTTTTATTGCTTTGACCTTTTACAGTTTTATGACAAGCAGACCTGAACTAGAAGAGATCCTTTACGACCCGGAGATTGAACGGACTCTCCGTGTCCGTTTGAGAGCTGCTAAAGCAAGTCAGACAAGAAGCACAAGGAAATGGCTGAACAAAGAACTATGATGGATTATGCCAAGCCTACCCTCACCGGGAACTGTCTCCAGCATTATCAGGCCAACTATTGCTGCAATAACTTCGAAATTAAACCGGCCATAATCCAAATGATACAAAATACGGTTCAGTTTTGTGGTATGGCCCATGAGGATCCGAATGCCCATATTTGCTAACTTCTTGGAAATCTGTGACACCTTCAAACACAATGGGGTAAGTGATGATGCCATCCGGCTGAGGTTATTCCCATTTTCTTTGAAGGATAAAGCCAAAGCTTGGTTGAACTCATTACCGGCAGGATCTATAGCCACATGGGACGAAATGGCAAGCCGTTTTTCTCTCTAAATATTTTCCCCCTTCTAAAACTGCTAAAATGAGGAAATGACATCACTACTTTTTTCCAGCAAGAGGGGGAATCTCTCTATGAGTCCTGGGAACGTTACAAGGAGCTACTAAGGAGGGTTCCTCACCAATGGCCTTCCGATTTGGCTGCAGGTGCAAACATTTTTATAATGGTCTGACCGATTCAAACAAGACCATCTTAGATGCAGCAGCTGGGGGCTCCATAAACAATAAGACTCCCGAGGTTGCCCATGCACTCATCGAGGAGATGGGCAGCCAATAACTACCAATGGCATTCAAAAAAGGACACCAGTTAGAAAGCAGCATGGCCTTCATAATGTGGATACATTACACAGCTCTCTCTGCACAAATAGGAGCACTTAGCAAAAAATTTGATGAGATGCAGATGGCAGCTATGCATATACAGTATGATAAGTGTGGGGGAGGCCATGATAGCACTGAATTCCAAGTTGGCAGTCAGACTTTTCAGTCCACAGAACAAGTAGACTTTGTTGGCAACTTTACAAGACAGCCAGGAAATCAGTACCATCATGCCCATAACCCCGGATGGAGAGGCCACCTGAATTCAGCATGCACCTAAGCCTTTCCACCAAAACTTCTATCAGCCGGAACCGAAATCTAACTTGGAGGAGCTGATGACCAAGTTCATAGCTAGTGCGGAAAATAGATTTCAGAAAAACGAAACATCGATAAGGGAACTTGGAAACTCAGGTTGGGCAGCTGGCACAGATGATTTCAGAAAGGGCTCCGGGTACCTTACCTAGTAACACCATGGTAAACCCAAGGGAACAAGAGGCTGTTGGGAGAAATTCCCAATTCAGATACTTAGTCATAAACTGTCTTACTTGCTTTTTGTTTTTATTTTTCATAGCATTTAAGTTTAGTTAGTTTTTCTTAGAATTTAATTGAATAAAGATACTGATCTCCTCTTCTAGTTTGCAAGTGATTTCTAGCAGAAGAAGTTTTCCACCGACAACATATTGCAGAATTTAAGAATGATCTTCAGGGAAGTCCTCTAAATACCTCCTATTACTTGATGATGCTCTTGCTAGTTTTATTGTTACTGCCTAACACTACGAACATTGAGGACAATGTTCATCTTAAGTGTGGGGGAGTGAGCCCGAGGCTAGGGTATGGGCTGAAACCATGCACCCCAACACACATATGCAAGGCAATGACATAACCCAAAAAAAAAAAAAAAAAAAAAAAAAAAAAAAAAAAGACTGGAACCCCTCAAGTTCATTACTATTTATTTGATGATTTTTTAAGAAGGAATTCAATGAGTTGAGGGAGACTGATGTACTTGTTAAGTTTTTATTCTTGTGAATGACCCAATTTGATTTATGCAGGAGAAAAGGGGAGCTGAATATGCCTTTCAGCATGACTAGCCCTAACTTCCTTCATGTGTATGGAAGCCCTTGATTTCATTGTTAATGGTCAAGAGAGCTAGTGCACATCTGAAGTGCTAATTCTTGAGGTTCAATAATTGCAAAGAAGGACAAAAGCCCAAATTGACTACGCTATTCTGAGCTGAATAGTAAAACTAGCAGCTAAGAACATGAGTCCTATTTACCTACTCAAACAAGTGACCAGTGTGAGATGGAGCATAAGATGC